>OU862903.1:2062923-2662923 GCA_917880725.1 Selenia dentaria | reverse complement strand
CTGCCCCTTTTACGTATCAATGTGCCTCAGGCTTGTATAAATGTACCCCGTTCATGGGGCACTTTGATACAAATCTACTTTTTAGGCTTGAAAAAACATCGAATTAATCTGCCCCTATTACGTATCAATGTGCCACAGGTTTGTATAAATGTACCCCGTCCATGAGGCACTTTGATACAAATCTACTTTTTAGGCTTGAAAAAACATCGAATTAATCTGCCCCTATTACATAGCAATGTGCCTCAGGCTTGTATAAATGTACCCCGTTCATAGGGCACTTTGATACAAACCTACTTTTTAGGCTTGAAAAAACATCGAATTAATCTGCCCCTATTACGTATCAATGTGCCTCAGGCTTGTATAAATGTACCCCGTTCATAGGGCACTTTGATACAAATCTACTTTTTTGGCTTGAAAAACATCGAATTAATCTGCCCCTTTTACGTATCAATGTGCCTCAGGCTTGTATAAATGTACCCCGTTCATAGGGCACTTTGATACAAATCTACTTTTTTGGCTTGAAAAACATCGAATTAATCTGCCCCTTTTACGTATCAATGTGCCACAGGCTTGTATAAATGTACCCCGTTCATGGGGCACTTTGATACAAATCTACTTTTTAGGCTTGAAAAAACATCGAATTAATCTGCCCCTTTTACGTATCAATGTGCCACAGGCTTGTATAAATGTACCCCGTTCATGAGGCACTTTGATACAAATCTACTTTTTAGGCTTGAAAAAACATCGAATTAATCTGCCCCTTTTACGTATCAATGTGCCACAGGCTTGTATAAATGTACCCCGTTCATGGGGCACTTTGATACAAATCTACTTTTTAGGCTTGAAAAAAACATCGAATTAATCTGCCCCTATTACGTATCAATGTGCCTCAGGCTTGTATAAATGTACCCCGTTCATGAGGCACTTTGATACAAATCTACTTTTTAGGCTTGAATAACATCGAATTAATCTGCCCCTTTTACGTATCAATGTGCCTCAGGCTTGTATAAATGTACCCCGTTCATGAGGCACTTTGATACAAATCTACTTTTTTGGCTTGAAAAAACATCTAATTAATCTGCCCCTTTTACGTATCAATGTGCCACAGGCTTGTATAAATGTACCCCGTTCATGGGGCACTTTGATACAAATCTACTTTTTAGGCTTGAAAAAACATCGAATTAATCTGCCCCTATTACGTATCAATGTGCCACAGGCTTGTATAAATGTACCCCGTTCATGGGGCACTTTGATACAAATCTACTTTTTAGGCTTGAAAAAACATCTAATTAATCTGCCCCTTTTACGTATCAATGTGCCTCAGGCTTGTATAAATGTACCCCGTTCATAGGGCATTCTGATACAAATCTACTTTTTTGGCTTGAAAAAACATCTAATTAATCTGCCCCTTTTACGTATCAATGTGCCTCAGGCTTGTATAAATGTACCCCGTTCATGGGGCATTTTGATACAAATCTACTTTTTTGGCTTGAAAAAACATCTAATTAATCTGCCCCTTTTACGCATCAATGTGCCTCAGGCTTGTATAAATGTACCCCGTTCATAGGGCATTCTGATACAAATCTACTTTTTTGGCTTGAAAAAACATCTAATTAATCTGCCCCTTTTACGTATCAATGTGCCTCAGGCTTGTATAAATGTACCCCGTTCATGGGGCATTTTGATACAAATCTACTTTTTTGGCTTGAAAAAACATCTAATTAATCTGCCCCTTTTACGTATCAATGTGCCACAGGCTTGTATAAATGTACCCCGTTCATGGGGCACTTTGATACAAATCTACTTTTTAGGCTTGAAAAAACATCTAATTAATCTGCCCCTTTTACGTATCAATGTGCCTCAGGCTTGTATAAATGTACCCCGTTCATGAGGCACTTTGATACAAATCTACTTTTTAGGCTTGAAAAAACATCGAATTAATCTGCCCCTTTTACGTATCAATGTGCCACAGGCTTGTATAAATGTACCCCGTTCATGAGGCACTTTGATACAAATCTACTTTTTAGGCTTGAATAACATCGAATTAATCTGCCCCTTTTACGTATCAATGTGCCTCAGGCTTGTATAAATGTACCCCGTTCATGAGGCACTTTGATACAAATCTACTTTTTAGGCTTGAAAAAAACATCGAATTAATCTGCCCCTATTACGTATCAATGTGCCACAGGCTTGTATAAATGTACCCCGTTCATGGTGCACTTTGATACAAATCTACTTTTTTGGCTTGAAAAAACATCTAATTAATCTGCCCCTTTTACGTATCAATGTGCCACAGGCTTGTATAAATGTACCCCGTTCATGGGGCACTTTGATACAAATCTACTTTTTAGGCTTGAAAAAACATCGAATTAATCTGCCCCTTTTACGTATCAATGTGCCACAGGCTTGTATAAATGTACCCCGTTCATGAGGCACTTTGATACAAATCTACTTTTTAGGCTTGAAAAAACATCGAATTAATCTGCCCCTTTTACGTATCAATGTGCCACAGGCTTGTATAAATGTACCCCGTTCATGAGGCACTTTGATACAAATCTACTTTTTAGGCTTGAATAACATCGAATTAATCTGCCCCTTTTACGTATCAATGTGCCTCAGGCTTGTATAAATGTACCCCGTTCATGAGGCACTTTGATACAAATCTACTTTTTAGGCTTGAAAAAATATCGAATTAATCTGCCCCTTTTACGTATCAATGTGCCACAGGCTTGTATAAATGTACCCCGTCCATGAGGCACTTTGATACAAATCTACTTTTTTGGCTTGAAAAAACATCTAATTAATCTGCCCCTTTTACGTATCAATGTGCCACAGGCTTGTATAAATGTAGCCCGTTCATGGGGCACTTTGATACAAATCTACTTTTTAGGCTTGAAAAAACATCGAATTAATCTGCCCCTATTACGTATCAATGTGCCACAGGCTTGTATAAATGTACCCCGTTCATGGGGCACTTTGATACAAATCTACTTTTTAGGCTTGAAAAAACATCGAATTAATCTGCCCCTATTACGTATCAATGTGCCACAGGCTTGTATAAATGTACCCCGTTCATGGGGCACTTTGAAACAAATCCCAACTTTAAAAAAAACAAGTATTACCAGTTCATCCTTCTTAATTATGATTATATTAGTATTAAATATGTAACTTAGATTTATACTGAATACTCTAAATTGCTTATTTTACAATTTTGATTCATTTCGGTACTTATTCTCGACTCGAAAAAAAATCGTATCAATCTGCCCTACTCCCCCTACAATTTGAAATATTTGAAACCGATTTCCATTCTATTCAGTTATTGGAGTGTAACTCAAAAAGTAATGGGTAAACATTTAGAATCGTGGCGCCTGAATTCGGGGGGAGGGGGAGGGGAGGGGGGTTCGGGTAGTGCCCCCCCGCAAACCCCACCCGCCGGAGACCATTAGTTTTCGAGTTATGTTTGTTTAAGTATTTTGAGGTTAAGTACTGCATTTCGATCTACTACCACCCCCGCGTCGGCTCTGCAATCCGACAAGACTGCTTGAAATCGGGGTGCTATGAGTCGGTTCTGTCACTGACTTCGACCTATTCTAACTAACTATAACTAACCTATAGGTATGTCACAGACAAGTGACTTTGCCAATTCATTAGATAGCTACTGATATACTATTGTGCACAAATTTGGAACAAAAGTAGTTTGATGAAGCTGGTGGGTCACAGTTCAAACCTAACCTAACCTATAGGCTTGTCACAGACAAGTGACATTGCCAATTCATTAGGTACTAATATACTATTGTGCACACATTCCTACTAGTATGGCTCTGATAATTAAAATTGAAAAACAATTTGTTATTTTTAGAACTTATGTCCAAAATCGTAGCAAAGTCGTTGAGATATCAAAAGAAAGCGCAGAAAAATAGGAGAAAACATTCACGTACACTCGGAAGTAACGGAATGACGCGAGTATTCCGACAGTGACATTACGCTATCTTCGATGTTTGCGTTCCGTTTCAAGAACTTACATACAACGTACATGTCAAAAAAGGCTAAAAGTTACCTAGAAACGTTTCGTTTTACGCATTAATGTCATTTATGTCACCTGTCACTATCAAAATTACGGTGTTTTATTGAAACTTTAAAAAACTATTTAGACTATTTTGGCGTGTCTCCGGCAGCTAAAATGTTGTAAATACGCTTTATACAAACCCCTTCAACCCACCCACAGTTTTTGTTTCACCAAATTCAGGGGTCACGATTCTAAAGCCAACCCAAGTAATGAACCGAATTTAATGAATTTTTTTTTCAACATCCTCACAAAGGTCTTCATCATTATGCTTGTAACAGGACGAGTACCGTCCTGCGTAGTAAACAGTAATAACTAAAGAGAAACGAATTACGTGATAGTGCCGGAGAAGAAACACGGACTCAAAGGTCAGAAACTCCGCCACGCCAAAGGCCTGTCTTAAATATTTGTCAATGTGGGAAGAAGAAAAGGTGTAGGTCGGCTCGGCTCTAGCTAGAGGGACAATTGCGTACGAAACGATTTATAACCAAGAATGGGTCCTGAGTGAAGCGAGGGGCTGTAGACACCGTTATTACAGTGGCGAAACTCTATTTTCATACCCTCTGCGAAACAATAACAACCCAACAATCTACAGCATCTACCAAGAGCTACATAAATAAAGCTATTATATACCTACTTTAATATTGTAAGCCCCTCACCGGTCCACTCGCCTCATAAGAATGGAGTTTTTATTTGTGCCTGCTGTTTGACTATTGATGGAATGTTCATATTGGACACATTTGTCCAGTTATGTATTAATATTTATTTATCAAAGTAATATTTTTGAGTCAACGCATAAATGATAAAATACTAAACAGATAATGCAGAAGAACTGTTTTAAAATTACACCAAACCAAACACCGTCTTTTGTTTCGCATTCATTACAATCGCGCCATTTTTTTTTCTTTTTTGTGTGCTGCCTGTGGTGGCTCGTTCGAATTACAAATAAACTGTCTTTACAATGCCCGTATATTACTAAGATTTTTTCATAGTAAATTTAACGTTGGCATATAAAAACATCTTACCTCTTTCTGAAAGAAGAGAATGAAAATTAAAATGGAAAAATAATTTATTTACAACATGGGAAAGTTTCATAAAATGTTGCCTTATAAAGTAATTAAACATATCGCCTAAATAACGCTGAGGTGCTTAAAACAATTGTCAGATGCTGTTGATCTTCACATTAGGCAAGCCACCTTAATCCTAAAAATAACAAAAATGTAAATTTTTATGAAATACTTTTGGTACTATAAGCACTCACGCGCTAGCTCCGCTAACATACAAAAATAATATCAATAAACAAATTTATTTATGCACAGGAGCTAGGCAAAATATTAGGTTTACAGGTTTACGCAAGAATCTGTAGTAATTTTTCGGTATTATCATAAGTTAACATAGATAACCATATATGAATGGTGTGTTTGGCTTCCGCTTAGAAGCAGCGGATCTTACCTTCTAATTTTATCAGAAATAAATTAAAATTATTAGTACCATTAAGATTAGTAAGTCGTAGAAATTATTTACAAATATATACACCTCCCTATAATTCAAACTATCGTCGTATTTCTTTCTTGCCGCGAACTATCGACGTTTTCAACACGAAGTATTCAAAATATGTCGACTTCTTTTCAATGAAGCGAAATTCTTTTAAGCATTTAGCTAACGAATACTTTTTTGGGTAATAATTAAATTTATGTTTTTTTTTCTTCTCAACTTTTTAATGTTATATGGCTTATAATACTGTAAACGTAAACTTTTTTTCTATCTTAAACTGCATTTAAGTGAATGTTATTATAATTTTAACACAATGTAGTATTTTCGATAGTACGATTTTATTCGTTATATTAAGTATTTCATTATCATCTATGCTTATAACTGTACTTACGTAAAACGCAAACCAACTTTGTTTATTGTTCTATTGGTGAAAACTACTAGGCTTAAACGTACAGACTTGTAAGACGCGGTCCAACCCCAATTTTAAAATAATTTACGATGCTTTACGTAAGGATGAAAATCGCTTGTTAGATTGGACGATGTCATGCGAAAATGCATTAATTTTGTACGTTTTCTTAATAGGTATATTTCGATATATACTAACACAATAGAAAAAACTGCTGGTTACTACTTTAGTACTATAGGTACGTTGGCTATGTATTACCTAAAAAAAATAGTGTTATCGCTGAAAATTCTGAGAGTTTGGACGTCATAGCTTATTTTTATGGACCTATTCAGAAAGTTTTGTGCAGAGAGCGAGTAATATTTAGGAATTCTGTTCGGTTATTACTCTTTACCTGTTCCTTTTCTAACCTAAGTTTTTTTTCATACTATATTATCGATCTTTTTCGATACACTACGGCCTTTATTAATAAACGTTGCGTAAACCTATATTAGGCGTAACATGCGTTGTCTTGCTTTCACGCGTGACATTTACTGCAAGCGAAAAATTGACAGATAGATGTTTTAACTACTCCGGTTGTAAGCCAAGTTTATTAACTCGTCCGCATCAGGACAAAAAATAACAATAGATTTATGAATGAAACTTGCCTGGAATGAGAGTTGCTGATTCGGACGGGTTAATAAGGTCGTAAGTGTTTAAAGATTCTGCTTTTTACTCGTACGGATCAGGATACGAGCGCGTCTTAAGTTATATTATTCTATAGAAGCTGTTTGTTTTTCTAACTAAATAAAATACAATAATATCTGGATTTGCGGCGATATTACGTGATATGTAATTGGACATTATCGAGCAGGTGTTATGAAAACTATTACTCCCGCAATCCTCTAAAGCAATTGTCATTTTTCGAATGTGCGGAGTGATGACGATTCTATTGCCATTATAGGTACCGACATCGAATATCCTGATACAGGAGCACTTCCAGGACTAAGCAACTATGCAAATGAAGAAGATGACTATATGAACACCACACAAACTAACAACACAACATCACCTACAATATTAAATATTAACGATACAGTACAGTCTGAAAATGGCGATGACGCAAATAACAATGAAAGAAACAATTTAAAACCTGAAGGTAAGATTGGTCAACTTCTCCGTGAGGGGGTAGAATTGAATATTTCCTGCCCCGTTGATATGCTAATCGCAGGAGGCGATGAAACTCAACTTACTAGGTGGTAGGTACATGTGCAAGAGGTCTTCTTGGTTGGTACCACAACAGTGCCATATAATCTGCCGTTAAGCAATCAAATCAAATCAAATCATTTATTCTGTATAGGCCTACGGGGGCACTTACAAATTGTCATTATACATTTATTATTTCTTTAATCGACAACCAGATCGGAACGCGACCACGACTGAGAAGATCTGGCAAGAAACTCAGCGGGCTTGTCTTTTTATATTTTCTACCGGCTCCCTAAAAAAGCAGGAGGTACTCAATTCAGCTGTTTTTTAAATGTTTATTACCTCATAACTTACGATAGGGTGAACCGATTCTCAGAATTCTTATTTTGCTGGTGCTTCCTGTGTGGTCCCATTTAAGTTTCATCAAATTCGGTGTCCAGTACTTATTGAGTTACACTCCAATAACAGATTTTTACCAAAGTAATAGAATGGAAGTCGGTATTAAATTTTTAAAATTGCACTTTTTTATCGCTAATATCTTAATGTATTAACAAATGTTCGTTTAATTTTATCCAGAATGTTGTCTTACAAAACAGACCTTAATAATGGTATCAGTAGGGCAAGAGATGCTACACTTTGACATCGTAATTATTTTCATATTTATTGCACAATTTATTCTGAATTATAAACAATTTGATAAAATTAAGTATTTTTTATTCATAGTTAATACAATTTTATTTATTTATTGATAATGTTTACTAGTTTTAGCTATGCAAATAAAAACTCATCGTTAGTATTAACAAGTCAAGCTAAATAGTCGTTTAAAAATAAAGTATTACCCGGGCAAATTAAGATTGCTTCATTTACATGCATATAACTTGCAACGAGTAATATATTTAATTTATTCGGGATAATTATATACGTACTTGTGTGGTAATGGTAAAACAAAACGCACATGTGTTAAAATCTTGGATTCCGAGCCTAAAAACGAAGTAATAAGAGCCACTTTACGAGTTTCTGTGATGAAAAACTAAAATTATCTTAGATAATATAGCTAATATATGACAAATTTCCCTCCTCCTCCTTCCCCTGCCCCTGCCCTCACGGATGTCCTTCGTGCTTCGGAGGTCACGTTAAGCCGTCGGTTCCTGTTGTTTGTCTTAGGACAACAGCAGATCGGCTATGTCGAGGCCGAAAACTTCGACATGGGTTGGCCACTAACCTATCCACCAATACGCACTGGGCCCGCGTGGTGGATTATGGCCCAAATCCTCTCTCTGAGAGGAAGGCTCGAGTCCCAGTAGTGGGACTGATTATGATAGCAAATTTACATACTGTACGACAGTTATCTCATCTAACCTTACTTGCCGTACTTTTATCGAGTGGTCTAGAGTAGTAATGTAATAATTTTCTGCATGTTCGTTTCAGCTCCTGGATACAGTGCCAAAATGTATTTACGTCAACATGGCAATCCCAATATTAAAACTTCTGAAAACGATTACCAAGATTACAGACAAAATGATCATAAAGCTTATGACTATTTAGATTACGGGAATCAACCTGGAGGTGTACCCTATGCAGGAGAAAACCCAAGTTTGAAGCCCATAGAAAGAGAAAAGCAAGCTACACAATATGGCCAGAACCAAGCTGCGAGGGAAGCAAGGTCAAAGCCAGTTAAGAAAATATTGAGAAATAGCAGGATGTTATACAGTCAAGCAAATGCTGACGTTAAAACTGAGCATTCTAGGAATAGAACACATTTCAATGAAATTGGAGCTCGGTTTGATCCCAACAATTTTAAATCAGGGCATAATCAATTTCCAACAGGACAAGCTAACAACAATGAACACAGCCCAATAAACCTCTCAGAATCAAAATTTTATACGCATCCTGCACGAGGTCTTTTATATGCTAAAACCACGCCAACTAACTCTTATCCTGTTAGGTATACGGGTCAGAATTATCCTGTAGCACACGATTCAAGTCCGAATCAAAAAGGGCAAAATAATGGTTATAGAGATAATGTGCAAATGAGTAATAATGTTAATAGCTATCAGGAGGACGCTATGGGTTACGCGCCGAATGAACAAGGAAATGCTATACTATCACAAGAATATAAACCAAAACCATATGTAATGCCTCCAGGCATTACTATGAATAATCAAAAAATACCTGGACCTTATCCTTTTAATGCTAACTCAGTAGTAGCAACTAATGTTGGTCCCAATAACTATATAATAGGACAACAAGAACAGGGACAACCAATCTCTAGAGCAAAAAACGCTAACATATTTTCAGGCTATACGAAAAACATAATTATGAATGACCGTCCAAATAATATTACTCCACAACAAAGTCAAGTTGAATATCAGCATTCAGTAGTTCTAAACCAAGGTTACAAACCTCCAGGAGGATATTATATGCATGAACCCGCAAACAGTAATAATGGTCTCAATCACGCTGAAAAATTAAATGCGTATAACAATGGAAACGGATATCCACTACGAAATTCTAATCTTTTAGCTCAGAATCAATTTCAAAACCATAATCTAGCAGCTCAATATCCAACTATGCATAATGAAAATACACAACAATTATTTCAAACTCCAGAAAGTCAATATACCTATCAACATCCACTGCAAACAAATTTAAATATAATTCAACAAAATCCTGAAGAACAAAATCAAAACCCTGAAAATAATAAAGGTGTCCATCCCCAATATCAGGGAAACCAATATCAAAACACCAATCACCGAAATCATCAAGATCTTAATCCAAGCAACACTCTTAAAAATTCAGAATGGCAATATCCCAATAACGAATACCCTGGAGTTTTAAATCAAAACCAGAACACTCAAAATCAGGAACATCAAAATCAACATCCTAATAATCAAGATCCTGAATTACAAAAGCAAAATCCTAATCAAAAAAAATCAGTGGGACAAAACCAAAATCCTGAAGAACAAAATAAAGAGCCCGAGTTACAAAATCAGAATAGTCCAAATCAAAATACTGAAGGTCAAAATCAAACGCCCGATCCTCAAAACCAGGAAGATCTTAATCACAATACCACTAACCAAGGCTCAGAAGGCCAAAAACAAAATTTCAATCCTCCAAATTCAGAAGGACAAAATCAGCTTCAAATCCCCGAAGGACAGAATCATAACGACACAGATACTACTTATTCTTATTCACGAAATGGGACTGAAAATCTAACCCACTCTAACCCACAAAACACGAGTCAGAATCCAGGTTCAGATAGTCCTAATAATAGTCATAATAAAATAACACAGAGTCCAGAAGTCCTGAAGCAAAGCAAATCTGCGAGTCCAGTAATTTCAGCTCCAGGAGTTATCGACTATGATGTTATCCCAGGCTGGTACGATGTCCAATTCTCGTCTCTCTCGACTTCATTTACATTTCCCACAATCGACGGCCTTTTATCAGGTACGTATAGATATTTTTACCATATACAGGGTGTTTGGTAGAGGGACTGACAAACTAAATGAGCGTGTTCGGGGAATAAACTAAAAAAATTAAATATAAATAAAATATAATATAAATTTGGAGAATACAAGTTGGCCAAAAAAAATCCCCAACACCCCAATTTTTTTTAACTAAATCAGTAAGTTAGCTCTGTTTTGTATCCAATTTTGCTTTGCGTGGCCTGAAGGTGTATTAGAGACCAATTCAACTAAAAACATCCGGTCTAAAACAGATTTTACAAATGTTATGGTGGTAAATAGGTACAATTTATTTTTTTGGCCAACTTGTATTCTCCAAGTGGTCCCCCGAACACGCTCATTTGGTTTGTCGGTCCCTCTACCAAACACCCTATATAATTTCAAAGCACTGCTTATTGAGAAGAGACTGAGAATTTTAGAGAGAAAAATATTACACAGCCTGGGGCCTTACTATCAGCTTCATAAAAACCATGCCAGTTCCGTGCATTTCTTAAACCTGGCTTAAACAATTTTGAATGAAACATACCATGACGCTCATTTAAGTGAACTGTTTGAACATTGTTTTCGCAGAGGTGAACGGATAATGTTTTCTCTGACATTCTAACAATTTACTATAACCAATATTGCTGATAAACTGAGTGGATTTAGAGCGCCATGTTAACGAGAGTCCATACAAAAAAAAACAGATGAACGGTTTTCCTGCGGTTCTTGAATAGTAGGCCTAGGCAGGCCTGCTTTTACGTTGTCATGGTACGAAGCCGGGCAGTTTTCTAGAAGCTCATCTTTAAGAGCTCATAGTAAGGCTTCTGACCGGGTTTCGAAACCGCCTCTTCCGACTAACCTTCAATCTTCAAAGCAATGTAAAGGGTTGCAATATCCTTAAGGAAGTGTAGGTGTTTGTAAAAACTCTTCTTTCAGTGGATAAAGCTTCTCAAGCTATTCAATAGATGTCGCTCCTCCATACGGCGGCGGTTAAAATCAATAAATTAAATTTGATGCTCGGATGAATCACCTCGTTGACCTAGTGGCCATAGCGTCTGACACGGATTGTCAAAAGCCGCGGGTTCGACTTGTCACTTATCTAACTGTTTAGCACCTTTTGACTGTCAAATAGCGGATATAACAACAAATCATTACAATAATAAGTGATTAAAAGGCGACCGATCAAAAAATAATGAAGTATTACTATGTAGTATATCTAATTTGTTTGAAGTTTTATTTTAGTTTTCCTCTAATGAAAAACTGTAGGTAATACCTACAAGTACAATTTGAAAAATTTAATACCAACTTCCATTCTATTCATTATTGGAGTGAACTCAAAAACTACTTGACCGAATTTGATGACCAGCTTTCAAATAAAAAAGGATTTTGAGAATCGGTTCACCCAGTTTAAAGTTATGAGGTAACAAACATAAAAATTAAAAATAATGATAATACAGTTGAATTGAGTACCTCTTCCTTTTTGGAAGTCGGTAGAAAATCAGGTGCTAAAACTGCTTATATACGATTACATTACAATATACGAGTATGTACATTACAGTGCAAACGCTAAAGTGAAACATAATAGCACAAACTTGCCAAATGCAAGTCGGAATCTAAGTACCTATCCCGAAATATAAAAAAAAAACACGTGGACAGTCTTTGGGGATGCCGATAGAAAAAAAAACTATTCGAGTAAGGCACACTATCAACAACAATAGGTAGTCATGGAAACCATTATCGCGACAAAAGAAGTGTTCACTTCAAAACTACATTATCTATGACAAAGTGTTCGGTGACGATGACGCGAGTTCCATGATTTTTGCTTCACCCAAAAAGCTGACGATGATGACGCGAGTTCCACGATTTTTGCTTCACCCAAAAAGCCGATGATGATGACGCGAGTTCCACGATTTTTGCTTCACCCAAAAATCCGATGATGACGCGAGATCCACGAATTTAGCTTCACCCAAAAATCCAATGATGACGCGAGATCCACGATTTTTGCTTCACCCAAAAAGCCGATGTTGATGACGCGAGTTCCACGATTTTCGCTTCACCCAAAAAGCCGATGATGATGACGCGAGTTCCACGATTTTTGCTTCACCCAAAAAGCCGATGTTGATGACGCGAGTTCCACGATTTTTGCTTCACCAAAAAAGCTGACGATGACGACGCGAGTTCCACGATTTTTGCTTCACCCAAAAAGCTGACGATGATGACGCGAGTTCCACGATTTTTGCTTCACCCAAAAAGACGATGATGATGACGCGAGTTCCACGATTTTTGCTTCACCCAAAAAGCCGATGATGATGACGCGAGTTCCACGATTTTTGCTTCACCCAAAAAGCCGATGTTGATGACGCGTGTTCCACGATTTTTGCTTCACCCAAAAAGCCGATGTTGATGACGCGAGTTCCACGATTTTTTCTTCACCCAAAAAGCCGATGTTGATGACGCGAGTTCCACGATTTTTACTTCACCCAAAAAGCCGATGATGATGACGCGAGTTCCACGGTTTTTGTTCACCGAAAAAGTGCTCAACGCGCATAAAGAAGTTATCACTTTTAAAGCACTTTGTAGGCAAATTCAGGAAACAAATACATTGTGTGACATGAATTGATATATACGATTATTGATTGTTCACAATTTCACTTCATATTCAGAATTGATACGGTTGATAATGGGGCTCAAAGGCACTAAACATAAAAATATAAAAAGGTTGTCTGTAAAGTCATTTTACGGACGAAAATTCTACGTGATAACCTCATAAGACTGTCTTATTAAGACAAGCCGAACGCTTAGGCCGCTCGTGCCTCTCTATCGCTTGATCTGTGCTCTCGCTTGCACGCTCGACTGAGGCGGAACGTGACAATGAGTCGGACTTTTTCATGCGTGCAGCCGGCGTTTGTCGATTTATAAGACGTTATAACGTTGAGAATAAATCACCCACCCCTACACCCGCTTCCATCATAGTACTCGCAGAGATGAATCGCAGAGCACAGCATTTCCCGCCTTCTAAAAATACATTGAAATTGATCGATTCAATTTGATTCTGTTCTCACCCTTAGGCACATCAACCTTAGCCCCCTCCACGACACCCCACTACCTGGTAATGGAGGCGAAGATGTTGATGGCAGGGTTACGTTGGGGCTACTTCCTCGGCTTCACTTACAAGCTGTTCCAGATCTTCGCCAAGAAAGACCTCACGGAGGGCACGCACCTGATCACCGGCCTTAAAAACGTCGTTGATGGGTAAGTATTCGGCAAATCCTTCGAAATCTTTATGCCAGTATCGACGGAAGAGCCATTGAAAAAATGTATAAATGTAAATAATTCCAATATTATGTAATTTTATGTAACCAATTGATCTTCTTGGTTAAAACTCAAACCAAACACGCACTGGTTTATTGTTGCTTAACAACGCCATCTATTGTCAGTGTAGCTTTAGCGTTGCAGTGTCGCGTTTTCCATTGCTTGAAATCACGGATAAAACGAGCTTTCTTAAAATTAAACCTAGCTAGATCGATTTATCGCTCCCGATCGTTGCAGACGTTTCCGAGATTCAGGTTATAGATATATATGAATTAATAAAAGAATCATCCATATCGGTTCCCTAGGTAAAAAGTTATAAGCACACATTAAAGCAGTTTGGCATTTCCTACCTCTGTCGTGTGACATATTTGTGGAATGCTCTGCCGGCGTACTGTTACACCGCGTATATTGCTGACCTAGGGGCAAACCCCCATCGAGTTCATTCAAACACTGTCAGCATTATATGTTCCTATATAATCCGCGCTTTCCAAATTAAATTGCCTTTTGTTTTGTGTTCTTCAGTGTATCTACTAATTGCTCTTAAAGCCGTCTTGCTGCCAGTTCAGTACAGTAAAGTGAAGTGCAGGAATTTATTCCCTTGTGTGTAAAAATCGTGTAAAAATTAAATAAAATAAATGTTTGTGTGTGTGCGAATGGTTGTTTTTTTAAGACAACCAGGAAGAGCCACGCAACAGTACGTATTTCCTTGCAGCTATGACCCTGGGTCTTTCAAGCGGGGCGTGAACTAGCATCTCTCCGGTCATCATAGGGGTGGCGTAGAGCAGCTTACCGCTGCACTAATGGTCATTGCTTCTTGATTCCATCTCCGCATTCCATCAGGCGAGAGGGAATTACTTTGATGAGCAATATAAAAAAGTAATAATAATATTAATATTGCTGGCTTGCCTTAATTGGCCGTCTGGGGGTGGAGACGCAAGAGCAAGTAACAACGAGCTCCAAGGGTGGAAGTGTTAAAGGGCATAACGCCGGTAGTAGCGCTCTAGCCGCAGCATACCTGTCGACATACTTTAGCCATCCACGCCAACGTTGCCCCTTTTGTCACCATTGATGGTGACCCTTATGGGGGGCCCGTTTAGTGGGTGGCAAGTCACCACCTGCCTAAATATTGTAAGATGAGCCTGAAATTGGTGCAGTAGTCGCGATAGCCATCTATCTCCCGTACCACTAATAAGTTAATATCAATAGCGATGCCATTTTACCCCTTTTTGTAATAGATATACTTACTATGTCACCATCCATCCAAAAGGTTTCTGTTAAGTAACTTTGTATACTCATATTTTTATACCAAACAGGCCTCTAAGTGTTGGCTACAGCCCCACTTATGCCTTTGTAAAGGATCGGATGAATTTCGTGAAAAAATATGAAATAAAAAGAATATTGAAATTCATAGAGAGAAAAATTCCATCCTCGGACGGGATTCGAACCCGCGTCTTCTGACTCTCCGTGTCAGACGCCATTGACCAACTAGGCCACCGAGAATCTGGTCCGAGCATACGAAAGTTTCAAGTATTTCTAAATAATGCTTCTTTCGGTGGGATGGTACTGTTAAACTGTCCAATAGATGTCGCTCCGTCCCCGCAAGACGGTTAGTCAAATAGAGAGTTAAAATTGGATGCTCGGACCAGATACTCGGTGGCCTTTGACTTTGACTTCAATGGCGTCTGACACGGAGAGTCAGAGGACGCGGGTTCGAATCCCGTCCGAGGATGGAATTTTTCTCTCTATAAATTTCAATGTTTGAGATCGCTTAAGCAGGCGTTAGTGCTTTAAAAAGTAATACTATAAAAAGAATAATAACCCTTCAAGGGTCGATGTCATAATAACAATGAAATTTCTATTGTGTCTGGCCGTGCGACCTTTGATGCATTAATAACAAGTGCAATTTGAAAAATTTAATACCGACTTCCATACTATTACTTTGGTAAAAAACAGTTATTGGAGTGTAACTCAAAAACTACTGGACCGAATTTGATAAAATTTACATGGGCCACACGGGAAGCACCAGCTATCAAACAAAAAAATAATTTTGGAAATCGGTTCACCAAGTCGAAAGTTATGAGGTAACATATATTAAAAAAACAGCGAATTGAGTACCTCCTCCTTTTTGGAAGTCGGTAGAAAATACAGATGGGTTGAGAACCTCCTCCTTTATCGCTTCGGTTGAAAACTAGATATTGTTCACAGGATGGTGGATTCTGGAGTACTGAAGGATATGGGGTCCCCAGCAGCACCAGCACTCAAAACCGTGATGTCGACGCTGAGCTCCAGAGCATATCAAGACGTCCAAAGTACGAGTTATAATAAACCTTATTCTCTAAGTTAAGCGTTTATAGTTTTTTTCTTAATTTTTTTTTAAATTTAGGCATCATTGTGAACGTCAATTATTCATTATAATGTACTTTAAAAGCTCTATATATTTCCAAAATATATAGAGCCTACCGAGAAGAAGCGGCAAGAAACTCGGGGTCATCTATATAGATGTTTACAATGTTTCTACTTTCATCATCATCATCATCAGCCTGTAGCAGTCCACTGCTGGACATAGGCCTCTCCAATTGCACGCCACTTAGACCTAAGTGGCGTGCAATGTTTCTACTTAGGTACTACAAATATTACATTTTATGGGTGGCAGAGTGACAGCTTGGCAGAAGTGGAGTATTCCAAGCATCTTTGTCTTCTATATAATGTCGGACTTTATAATATGCTTGTTTTATTAAACACAATTTTACAGTCAACTTGAATTTTCCCTCCGTGAGCTCAGTTAGGTGTTTTGGGATTTTATTGTAGAAACGCACACAATTTCCTAGGAATGACTTATTAGTCTTCGCAAGTCTAAAACTAGGTGCAGCTATATATTTGAAGTCCTAGTATTAAAAGGGTGGTGATCACTATTTAACTTATACGAGTATTTATGTAAATTTTTGATAACATACATTATATTTGCAAATACATATAAGGAAGGCAAAGTTAATATATTGATTTCTTTAAATAAAGCTCTTAAAGATTCACGGGGACCCATTTCGTATATAGCTCGAATAGCACGTTTCTTTAGGATAAAGATGGTCTCTATATCAGCCGCTGAACCCCATTGCAATACCCCATATGACATTACGCTGTGGAAATATGCAAAATACACTAACCGCGCCGTAGAAGCGTCTGTTAGCTCTCTTATTTAACGTACCGCATAAGCAGCAGAACTGAGTCTTCCAGACAGTGCATTTATATGAGGACCCCATTGTAATTTTGCGTCAATTTTAATGCCTATGATTAACTGGTACATGATTTTTAAAGCATTAACGGTCTAACACGTGCTTAGAGATAGAAAAATTACACATGATCGGACGGGATTCGAACCCACGACTTCTGACATCCGGTGTCTAACGCCACGATCGCTGGGCCACTGAGGCGATACTTCCGAGCATTTAATCTAACTCTCTAGTCTATGTTAACTGTCATTTGGAGACGGAGCAAAGTCAAAGTCAAAATCATTTATTCAATTTAGGCATCAAAGACGCACTTATTAATGTAAATTTTTCATTATAATGTAGACTACCGCCGCGTTCCAAAATATATAGAGCCTACCGAGAAGAAGCGGCAAGAAACTCGGGACCAATCTTTTTATATTGATGTTTTTACAATGTTTTTACTTAGGTGCTACAAATATTAGCTTCAGTGTGTTGCCTTACAAAAGAGAACATAATAATGGTACCAGTAGGGCAAGACACGCTACACTTCTATGGGAGCGACATCTATGGGACAGTTAGACAAGCACAACAAAAACAAACAAAACAAATGAAACAAAAGTTCACTGACATTTTCGTATTGCCGATGCTCGGACTAATCGCCTCGTCTATCGGAAGACACGGTTCGAAACCCATCCGAAGATGAGTTATTTTCCAAGGTTCCTCTGTATCTAACTTATATTATATTGGTGTCGATTCATCGATTGATCTATTACGCCAGATCTTTTTCTGTTTACGCTAAAATCGAAATTAGTGTAACACTTTCGAATGACAGCACTAACATTAGATATTTCTCTAGATGCAGCCAAGCAGTGTGGCCGCTGCGATCTCAGTATGAATTGACTGAAAAGTTCAACGATATCACATGTACCAAAATATTCTGTAATAGGATCGCAGTGATGTTACCAAACACTTGCTCAAGAGTCTACCGCACCCAAACTAAAAATCTGTTATCTTGATTTCAGATTACCTAGGAACGGCTTCTGAAATGATACGTGAAAAGGAATCAGCCATCTCTCAAGACCTTGTATCAATAATCAATATTATAGATGCTGCTTATACATTAGAAGAAGGCGACAAGCTGCTTGAGGTTCTCGTGGACATCGATGGTTATCCAGAAAACAACCTTACACCTACTGAAATAGGAACAGCGTTAATGAATGGTTTACTTCAACCTTACTGGCGAATGGCCGGGACGCCTAGCAGAGATAAACTGTTGACTATGATAAACGCAGCTATTGAATCAAGATTCAAAACAAGACGATACAATATAGATACGTTCAATAACAAACCCAACGATATGGAGAAAAAAGGTCATAGTGGGATTGGCAAACTAAATAAGGAACGCACAACCAAAACATATAAAATTAATAGAGAACATAGAATAGAGAGAGACAATCGAATTAACAAGCCGAGAAATAGCGCGTACGTAATTAAATCTATAACATCAGCTACTCGTTCATATCTCAGAAGAATTCCTTATGATGATAAAATAAGAAAAATACAAAATCATGTTTCGATGGGACAAGATACTTATTTATATACAGAAAGAAGAAAACTAACAACACGAAAGCTGAGAACGAAGCATAATAAATATGACAGGTTTAGACAAACCGAGTATAATTATGAGAAGTCTTTGAGAAATAGAATTCTATTTCACACAAGCAATGAAAATGTAAACAACAGGCATAGGTTCATAGTAAAAGGTTCAAAAGTTGATAATGTTAATATTAGAAAAGCAGATGTAAACGAAAAAAAAACATTTGAAAACTTCATGCCTAAAGCTAAAAGTGACATAGATAATCCTAAAGCAAACACACACAAGACAGTAAACGAAAGAACAGAGAAAAACATTATAAGCAGCAATGTTTCTATGAGCAACCAAATAATTAAAACAGAAGACTCAGTCAAAGCTAATGTAATGAAGTATAATCTCACATTACAAGACATTAAACGTGAAATAACCAATAACAATGATATTTTCACTATTCACAAAGCTAAAAAAGAAATAGATAATGTCAGAAGCAAAACCAATATGATAGAAGATAAAATAAAACCTGTAGCCATTAATATAGCCAAAGAAGAAGAAGAAGCAGAGAAGGAAGTTGCTAAAATAAGTGAATTGGCTGTAACCAAAATAGCAAAAAACATAACTAAGAAAATTAAATCAGAAATTACAAAAGAAGTGACAAGGAAACAAGCAAGTTACAAAAATGTGCCCGAAGATAGACCTGATCCCAATTTCAATAAAATTCAAAAGTATAATGAATTTGGTGAGAAGGAAGAAAGAACTAATAAAAAGCAAAAACAAGCGACAAGCAGTGAAAATGAAGAACACATAAAACAATCAAAATACCTAAATCCAGTCGTTAAACAGAGACTAAACTTTAAAAACAACAAAAAATACAAGAAAAGCATAAAATTCAATGAAACAAAAAGTATTTTAATGAATATAATAGAAGAGTCTAGTTATAGTGATGAAGAAAACCAACTAAAACGGGTTTTATCCGATGCAGTAAGACATGGCGACTTCGCTTTTAAGAACTCGCGAAGAAATGAATTAGTTAAAGAAGATAGAAGAAGCAATGAACAATCAAACTATAGTGACCATGAGGCGGTATTAAAGAATAATATTTATAAAGTGTTTGGGTATGATCCTGATTTTTATATAAATGCATTTGTTGACTAAATGTAATTGTTTCCTTCTTTAAACTCTTACTTAACTGATGGCTGGGAAGTAAATTTTCTTTATTTATTTACTGGAAGAACAACAGCTAGGAATATAATATTATACGGTAGAAACATTATGCCAATTATAGGTCCTCACGGATAGTTATTACATAAATTAATACTATAACAAGTAATTTCATTTAAACGTTACATTGTTAGTAATTAAAAATTAAATAAAAAAATTATAATAATAACTATCTAATCTATAAGCCCCATGGTGGGGGGAAAAGTGGCCAAAACGCTGGCGGCATTGCCACGCTGGATGGCAATGCTAAGTTTTTGCCCAAAATAGGCGCCAGCATTTCGGTCACCCGACGCCTCAACCAAACGTTTGCCAGATCCCTAAACAAGTTGAGAGCGGACGGCCCCCATGGGCCTAAAGTTTCGACCCCAAACGGCACAAACATGTACATTCTGTCTAAATACACATATTTATGACGTTTGAGGTCTTCCGCTTTAGACGCGGCAGCGCCAGCCCGATCAATCGTCCCAGGGAGATGAGACGGCGCCAGTGTGTCCACACATGTAGCATCCCAAACCTGGGGCTGTCCCATCTTCCACGGGACGATAGTCAGCCCATCTGGTCTCTTGCCGTCATCCCGCATCAATCCGTTTGTATATATATACCTATATATATATTTAATTACTAATTGTGAACATGAATAACCGCAACGTAGTGCGTAGTAGATACCTAATATAAATATATCAGCCAAAAAACTCTTTGCTCATCAGTCGCCTAGCGGACGCTATGCTTGTACAAAACAAATCAATATCTCAGCGTTTAGATAAGTTGTTAAAGTTGTTGCTCGCTCTCCACAAATATGAATTCTGTCTATAATTACTATTGACGGCCGGCACACTTAAAGGGGGATTAAACCTCAACTGTCTTGAATGATCTAGTAAATTTATTTTATCTAACAGACCGGGACAATCAACTAAGTTAGAGGTGATCGTAAGAAGGTTTGTTATATCTGTGATTTCTCTCCTCTTAGAAAGGGGAAGAATATGGATTTTTTTTACACAAATCATGGTAATTTTTGGATTCATATGGAATGTTTAAACGATAACATAAATATTTGATGAGTTTTATCTGTAAACGCTCAATTCGTACGATATACTTGTCATTACGAGGGTTCCATATTTGCGATGCGTATTCTAACATGCTTCGCACAAAAGTGCAGTATAATATCTTAAAAGTTTTAGCCTTATTAAACGACGCACACGTTCTCATTAAAAACCATAATGATCTGGACGCTCTGATCACAATATTTTCAATATGCTCGTCAAATAACAATTTAGAATCATGAATAACCCCGAGGTCACGAACGGCGGAACTTTTCATCAAAATATAAGTAAAATGTTTATGAATAAGAACGTTAATTGATAGCAAATAATTTTGTGAGCGAGCGAAGCGTCTCTGCTTTAACTGGCCAAAATGACTTTCATCTGTCTCTATGTTTGTTAGGTTATATACGTCTTCCTGTACATATTCCTGTCCTTGACATATTTCGGTATGCATGTTCTACTATTCAAAATATTAGTACATTGTTCACCGAGAGGAGAAAGTGACCGATTACCGTCGAGGGTGTCGTTTGAAGCCCGAGCCGTAGGCGAGGGCTTTAAAACACACGAGATCGGGAATCGCACTTTCTCTCGAGTGATACATAGTGCTTTATACTACACCTACGAGGAAAACAAAAAACTAAATCTTTACTAATTGAAATTTATATTGAAATTGTTGCAGTTAGTGAAGCTTAATGTAACACTTTTTCCATTAATGTTTGTTTGAGATGTTTGCGATAATGTAGGAGGAATAACTGGCTGTGCTGTTGGCACTGCGCTCGTAGAAGGCTGTGGTGCCAAAGGGGCAACTGGCTGCTGAGGGGCATCTGGCATCGCCGTGCTCGTTGATGGTTGAGGAGATGAGTCTTGATGCACATTAATCGATCCCGATATTTGGTTATTTATTCGTGTTTTGTTTTCTACGGAATTCTCTATGTAGCTTTCTGCAACAGCGGACGATTTCCAACCACCGTGACGTTTTATTGTGGTTAAATCAGCACCAGTATTGGCAAGAATAGTCGCTGAAGTTCTGCGAAAGCAGTGGCCAGTGTATTCTAGTGGATTGAGTAAATTAAGGTACGAAGCTATTTCTCTTGGCACAGTACTTATTTTGTTTTTCCCAATTACTTGTTTCGTACAATTTTTGTTTTTATATTGTAGTAAAAACCGATTGGTTTTGGGGTCACTGGGGCGAATTTCGTTATATTTCTTCACTATCTCATAAAATAAGCCCGATATAACAAATGATCGCTGAATTTTGGTTTTTGTGTTAGGAATATTGACGATTATTCCATTTTCGAGGATTTCGATATCGTCTGTTGTCATATCCCCAAGTTCTTGCGAACGACAGGCCCCATTTACTCCTAAAATCAAAATAACCTGTAAACAAAAATATCAAACATGAAAACCTAGTAGATTTCTACTCATAAATAGGTAAGTAATAAATTTTAAACCAGTGCATTTTATTCATAAACTTACCTTCATCAACAAATATTTGTCATCTGGAGCATTCTGCAAAAAGGAATAAACATCCTTTGTAGTAAGCACTTTTGATTTCTTACTACGGAATCCCTCCGACTTTCTTTTCAGAAATGCTGTAAGTTTTTTGTATTCTTGAATATTTATGTCGTTTCTTGTCAATATAGTACTTTTCAACATTGAGTACATAGACCATAACGTACTTGGTTTGTATTTTTGCGCTTTTTCACTGAAATAAGCTATTAAAACAGTTTCAGAAAAAGATGCCGCATTTTTTTCACTTTTCCATTGCAAAAAATCGTCATAAGTTTTATTATATATTTTAATTGATTTCTGTGGTAAAAGGTTATCAATCAGTATTTTTGCTGTTTTCTTCAACTGCGGCGGAGTTAAAAAATCTTCATCATCACTATCACTACTTATCATTTTGATAGTTTTATTTTACTTTTCTACGAAAACTGAATCCTCAAACAACACACAAATTGAAAATGGCGCCAATGGCGTCTGCAATTTTCACATGTTCTTTTTTCAAATTGTTTGACACCATCCAACACACAGCTAGTGGCCAGTGTCATTTTGCGAACTTGGAGATAAAAACTCACTGTAAAAACTTTTTGGCTTTTGATATTTAGGTTACCAGCGCATAGTCTTACCCAAAATTAAAAAAGAAAAACCACGTAAGAAATGGATTTTCATACACTTTTCTCTCCCGCTCAGATGCGTTTTCTCGCCGCATATTTGTTCGATATGCAATGACGTACTTTCTACCGTAAATTTGATAAAGTATCAAGGTACTTTCCGAGCAGGTATAGTATAAATATTTTTCCTCGTGATTTTTGAGTGGAAGGGGGGTATTTTACCTAATAAGGGGGAAAGTTTGTTGCGACGCTATTTACCTGCCTATTTTGATAAAATTTGGTACACATATTAGGTACCTGACATTAAAGAGGAATTTCGAATATGAGCATTGGTCAAGTGGTGGCCGAGATGATAGGTTGGGAATTTTAAAAACTGACCGACTTTGGTAATATTCGGTAAGAACATTTGGTAGGTACAAACGACACACAAAATTTCGGCAACGTTGGCCAAGATCTTGTTGAAATATATATTTGTAACAAATTTATGTATATCGATAAACTGCAGCATAGATACATTACTGCAAATAGCTCAGACTGCGAAAAATTGCCGCTGATAAGGTTGTGTTTGCGAGGTCTACTGTTCCCAGAACTACTAGTTATTTAATAATCAAGTAAGTGGGGGTCGAACTTGCTCTCCGATTCTACCGAACTGACAGATAATGACATAATAACCTGATTCTCAAGGACAGTCTGGCGAAACAAACCGTTTGAATATACAGTCTTGTGGGTAGTAGGTATCCAGAGGCAGAAGTCTCCACATGAATCAACTCCATAAACGACAGACTGTCGCCGACAGAAGAGCGTTCGGAACCTCGGTGAGAGCGCACTCAGAAGCTCAGTAGCTCTACCATGAGTTGGTAGCATAAATGTCGATACTCGATCTCGTCTACCTATTAAGCTTGTGATTGGCGTACTCGCTGTCAAGTTTAGTTCTACAATTGACCGCAAGATGCCACTGTTCTTTTTTCATAAATTTTTTGCGGCACTTAGCGATCATCGATTGGTGTCAATGTAGTAGACTCATGGTAGACCTACTGGTGCGACATGGCAGGCCGCGCGAGCATGAATCTCACGATAAACTTGTCGAGTCGATAAACTGACTTTTATCAGCTATTTCACCTGGTCTAGTATAGTAGGTAGGTAGATTTTAGCCATAATTTTATGTTATCGACAATCATGCTCGCATGGGATGGAATAATAGCGATTTAGCTATTGACATTCAACATTACAGTTGCTAACTCTAACATGTAGATAATTTTATAAGTACCTATTTCTTTCCGTGCATTGTTGTCTAGAAGAGATCGCTCTGAGCAATAATACGGCTTCATCATCTCAGCCATAGGACGTCCACTGCTGAACATATGCCTCCCCCAGTAATTTCCAAAAGGACCGGTTGGAAGCGGCCTGCATCCATCTGTTACATGGCTCTGACACTTATTTTAAAGCTATTCGTTATTAAGTTATTTAAGGCGCGGTCCAATCCCAATTTTAAAACAATTTACGACGCTTTACATAAGGTTGAGAATAGCATCAGATTGGACGGTGTAATGCGAACATGCAATTGAATACGTGCTAATACTTTTATATTTATTTCTTTCGTACAATCAAATGATTAAATTATAATGGTAAAGGAGTCCATAGTTTACTAGTATAGGGTATAGGATAGTCTTTTGAAAAGTGCCCCCAAAACGCCTGAACTACGAAATTATGGCCAAACGATGCCTTGTATGGTATGTGTACAATGTACGTTCGTAAAAATTTACATTAATATAAGTTAAATAGTGATCACCACACTTTTAATACTAGAAATACAAATAGGATAGCTGTACCTAGTTTTAGACTTGCGAAAACTAATAAGTCATTTCTAGGAAATTGTGTGCGTTTTTACAATAACTGAGCTCACAGAGAGAAAATTCAAGTCGACTGTAAAAAACTATTTAATAAAAAAAGCTTACTATAAAGTTCGACATTATATAGAAGATAAAGATGCTTGGAATACTCCACTTCTGGCAAGCTGTCTCTCTGCCACCCATAAAATGTAATATTTGTAATAATAATAATAATAATAAGTTCATATCAATAGCCTGGCCATTTTACCCAATTTTGTAATAGTTATAAATACCATGTTACCCTTCATCCAACATTTTTTCTGTTTTTTATACTCCTTTGTATTTTTATACCAAACAGGCCTCTAAGTGTTGGCTACAGCCCCACTTATGCCTTTGTAAAAGACCAGATTAAAACCGTGAATTTGTTTTAATAAAAGGAATAATAATAATAATGAATTGTTTATTACCGGAAAGTTAATTAACAAACACAGTACACTACTACATACATTGAAATTGCAACATAAAGCATTTTAAGGTTACTGATAAGCCTCAAACTAGGCGGGAGCCTGTGTCTTGAGACTCAGAGTGCGAATATACAGAAAGTGATAATAAATACCTAAGTGGAAACATTGTAAACATCTATATAAAAAGAATGGCCCCGAGTTTCTTGCCGCTCCTTCTCGGTAGGCTCTATACATTTTGGAACGCGGCGGTAGAGTCTTTAAAGTACATTATAATGAAAAATTGACGTTTATAAGTGCGTCTTTGATGCCTAAATTGAATAAATGATTTTGACTTTGTCTAAAATTTCAATGTCATGTTAAGTTGCTAGTTATAAAAATAAATTCGTCTTCAGATTTGTTCGAAGACAGTTGTTTGTTAGTCATAGTATTTTATTAATAAGTTTAGTAACAAATAAGTTGCATGTCAACAAAAAATAATCATACCTTACTAGGTAGTTAGTAATAACATAAAGTACTAATTATCATTACCAGTCCAATTCATTATAACAAGTTAATTATAAAATTAGAAATAATAATAACACAAAAAAATTAAATTCAATAAAATTATATAATAAGCAACACATAATTCAACACTAAAATTAAAAATTCCGTCAAAACTGAATTAGGGTAAGGTCTTGAATCGAGTCGCCTGAATTTAGGGGGGGAGGGGGGGAGGGGGTGGGGGGGAATCCCCCCACCATTTTTCCCTGCCGGAATTGCGTAGTTTTTTTTTAATTTAATATCAAAGATCAATTTTTCTACTCTATTTAAACACTTTTACACTTAACTTTGGGGGAGGGGGAGTGGGTAGGAGGGGGGGTTGGGGGCAGGGAACCCCCCCCCTACCATTTCCACCTGCCGGAACCGCGTAGTTTTTTTTTAAATTTAATATCAAAGATAATTTTGTCTACTCTACTAACACTTTTACACCTAAATTTAGGGGGGGGGGAGAGAGGGGGGGGGGGTCAGAGTTGGATTTGTCACTAATTTCGACCTAACCGGTCTGACTTGGACTCCGGGTGGGCTCCCGCCAGAAGCTCTAGCGGTCGCCCCTGGACGTTGCTTCGCCACACTCAGCCTTCGTTTCGCTACGGAGGTCGCCTACGAGGTTCAGGACCTCCCTTGAGCTTCTGGCTCCCGCATTATTTATAAACACTCTAGGGGTAGTAGCCACAAGAATAGGTGGAGTCGGGGTGCTCTGTGTCGGTTTTCTGACTACTTTCAACCTAACCGGTCTGAGTTGGTCTCTGGGTGGGTAAGGGAGGAAAATAATTTTCACAAAACTATGTAGGAGTATTTATTTTATTTTGTAAACATAGTTAAATCACAAACCTCAAAAATAGCGATCAAAACGTTTCGTTTCACGAACATAAACATAGCAGACGTTCAAATTTATGCAATATTTCCTGATATTGCGTTCCGTTTCACGCATCCGCATGTTTTTCGTGTGAAATTACAGAAACTTTAAATATTAATTTAAAATACTTTCGCGTAACTCCGGCAGCCAAAATCGAATTGGGAGGGTCAAGACAAAGTCCCTTGACCATTCCACAGTAGCAGAATCCTCAAATTCAGGCGACTCGATTCAAGACCCGACCCCTGAATTAGTCAAATAGTAATTAATTCAAATTAATAAACTTGTCAAAAAATAAAATTATGGCAGTATGTCATCAAATTTATAGAATAAGGTTAAAGGAAGAGAGTTAGTTTAACTGACTTGCAAATTAACGTCACTAAGTAGTCGTTGTCTATACTTATTATTGAAAAAAAAAACAAGATATTTAACATAATGATTTTAGGTAAGATCTATTTGTCAACTTTATGGTCTAGTAAATTATACTTTTGTTTTACTATGCCGTGTATAGATCCTACTACCCATGTATTTTTTTAAAGACTTTGACTATTTTAGCAGTGTTCCACCTTTTATAAACTAGCAAATTTTGGGGATCTCGTAGGTTGAACGTCAGTGCATGTTTGAAAAAAAACTGTGTTTGTGCCACCAAAGAAAGTTTGTTTCAATTTATACTTGTTATTTTTTTTAAAGATAGGAGGCGACAAGAGCTCTTGGTTTTTTGTGTTATTACTTTAGGTCAGAGCAATATTTGTGCAAACTTTGAAATCAGTTAGTTACATAGGTTAAGAGAAAATAAATGATATAATTTTAGGTACAATTGGGTGTTGTAGCCGATTTGGTGGGGGGATTGAAATTTTAGACATTGTACACATCCTATATAAGGCATCGTTTGGCCATAGTTTCGAAGTCCGGCGTTGGGAGCACTTTTCAAAAGACTATCCCGCTATACTTAATTGGGAATTCGAATATGATACATTCACTGAAATATATTTGCCCATAATTGAATAAAAATGCTTATTCCCACGAAGCATGTAAGAATTCTAGTCTATAAATTTCAATGTTTGAGATCGCTTAAGCAGGCGTTAGTGCTTTAAAAACTAATACTATAAAAATTACAAGGGCCGCGATGTCAATACGAAAGTTTCAAGTATTTCTAAATAATGCTTCTTTCGGTTGGATGGTACTGTTAAACTGTCCAATAGATGTCGCTCCGTCCCCGCAAGACGGTTAGTCAAATAGAGAGTTAAAATTCGATGCTCGGACCAGATTCTCGGTGGCCTAGTTGGTCAATGGCATCTGACACGGAGAGTCAGAAGACGCGGGTTCGAATCCCGTCCGAGGATGGAATTTTTCTCTCTATAAATTTCAATATAAGTACCATGTTAACCTTCATCCAAATTTTTTTCTGTTTTTATACTCCTTTGTATTTGCTATACCAAACAAGCCTCTAAGTGTTGGCTACAGCCCCACTTATGCCGTTGTAAAGGACCAGATTAAATCCGTGAATTTGTTTTAATAAAAGGAATAATAATGAATTGTTTATTACCGGAAAGTTAATTAACAAACACAGTACACTACTACATACATTGAAATTGCAACATCAAGCATTTTAAGGTTACTGATAAGCCTCAAACTAGGCGGCAGCCAGTGTCTTGAGACTCAGAGTACGAATATACAGAAAGTGATAATAAATACCTAAGTAGAAACATTGTAAACATATATATAAAAAGAATGGCCCCGAGTTTCTTGCCGCTTCTTCTCGGTAGGCTCTGTATATTTTGGAACGCGGCGGTAAAGACTTTAAAGTACATTATAATGAAAAATTGACGTTAATAAGTGCGTCTTTGATGCCTAAATTGAATAAATGATTTTGACTTTGACTTTGTCTAAAATGTCAACCCCCCCACTACACCCTATCGTCTACGACACTCAATTGTACCTAAAACTGTATTATTTATTTTCTCTTAACCTATGTAACTGACTGATTTCAAAGTTTGCACAAATATTACTCTGACCAAAAGTAATACCACAAAAAATCAAGAGCTCTTGTCGCCACTAGTAATTATTCCTAGTGAGTTCATATCTACGAAAAATAATGACTAATATAACTCATTGAAAGAAAATCTATCTTAGGAATAGTATATACTATACTAGTACGTAAGTAAAAGTGTTAAGTTGCTAGTTATAAAAATAAATTCGTCTTCAGATTTGTTCGAAGACAGTTGTTTGTTAGTCATAGTATTTTATTAATAACAAATAAGTTGCATGTCAACAAAAAATAATCATACCTTACTAGGTAGTTAGTAATAACATAAAGTACTAATTATCATTACCAGTCCAATTCATTATAACAAGTTAATTATAAAATTAGAAATAATAATAACACAAAAAAATTAAATTCAATAAAATTACATAATAAGCAACATAGAATTCAAAACTAAAATTAAAAATTCCGTCAAAACTGAATTAGTCAAATAGTAATTAATTCAAATTAATAAACTTGTCAAAAAATAAAATTATGGCAGTATGTCATCAAATTTATAGAATGAGGTTAAAGGAAGAGAGTTAGTTTAACTGACTTGCAAATTAACGTCACTAAGTAGTCGTTGTCTATACTTATTATTGAAAAAAAAAACAAGATATTTAACATAATGATTTTAGGTAAAATCTATTTGTCAACTTTATGGTCTAGTAAATTATACTTTTGTTTTACTATGCCGTGTACAGATCCTACTACCCATGTATACCTAAGACTAACCTACCCTAACACCTAAGACTTTGTATACCTAATTTAGCAGTGTTCCACCTTTCGAATTTTAGGGATCTCGTAGGTTGAACGTCAGTGCATGTTTGAAAAAAAAACTGTGTTTGTGCCACCAAAGAAAGTCCTGTATGACACAAAGTCAAAGTCAAAGTCAAAGTATTTTATTTGCATGAATATGGGTACACATATAGACACACAGTGTTTCAATTTTTACTTGTTATTTTTTTAAAGATAGGAGGCGACAAGAGCTCTTGGTTTTTTGTGTTATTACTTTAGGTCAGAGCAATATTTGTGCAAACTTTGAAATCAGTTAGTTACATAGGTTAAGAGAAAATAAATGATATAATTTTAGGTACAATTGGGTGTTGTAGCCGATTTGGTGGGGGGATTGAAATTTTAGACATTGTTCACATCCTATATAAGTCATCGTTTGGCCATAGTTTCGAAGTCCGGCGTTGGGGGCACTTTTCAAAAGACTATCCCGCTATACTTCATTGGGAATTCGAATATGATACATTCACTGAAATATATTTGCCCATAATTGAATAAAAATGCTTATTCCCACGAAGCATGTAAGAAAAATTGCAAAATTTAGGGAATGTTGCCGATTTTTTTCTATCGAGCCTCGACATATAAAATTCGTGAGAGATTCGCCGAAAACAGAATTACCTACATACCTAACAACAAACGCCAAAGCGAATTGACCAATTGACCAATCACGCGGATCTCTACCGGATGTGCATTCAATACCAAAAATACCGTACAAGATTCCCGGTAGGCTCGCACTACTCTAAAGGCCAATGTACAATTCACGCAGCACAAATAAAAGTACAATAAAACCTCTTTGCTAAACACACAATAAACTCTTAACAGAATATTACAATGAACCTCCTTGGTAAGTGAAGAATAACATTTTGTTCGTTCTTTGCGGTGCGGTGATTCGATCTCTTCAGAACGCATCCGTTTTGTTGGCGCCAAAATATTGACAGATCATTATCTTTTTTGTTTTTTTTTCTTCTATGGCCATGACGCGCGACCAGCGTATTGTGCCAGTTCTTAGAGTTTCATTTTTATTGGATTGATAAAACATGACGTAAACTTATATTTCTAAACTTTTAAATAAAAGCGGAGAAACTTGGTATTTAAAAAATAAAATAGCACGGAATAATTACGGATAATTTAGAAATGGAAGGACAGCAGGATCAGGAAAGTGCGAAAGGTTATTTATTGGGTGACTTAATAATTATCGAGGAAGAAATGAATATAATATAACTACTAAAATAATATAATACCAGAATAATTAAAATATATACATAATATATTACAATTTTATATTGTTTAAAGCCATGAAATCAGACATGGCCTTAAACGTTAGAGCGCTTTTAGAAGCTAGCAAGAACGGAATATTTACAGGAAATGGAATATCTAGAGACTCGAAGGTTTCAAAGAAGGAGGAACGATCATACAAAGGGCAAGATAGTAAAATATGATTAACATCGCCAACAGCATAACCACGCTCACATTTTGTAATGTCCATCTTTTTAGTTGGGTGACGATTTTTTAAGTGTATTTCGCGGCAAAAAACATTCAAAGTTTGTACCATAGACTACTTAGTATTGAATAGCTTCGTACACCACAGACACAGGCACAAATCAAAAGACCTGTGTTATTTATCACCCGTAATATTACGTAAATCGACTAGTTGGGGCCCGCAACTTCATCCGCGCAGGATTAGTACTTCGAGTAGCTTATGAACTTGCCCAAGGCCATATCTATCTTTATACCAAATGAAAAAAAAAATGTCATAAATATGTACATGGTCAAACACAATTGCTATAATATAATAGTAAAACATGAGTAAATTTAAATACTAAATCAATCACTAAATACTAATAATAAAATTCACTAGCCTACCTACGTATACGTACATACAAAAAATATAAAATTAATCACCATGGAAAAAACTGTCATTACATTTCATCACCCTTGACGGTCGCCGAGCACGTCTAGTGCATAGAGCTGTCAAAATGATAGTGTGCTTTTGACTAAACTACCACAAACTGACACACAAACTTTGAACTGTCATCATTACGATCTTGACGTACGCTGAGATCTTGTTATTTTGTCAATGCTTCAAAAGCATAATACGCTTAGGTACACCCAAGCATATTATGCTTTTTCACCCGTGTGGTGATGGATAACGATGATGATGAAAAGTATCCTATGTGTTAATCTAGCGCCTCATCTACCTCCATACCAAAATTCATCAAAATTGACCCCGCCGTTTGAGCGTGAAAGAGTAACAAACATCCATGCATCCATACTCACAAATTTATAAGTTTATGATATTTGTACGATTTAAATTGAAAGTCAAATGTCAAAATAATAATAAATGTTAGTTAGCTGCCTACGAAAAACCTAAAACTCTTCGCTTTATTAAGTCCCAATATATTTTTTCTTATATTATATCTTTCATGTACAGACAGCGATCTGCTACATTTTGATTATGATGTATAGAGTTGCTGACCTGTAAATAATAATATGACTGAAATTTATAGAGAGAAAAATTCACATCCTCGGACGGGATTCGAACCCGCGTCTTCTGACTCTCCGTGTCAGACGCCATTGACAAACTAGGCCACCGAGAGTCAGACACGGAGAGTCAGAAGACGCGGGTTCGAATCCCGTCCGAGGATGTGAATTTGTCTCTCTATACATTTCAATGTTTGAGATCGCTAAAGCAGGCGTTAGTGCTTTGAAAAGTAATACTATAAAAATATGACTGCTACAAAACATACGTATTTTCACCTCATTAGGGCTCCGACGGCGCTTGACCTTTCCCGCGCAAAAGGCAATGCTCAGACAAAAGTAAACAGTATCACAAACTACATAAAATACAAGAGAAATTATTGTATTTGACTTACTTATCCACCAAAGCAAAGTTACGAGAAAACTTATAACGATGGTGAACATTGGCAAAGGGAAATTTAACACGCAAACTTTTTAACACTGATATCCTATATTGTTAGACTAGATATGACTATAAGAACTCTTTTTATAAAGAGGAAGAAAAATAATGTCAGCACTAAATATTGACTAACAAACGGTATTAGTACCTTATAATAAATATCAATTCAAATCGAACTCTTTTATTGACCGAGCGAGCGAAGCGTCTCTGCTTTAACTTTTTTTCAGGTTGTGTGTTTGTCCTCCTATACAGGTCGCATTTTTCAACCAATCTTGACGAAACTTGGTATGCATGTTCTACTATTCAAAATGTTTTTTTTTTTCGTCGGAAATCTTTGAGTGGGAGGGGGGTACTTTTCCTAAAAAGGAGGGGAAGTTTGTTACGGCGTTTTTATAGAAGAATTTGGTACATACATTAGGTACCTGACTTTAAAGAGGAATTGCAACTATGAGCATAGTTGGGCAAGTGGTTTTCGAGATAATAGATTGTGAAGTTTACAAATTAAATGATTTCGGAAATATTCGGCAAGAACTTAAAAAATGGTACCAACAACATAACCTAACATTTAGCAAAATCGGTCAACGTTGTGTCGAAATAAATATATGTCAAATTTTTCTGAATTAAGATGACGTGTTTTTCTTATTATGTTGTTTCATGTTTTTTAGGGCGTGATTCTTCAGTAGTCTAATGGTATTACTTTTGAATTTAGGTACTCTTCATTTAAATTATTTTCGGGTTATCATTTCGGCGTTTATTTGAAACTTTATAATTTTTTTCCGGCTTGGTACCTAACCTATTGGACTAATATTCCACCTCCAACTGCAGATAGCTTCTCCTGCTCCTCCGTAGTGGTGCCCACAGTGTTGAGAATCGTGACTCTTCTGAAGTCTCCTAACTGCTTCCCTCCACCTTTTCCGGTGTGTGGCTTAATGGAGATCTACGTTAACCGGCATATAAAGCTGCCGCGAAACCTGATCAGACCACAGCTTTGGGCTTCTGCCTCTTGGCCTCTTGCAGATAGCTCTGTCTGCGAATAATGACCGCTGATAAGACTGCGCTCGCGAGGTCTACTGGTCTACTACTATAGTATATTAAATACTTTACTAATCTGCGTCCTCTCAAATAACCAAGTCGAGTCGATCGAGTTAGCACCAAACTGGCATCCATTCCTAAAGTACCATTGGCCATGTCCTTACTAAGTATTACTGTATGACATGTGAAGTATTTGCGAATACTTCCCGGTATGAGTTCTAATAGACACATCCGTAGCAAATATTAGCGTTTACAGTCTGCGAGAAGTAAGGAAGTATTGTTTGCTCAAATGTTGTGTGAACTCTCTGACCTGAGTTGGGGAGACAGGTTTCGCTAAGCTACACATTTTGTAGCCCTTTTTTTTTACACACTCTTTGCGAACGAGATCGCGTGGGGCCTTACTATCAGCTTTGCAAAAAATATGCAAGTTCCGTGCAGTTCTTAAACCTGGTTAAAACAGAATGAAATCATACCATGACGCTCATATAGGTGAACTGTTTGAACATTGTTTTCTTTAAATATGAACGGATAATGTTGACTCTGGCATTCTACCAATTTACTGAAGCTAATTTGTGTCAGTTTCTGATAGCTTAGTCAAAAGCACGGTATCATTTTGACAGCTAGATACACTATACGTGCTCGGCGACCGTCAAGGGTGATGAAATGTAACACTCAATACTCAATATTTTATTGCAGACATAATATGTAGGTACATGGAGTTCTTAAATTAACATGTTTAAATATAAAGTAATACATATGACCCTATTTGGGTATGGCAATAGTCGGAACGGAACGATCTATGTTCATTTTGTCGAAATTATCATTGAACAATTCTTCTAAGTTGTAATAACATTTGGATTCTAAAATACCTTTTAAGTTATTTATAAAAGTTACTTCTTTTTCAATATCTTTTAATTCATTTGGCAATTTATAAAATATTTTAACGGCCATTGCTGTGTATTTCTAGGTTGGACTTTGGTTCGATTAATTTATGTCTAAATTGCGGCCTAATACTGCGCGATTTATCAGATGCCCTTTTAAAATAGTCTGGGTATTTTTTTACAAATTTACACATTTCCAGAATATATGTTGACACTATTGTTAGTATTTTAAATTTTATAAAATAAGGCTTGTGAAAATATGGTATAGTATAGTCGGGGGAATCAATATTAGCTAGAATGCGAATGCATTTTTTTTGGGCAATGAAAAGGTCATTCACATTCACACTGTTTCCCCAGAGTATAACTCCATATCTAAGCCAAGAGGCAGAGTAAGCGTGGTACGCAGTTAGGGCTGTGCTTAGGTCAGTTAAAAACACAAATATCGAGAAGGGTGATGAAATGTAAAATGACTGTTTTTTCTATGGGGATTAATTTTATATTTGTATTTACGTAGGTACTGTATTTTATTAGTAGTGTTTACTGATTGATTTACTAAGTACTTAAATTTACTCATCCATGTAAATATTTTATGACATTTTGGTATAAAGATAGATATGCCTACGGAGAAGATAATAAGCTACTCGAAGTACTAATCCTGCGCAGACGTAGTCGCGGGCACTAGCTAGTATATATAATACGGTATCATCTACTACTACCACGCAAGGCATCTGGAGTTAAATGGTATCTAACTTCTGCGTAAAACAGATCTATTTCCTCTAAACTGACTTCACCTCGCCCCCCTAATAATGCAGAGGCCGTAGCACAAACAATTTGCGAAAAAGTGTTCGTATCGTGCACGTCAACGCGTCACGTTTCCGCGTACAAACTATGAGTGTACTGTGTCACAGTGTGCCCTAGATACATGACAGTTTGTATCGTTGCACGTGAACGACACGTTACGTTACACGCACGCAGTTATTCGTGCTAGAGCCACAGACATAGGGTTCAGATACTTGATAACGTTGTGTCCAGTGTTGAGATCTTCAGGTTCCTGCTACCCTGGTACTTTCGGTTACAATTTATATAATGTCTTTGTGTATTGGATGGTGAAACTAGACTCTTCTTGTTGCTGGTCTCCTGGTACCTTACCGACAACTACTTTACCTGTGCGCTTACCACGAAACTTTGCGTAAGTCTATCGTAATCGTATCGTCGTATACAGCACAAACTATGAGTGTATCTGTGTGACAGTGTGCCCTAGATACATGACAGTTTGACTGTTGCACGTGAACGACACGTTACGTTACACGCACGCAGTTATTCGTGTAAGGCACACTGGTGCGCCACCATCTTGTACCGTCTTCTAATCACATAAAGCAATAAAAAAACATTTGTGCTCGCTAACTAGCTCAAAATACGACTATTTTTGAACCTGCTCAAATCAGAAGAGCAAGTATACCGATTGTCAGTTCTATAGAAAGCTTTAAATGTGAAAGGAGCTTTTAAATGTTTAGGGTCCCATTCAGCTACAAGCTCAGCAAACGGAAAAAAACACAAGTTAATATATATATATATATACTACAACGAGCTATGGAGAGAGCTATGCTCGGGGTTTCTCTACGTGATCGAATCAGAAATGAGGAGATCCGTAGAAGAACTAAAGTCACCGACCTAGCCCAGAAGATAAGCCAGTTGAAGTGGCAGTGGGCAGGCCACATAGCACGCAGAACAGATGGCCAGGCAAGGCAAGACGGACAGGCAAGCGCAGCGTAGGTCGTCCACCGACACGGTGGACTGACGACCTGATGAAAGTCGCAGGACGACGTTGGATGCAGGCTGCTTCCAACCGGCCCTTTTGGAAATCTGTGAGGGAGGAATATGTTCAGCAGTGGACGTCCTACGGCTGAGATGATGATGAGCCGCAAATACATAAAATACAGTAGAGTAGGTAGAGCAACAAACTCCATCCATCCAAACTTTCGCATTTATGATATCAGTAAAGTTTTTCTCATCTAAGCGTTAAACTATAAAGTTTTGTTATGAGCTAATGTACTGTTTGAACGGAACATGGATTCATACCTATATCAAAATACTTGCCGGCAATCATTACGCGAGTGCCGGCACAGCGGTTGGGGTTTTGGAAAATCATGGGGGAGGCATGTATGTTGTTATTATTATGTATGTTCAGCAGTGGAAGTCCTACGGCTGAGATGATGATGATGATGATGATATATACTAACTAGCCAGTGCCCGCGACTTCGTCTGCGCAGGATTAGTACTTCGAGCAGCTTATTATCTTCTCCAAAGCTATATCTTTATACCAAAATGTCATAAAATATTTACATGGTCAAACGCAATTATTGCTATATTCTTAAATAAGTAAACTCAAATACTTAGTAAATCAATCAGTAAACACTAATAATAAAATACAGTAGTTGCGTACATACAAATATAAAATTAATCACCATGGAAAAAACTGTCATTTTTTATCATCTTCTTTGACGATGGCCGAGCACGTCTAGTGTATCTGTCAAAATCATAGCGTGCTTTTGACTAAGCTCAGAAACTGACACAAAGTCAAAGTCAAAATCATTTATTCAATTTAGGCATCAAAGACGCACTTATGAACGTCAATTTTTCATTATAATGTACTTTAAAGACTACCGCCGCGTTCCAAAATATATAGAGCCTACCGAGAAGAAGCGGCAAGAAACTCGGGGCCATTCTTTTTATATAGATGTTTTTACAATGGTTTTACTTAGGTACTACAAATATTAGCTCCAGTTGCCTTACAAAAGAGAACATAATAATGGTATTACGCTTTTTCACCCGCGTGGTGATGGGTGATGATGATGAAAAGTATTCTATGTGTTAATCCAGCGCCTCATTTACCTCCATACTAAATTTCATCAAAATTGGCTCAGCCGTTTGAGCGTGAGTAACAAACATCCATACTCACCACCTTCACGTTTATAATATTAGTAGGATTTTCGTTAGGACTACCTAAGATTTGGGCCAAAAATAGTGTAAAATTCAATTTATTCATGAGTACCCACTCATGGATATAACACAGACGCAACCCTGGAAAGGAGATCAAAAGTTACGTGGGCTTGCAGATTAATTCTCTTTAAACCGCCTCCGACCGTGTTTGACAATGATAAACAATCCAATAATATAAAAACTCTCTCCATAAATCGACCTGTGTACGCAGAATATACAATAGTAACTACGTCCCTCATTAAAGTCGAGATACGTACTACAGTGGTAATCTGTAGCTATCGTTTACAAGGAATTTAACAGTATTTATGAAAAAAGTTGCAGGTTGGAAGTTTCTAGTGTAAGTATTGTTTACAACAGTACCTTAGTTAGAGACAATCTGTTTTGGGTGGAATAGCCATGCGGCATCATGTTTACAACAAACAAAAGCCGTAGTTTAAACAATTTGCGATAAAGTGTCGTATCGTTAGTGTCAACGCGTCACATCGGAGCACAAACTATGAGTGTACTGTGTCACGTGTGATACATGACAGTTTGTACAGTTTCACGTGAACACGTTACGTTACACTTACGCAGTTATTTGTGCTAGGCAAACAGAGTGAAGTTTTATAGAATAACTAGCTGATTCGTCCGCATCAACGCAACGCAATAATTGTCCACGAGCATAAAAAATGCCCAAGTTACTCCATATATTATATAACATCAGCTATCTGCAAGTCAATGTCCCGCCTTATAGCTCTAGCCATTTGGGAGATAAACTTTTAACAGACTTTTTTTCAAATGGAAGACAAATGTTTTCTCGTATGTACTCTTTTATATTTATAACATAAAAAAAACTTTAAATATTTATTTAATTTATTTTGGCTATTTTAATGGAATATTAAAAAAAATGCTAAATCAAATCATTTATTCCGTATAGGCCTACAGGGGCACTTACAATTTACTGAGATAAAACCCCTAAAGGATGATTATGTGTTTGACCTGTATGTATATCTGTCCGTATGTCCGCTCGTAACTACACGGCTCAAACGATTTTGATAAATGGTACGTCATTACGTTTGTCTTGATGACGCGAGTGTCACAAAACAGTTATTTCCGTAGTCGGGTCATTAAAGTTGTAGTGTAGTTTTATGTATTATTTAACTTTTAGTTAGTTTTCAAGTACATTAGAGTAGGTACTTTCTTTTACATTAGAAAACGAAAGTGTGAAAACATTACTAAAATTAAAGTGTATTTACACTTTAGTTTCGCACAAACGTTGCAATACTCCAAGAACTCGGTATTGAGCAACGTCTATCGGCCACCGTCCAATCCCGTATATTATCGTTCTTTGGTCACGTTTCCAGGCGAGACAACGACTCCATAGCGCGCCTAGTCGTCCAAGGCAGAGTGGAAGGCACCAGACAGCGCAGTAGGTCACCGATGCGATGGGCCGATCAAATCGAGTGTTCGGTCGGCGGTTCCTTGCACGAGTTCACCAGGATGAACGCTAACAGGCAAAATGGCGTGTTATCGAGAGACGTATAACTTCTGCTCCCACCAACACTACTACATGACGATCATGACCGCTCTGTCAAGAGCGCAACGAAGAAGATGAAGAAGAAGACACTTTTTTAGTAATTATTTGTATACTTAGATAAAGTGCACAATATAGATGTCTATATTCATGCTAATGATAATGATAATATTTATTGATAATAACAAAAATTACAGGTCAGATAAAATGTACAAGAAAAAAATATTGCGTAAATTACAATTTACATATTTGTAGTCTATTAATAAAAATAAATAAATTAAAAATTTATAATAATTATTCCAATTTTATAAAAACATGTCAAAGAAAATAATATATTAATGAAAAATTTAAAAAAATAAAATAATAAAAATTTTTATTAGATAACTATTTATTGATAATTATTCCAATTTTATATAAACATGTCAAAGAAAATAATATATTAATGAAAAATTTGAAAACCTAAAATAATAAAAAAAAAATTAGATATTTATTTATTGATTATACCAATTTTATAAAAACATGTCAAAGAAAATAATTAATAAATAAAAATCTATTTCCAATTTGGGACGAGTTCCTCGACGCGGTAGGGTGCCATGTCAAACAAAAACGTTTTTAGTTTATTTTTAAATATGGTTAATGCTTTGGTGCTACGTATGGACTCAGGGAGAGCATTAAAGGCTTTCACACCGAATACCCGCGTACATTTACTCGACCTAGTTAAACGAAACGGCAACGCAATGTGGCGGCAAACGGAGTCTTAGTGCATTTCTTGTGGTTTATGGTATGGTATTCAAGAGCACTAATTGTTCAACAGTCACTTTGTCGGAACCATAATAATTACATTAATGACCGAGCGAGCGGGAATTGTCTCTGCAATAGGTTGGGCAAAAATGCTTTCGTATGTCCGTATATCCGGCTGTTCTCTTCTACCGATTTTTTTTTTATTTCTGGGCCTATTATAAGGTGAAAGTTTGTTAAAAACTATTTACTGATAGCACCTTAACTTTACCACCTGTGGTATAAACTTAAAACACTGAAACTTGGTTACTGACTGAAGTATATACTGTGCACATCTACCTGTTTCTAAATACAAAAAAGTCCACAATGCGGCAAGCTTATAATCTTAAGTCATGACTTGGTCATTTTTCGGCATATTTTTTATTCTATAACTTTACAAAAGAACCTTTGCCATAGATTAGTTGATAGTGACGTTTTTATTCTGTTTTCGGCACTAAAACAGCTGATCGTCTGTAAGTGCGGTATGGTAAGTTAAGTAGGTACGTCGTTTGTCTGAATTACATCCTTACTGCTGCCACAGTATAAATAATACTACTACGCACTGCTCAGCTGTACCTCTACCATGAGTTGGCAACACAAATGTCATCTATAGTCGATACTCGATCTGGGCTACCTATTAAGCTTGTGATTGGCGCACTCGCTGTCAATTTAAATTCTACAATGGACCGCAAGGTGGCACTGTTCTGTTTACATACATGTTTTCGCGGTAGTCGATACTGAGCTTTTGAGCGAGAAGAAGACCCGATTGTCGATACCGAGCATCGATAGGTGTTAATGTACCTACTAGCTACGAGCTTTGCCAGACGGCTCGACTTGTTAATAACAATTATATAGGTAGGTACCTATACGAGAAAGAGGCTCAGTCCCGCATTTTTTATCCAGAATAATAAGAAGACTAATAATTGTAAATAAACTAACTAATGGTAGGGTAAATCTAATTTAAAATATCATATTGTTATTAATATGGGTAACATTTTATATAAGAATTAATTTATTTTAATTAATTAAATCTTAAATCTTCTCTTTAAATTAAATAATTAAACATTTTATATCTATAGGTAGCGATTCACATGTTCAATAAAACTAAACTAAACTACCGAACTAAAAATGTATTATGGTGGTCCTTATTCAGTTAACAATAACATCCAAAATCATTTAACACTTAGAATGACTCTTCTAAAATAGGATTATTCTATTAAATGTTGGGTTATTTTAGGTTAGTTTAGCGAGCACCAAGTCACGTGACGACTAAACTGTCTACAATATGCCCACAATTAAAGAGAAATATCTAATGTTAGTGCTGTCATTCGGAAGTGTTATACTCATTTGGATTTTAGCCTAAACAAAACAAGTCTGCCATAATTTAAAAATTTTTAGTTAAGAGAAAGCTTACAGACTCGACATCATTGTCACGTAATAAGCTTTAAGCTCAAATAACAAAGATAAATATTTAAAAATTTTTGATTACAGGTATACGTTTTTTACTATGTTGAAGAAAGAATTCCGTTTTCTTAACTCAAAAATTTTCAAAACTCTACTTTGGCAAAGAAAAACAGGCAACACTGGTCGGTACACAGGCAAGTATCTGGATAAGTTACTACTCGTACTATAACTACTACTACCTACTATTTACCTATCTAATAATAATAATATAATAATATGGGAATAACATCCACACGCGGTATATATACATACTTATATACATATACACACCCAGACACAGCTCAAACAGACATGTTCATGCACACGCGGTGTTCAGGTCCCAAACTAGGCAGAGCCTGTACTATGTAACCTGATGCCTGATATACATACTTATATACATATACACACCCAGACACAGCTCAAACATACATGTTCATGCACACGCGGGGTTCAGGTCCCAAACTAGACAGAGCCTGTACTATGTAACCTGATGCCTGATATACATACTTATATACATATACACACCCAGACACGGCTCAAACAGACATGTTCATGCACACGCGGTGTTCAGGTCCCAAACTAGACAGAGCCTGTACTATGTAACCTGATGCCTGATATACATACTTATATACATATACACACCCAGACGCAGCTCAAACAGACATGTTCATGCACACGCGGTGTTCAGGTCCCAAACTAGACAGAGCCTGTACTATGTAACCTGATGCCTGATATACATACTTATATACATATACACACACAGACACGGCTCAAACAGACATGTTCATGCACACGCGGTGTTCAGGTTCCAAACTAGACAGAGCCTGTACTATGTAACCTGATGCCTGATATACATACTTATATACATATACACACACAGACACGGCTCAAACAGACATGTTCATGCACACGCGGTGTTCAGGTTCCAAACTAGACAGAGCCTGTACTATGTAACCTGATGCCTGATATACATACTTATATACATATACACACACAGACACAGCTCAAACAGACATGTTCATGCACACGCGGTGTTCAGGTCCCAAACTAGACAGAGCCTGTACTTTGTAACCTGATGTCTGATATACATACTTATATACATATACACACACAGACACAGCTCAAACAGACATGTTCATGCACACGCGGTGTTCAGGTCCCAAACTAGACAGAGCCTGTACTTTGTAACCTGATGTCTGATATACATACTTATATACATATACACACACAGACACAGCTCAAACAGACATGTTCATGCACACGCGGTGTTCAGGTTCCAAACTAGACAGAGCCTGTACTATGTAACCTGATGCCTGATATACATACTTATATACATATACACACACAGACACAGCTCAAACAGACATGTTCATGCACACGCGGTGTTCAGGTCCCAAACTAGGCAGAGCCTGTACTTTGTAACCTGATGTCTGATATACATACTTATATACATATACACACACAGACACAGCTCAAACAGACATGTTCATGCACACGCGGTGTTCAGGTCCCAAACTAGGCAGAGCCTGTACTATGGTAACCTGATATCTGATATACATACTTATATACATATACACACCCAGACACAGCTCAAACAGACATGTTCATGCACATAAATGGTTGACCTGTCCGGGATCGAACCCGGGACCAGCGGCTCAGAAGGCAGCGGTGCTACCAACTGCGCCAACCAGCCTACGTGCCTATGTGAGTTGATTGACGCCATCAACGAACCAAATGTTACCTACGTACCTAACCTACTGTAACCTGTTGGTTCTGTGCCAAATGTATAGATAGATTATTGAAAAAAATAAAAAAAAGAACTGAAAATGAGTTCAAAAGTACCTATTATCTCAATATTGTGCGCATGGTACTGACTTCGACAAGTTATTTCACACTTTGTAGTGTTGAAGTCGGTTCAATTTATTGGTAAAAAATGTTTTTCAATCATTTTAGTGACCCTTGCTACTTACGGGATCGATTGTCATTCACCGTCAATACCGATATCATCCAGATGGGCGAAGCACTTTTCAGTTATTGGAGTGTAATTCAAAAATCTCAACTGAATTTAATGAAATTTAAATCGGACCATCTCGGAAGTATACTCAAACAAACACAAAAGAATTAACAAAATCGGACCACTATGTAAAAAGTTATGCGTGTTTATACCTCAGACAAAATAAAAAAGTCAAGACAGAATGTTGTGAACAGAGAAGTGAGGCCGGGTGAAACTACGCCTCGGCGTGTCCATACATATTTACATACAAAAACCTACAACAAAACTACGCCTTGGCTCGTCATATTAATATAATATTATATTATACATAAAAAAATATACGCGTCTATTTGGGAACCTCCTGTAAGTCGGCAGAAAAGTTATCTCCCTCCTCCAGTACGAAATTAGTTGGGAGGTAAAGAGGTAACCCATAATATAATAACCGTTTATAATAAATGACGCATCACGTAACCTCTGAATAAAGTAATGCTTACCTATTCTATACATTCAAATCTCTCGCTCACACTTCATTTGTAGGCAGCATAATAATTAGTGGCAGTCTCTACCCACCCCAACACGTATAGGTACCTACATACACAAACATTTACTTACCACATAAAGATTTTATAACCAAATCAAAACTTACAAAATCACGAACAAGGCTACATAGCAACTCAACCTGTTTTCTTACGGGCCGCTCCAAGATGGCGGAAATGGTTCGCGCCAAAATCAGCTGTTAGGTTATAGGACGTGAGAATTTAAAATCAGCTGATTACAAAAAGAGCTACCAGAAACTTAAACAAAGGTTATTGTTGTACGTTAAAGTACGTGAAAGGATATTTGACAATAGTGTATTGTAATGTTAGTGCATACAGCTACATTGTTAGGGCGTGTTTTGGCGGGAATCAGCTGAGCGCCCAAACACGTGTAACTCGTCTGACCGGCCAGTGCGCCGCACCACAGATAAACAATAGTACTACCCGTACCACGAAACTTTGCGACATTGCTATCGTTCTGCCGTCGTTTTGGCGTCGAACAGAGTTTACCTATACGATAAGGCTAGGAGAGACCGTTGATAAGAAACTTTGGAACTCCGCCGTTCTGAAACCGTTCATAGATAAACGATAAGTTTAACAATAACGGGGGAAAGCGGATAAAACTAGTTTGGCGTATCTAACTGTTTTCAAACCGTAAAAAAGTATTAGGTATACTTTTATTTTATCTATGTAAGTATAATAATTCAAGAAGGGCACAATAGTTATTTGTGCAACAAGAGATCCAAGTCGTTTTATGCTGCGAGTGCTGATTTTTAGTCCTGAGTGTGGCGAGGGATTCAAAAGCACGAGATGCAAAAAACTTTGCTCTCGTGTAACACATAGGTATAATTTTTCACTTCAGCAGCGAGAACACTACAGGAGATAAAATAATAAACAGGAAAACATTGAAATAACTATTTATTGTGAACCAAAATAATTATCATTGTAGGTAGAGGTACCAATTCAATAAATTACATTAAGACATATTTTTTTTTGCAAAATTTCTTTAGTTAGTACTACGAAATTCCGAACGTGTTTTTCTTTGAGGTCGAATTCAAAATTGGAACCTCGAAAGGCCTGGTCTTTGTCTCTCTCTCTTTCTTATGGTGGGAAAGAGATGTTTCGAATTGTATGATTAACCCAAGGCTGAATAAGATATTCGCAGCTGCCTAAAAAATGTATTAAAAAGTTACTTTGTCTCACTCAGTGAGCAAAATCGCATTTTGCTCTCTGATTTCAAGTCAGCAAAACCTACATGTTTGAGCTAATTAAGTTAAAAAGTTATTTTATTTAACCGTGTTTCAATAAAGTAGCCGTCCACTAATAAGTTTTTGATTTGGTGGCGACTTAAATAGGTACCTACTTTATTATGAGTAGCTGTCGCAATTCCTTGATGTCCAATAAATTGTAGGTTAGGTACCTACCCATGTCCCTTCACTTCACATAGACTTAATCGAAAACGTAATGCAAACAATCATTCAACTTCAAACTGAAGGCCTTAATGAAAACACGGTTTAATTCGGTCAAATACTTCACGATAGAAGTACCTAAGTGTAACTGATTGTTGCTGTAGTTATGTATGGAATTGTTTGTTTAGGGTATGTATTCCATTTTCAATATAATTCACGAAAATTTACGTTTTTGACAGTTTTGGTAGTCTGCTCGCTATTTAGATTCGAACGCGATCGCAAGGGCAAATCATAAGGTTTACATAGACTGTGGTATCATGGTGAGGGGGCGCCTCACTACGCGGACAGAATCAGCTGGGCGGTCTGCGGCCATGTTTTTTTTAGCGGCGCGCCTTTTTCTTCCAAGACAGGTTCAAATTCAAAGAAAAAAGGTTGTTCTCTTTATGCCCACGAGAATTATTTTAACGAAATTTAATTGATTTTGATTTAGGTTTATGCCATGTCTCTGCTAAATCGGAATTTAAGCCAAAAAGTAAAAAATTTGGTTCTCAAATTCAACGAGCAGGTATTTTTTCCTTACTTCAAGAAGAAAAATGTAAAAGTATTTATTTATTTGTTTTATTTATTTATTTACAATAGTAATATACACCTTTACAGTTTATTAACCAAAGCGGTGCTACACTGAATATTACGAGTATAATTTAAAGTATAATATAAAGTAAAACCTCACACTCACAAACAGCAAATAGTCGTTAGTCGTCAACAGTATATACATATTATAAAATATAGTATATTATAAAGTGGAAAGATTTGTATGTATGTTTGTAAAGAATTGGCTCAAAATTTACTGGACCGATTTCAAAAAGTCTTTCACCATTATAAACTAATTCACCCTGAGTAACATAGGCTATATAAGATTCATCATCATCACCATCATCCATCACCGCGTGGGTGAAACCGCGGGATCAGCTAGTTATATATAAGAAAATTACTTTTTTACTCAATTATAAAAAGCGGTAATAGCTTTGCATTATTTATTCTTATGCTACATACAAAAAAATTGTGTGAATAGAGTGCTCTTTTTAACCGACTTCCAAAAGGAAGAGGTTCTCAAATCTGTGCGTATAGTTTATAATATAATATATGAACGCGCTTACTTTACAGCGTAGTCCGAATTTGATAATGATTTTTTTGTTTGGTGGTGTACATACTACATACTTCGGAGGTGGTCCCATTTGAACTTCATCAAATTCGGTTAAGCGGTTTTTGAGTTACACTCCAATACTTAACTGAAAAGTGTTTCGCCTGTCTTGATGATGTCGTACTTAAGAACTATAACTTATTTATAGTTTATTTTTAATGTACCTATGGGTTATTAAACTAAAACAATGTATTGTGCTTAAGTTCATTTATTTTCTTATTATCTATTTACATAGACATAGACAAAGATACTATTTAAACACTTTTTAATCTTAAATTTGCCTCAAATTAGGAATTACAATTTATAAAAATCAACTAATTGGAAAAAAATATCTGTAAGACCAAACAAAAAACCGAAAAATCTACTTCTAAACTCAAAACAGAAAAGTTCTGACACGGATCCCATATCAGTGAAATTATTAAGTTAAATTATTTAATTAAAAATTATTAATTATTAAATTATTTTTTTTCATCCGCTTGTTCTCCACACTCAGTCAAACTGGTACTGACGTGTTGGTTCGATACGTTAGCTTTTTATTGTCATAGTCTTGGCAGCTGAGGGGAAGCCGTATGAGCAGTCAAGTGGTTATATGGTCTGTGCAGTGAAATTATTGGCAGTTGGCAGTCATTGCACTAGAGTTTGGAACTTGGAACACTGAAGGCATATCGCTTGTTCACAACTAATACAAGTTTAATTAAAAAAAACTGACTAATATCTGTCCATATTATAAGTAAGGTACCTATATATTATAGTTAAAATAATCAGTATTTTTAATTTAGTTCAGATAGACATTATTAAATTAGTTAATAAATTAATGTATTTAGTCTTCCTCTATATGTCACTTAAATTATGTTCTATGTTAATATTTAATAAGATCGTAGACCAAAACAAGAACAATTTGAAAAATGTTATACCTACTGACTTCCATTCTATTCAGTTATTGTAGTGTATCTCAGAAACTACTGAACAGAATGTTGAGAATCGGTTCACCCTATCGAAATTTATGAGGTAACAAACATAAAAAAAAGGAAAAACTTATTGAGTACCTCCTCCTTTTTGGAAGTTGGTAGAAAATAGATTCATATTGAAAAGAGGGTGTTCCGCGTTGTCAAACGAACTCATTCACAACTACTGCTCATAAAATCCGTAATTTTTTTTTATTAAATTTTCAGATGTTACAAAGTATAAGTGCCATTAGGCACTATGACATAAAAGCTGTCGGGCTTTTGTGTATTTTCAGATTATAACTATTGAACATTTACATAATACAACATTTCATCATCATCATCAGCCGTAGGACGTCTACTACTGAACATACGCCTCCCCGAATAACATTTAACTACATTATATTATACATATGTCTGTCAAATACAAACAAATACGAGTATCTGGTCCCAAATAACACCACGACATTTTCGGCCTTACTTATAAACGCTGCATAAATTTAAATAACGTCATCAGTTTAGCTGTCCGCACTAATAACGCCACTTAAAGTTAGCAGCGTTTATAAGTAAGGCCCCATGTCTTTTTATACCTACACAAAATTAGGTTCTAAGGATTGCATACCTCTTTAAAGAGGTAGAAAAGAGTTATTTCTTTTAGTATGGACAAGTACGTACCTACTAGCTATGCAATCCTCTAGCAGCGTTTATAAGTAAGGCCTCAAGTCTCTTAATACACAAAATTATGTTTCACTTGATCGTTTTGACGTCATACCCACCCACAATCGTTCTGCATGTCTACTGCTAGATACTCTATGGTCGTGCATCGAAACCCACTCGCGCCTCAGACATTGCGACGTAATCTGTGTACAGGCAGGATCAGCTGAGAGGCCGGCCGGCGGCCATGTTTTGGTTTTGGAGCGCGGCGGCGGCGGCGGGCCTCGTCCCGCCCGCGACAGGTCGCATTCCTATGGCCCTGTGGAATTGGTACCGTCGGCGTTAGGGATCCGTACGCACAATAAATAGAAACTATTATCTTGTCTTTTTATATCGTACTTAACCTGTGCTGTTAATTAAAGATTTAAAGCTTACAAAGTGAGGGTTCTCCTTGGCTCAATTACAGACTATGTATTACAAATTATAAGAATCAATAATAAAAGCTGTGAACTTTTGTTAAATAAATAAATAATAAAAAAAAAGAAATCCACTGCCAATAGTAAACTATTTGAATTCGCAGAAATAAAAACGATTGTTCCTACTGTTGCCATACCCTTATAGGGTCATATGTTATATAACTAAAAACATGTTCAATAACACCTGCATGTCGCTACATATGTTGCAATAAATAATTAAGTAATGAGTCTTATATCATAAGTATCGTATCGTAACGTGTGGTTTTTTTAGTTTTTATTTTGAGCGGTACCCTAGTTTTTTTTTTAAATTATAAATTGCCTAAGGTAATTTATAATTTAGAACACACGGTATGTCGTTGCTCGGACGTGGATATGACGCGCCATTTTGTGTTCGAAATTTTACCATGTTGTTAGAAATTTTAATGGAATAGAAAGACGCCCGTGCCATGTCCGCGCCCGACGCCATTTATGTGTGGCATGCGCCTAAGTTAGCCTTATTAGTTGGTAATATCATACTAGACTATAAACTATTACTATAATATTGTAAAGAGGAAAGATTTGTATGTAAGTATGTTTGTAACGAATTGGCTCAAAAAGTACTGGACCGATTTCAAAAATTCTTTCACCATTGGAAAGCTACATTCACCCTGAGTAACATAGACTATATAAGACTCATCATCATCCATCACCGCGCGGGTGAAACCGCGGAGAGCAGCTAGTTATCTATAATTATCGTGCTTAGAACATCGCAGCTGTCTGCCAGCCTCGTCAAAATCTGGCTTTATTTATATTATTTTTATATAATGTAATAAGAATCTTAATTTTGTAATATTATAATTGCGAATGTTTGGATTGATGGAGGTTTTTTACTCAATTACGAGTAGGTACACCAGAACGACTCAACGGATTTGGATGTTTAGTATGTAGATGGATGACATGAATCTATCTAGTGTAGTTATGAACAATTGACAAGTAAATTAAGTTGCTTGTGTGACTAATCATTATTTACTTAACTTCATTATTATTATTTGTACTGAAAGTTGAATTAAGTGAAAAACGTGGATGATTTTCAAAATAGGTGATATGTTGTGAATTTAAGTTAATTAATTTAATCTGAAATGTGTAAGTATACAATATTGTTAATTTATATTTCATGTGACTTACCGAATGTAACAATCATTGTTATAATGGTGAATAAATTTCTGATTCTGATTCTGATTCTGACACATAGGATACTTTTTATCATCACCATTGTAGTATCTTGAGTATCTATGACCGCAGCCGGTATGTGTTGGGTTGTGGTCACCAACTCTCTTCGGCTTCTTGGCTCTAATCTGGTGATCTACCTAATTTGGTGAGTTGAATAAAGCTTGTATTAATAAATTACATGGTGTGCATCACCACGGGGCGCAGCTAAAAAATAATAATAATAATAATAAACCCGCAAGGGGCGGTCTTGTGGCGAGCCGTCGGTGAGTGGCGACACCGTGGACCCTGATTCTCCCTGGGGCTAAATGAGACCCCCTGACCCCGGCTTGCCTTAATTGGCCGTCCGGGGGTGGAGACGCAAGAGCAAGTAACAAAAAGCTCCAAGGGTGGAAGTGTTAAAGGGCATAACGCCGCTCTAGTGAAACGGCAGCACACCTCTCAACACCCTTCAGCCATCCACACCAACGTTGCCCCTTTTGTCACCATTGATGGTGGCTCTCATGGGGGGCCCGTTTAGTGGGTGGCAAGTCACCACCTGCCTTAATATTTTAAAATGAGACTGAAATTGGCAGGTGCCGTAGTCTCGTCCATAGCCTACTATCGCCCTTATCACTAATAAGTTCATCTCAATAGCCTGGCCATTTTGCCCAATTTTTTAAAGGTTATAAGTACCATGTTACCCTTCATCCAACATTTTTTCTGTTTTTTATACTCCTTTGTATTTGTTATACCAAACAGGCCTCTAAGTGTTGGCTACAGCCCCACTTATGCCTCTGTAAAGGGCCGGATTAAACCCGTGATATAATTGAAATACAGAGAATAATAACAAATCTTTATTCATTACCTTCGAGCTAAGATGGACATCATGGACCTAATTCTAAAACAACTAATGATAAATATACACTACGCCTGAAATAGGTGAATCTGTGTCTCAGGCGAAAAATGCTTACACATGCATTGAACTAATAAATAACACAAATTAACACAATAACATACAAATGAACGACAAGTTAACAACTTATAATATAGGTTTATTAATTAATTTTTATATTATTAATAAACCTATATTAATAACTCCTCGGTTTCCTCGTAAGTCATGTTGGATAATGAAATAAATGTATACTGAACCATCGAAATTCTGGACTGGGTCAACCTTGACAATTTTTTTCTTACTCGCCAAAGCAGGTAGTTCCGGCGTATACCATTAAACAACTACATATACAAGTGTTGCAATGGAGTTTTTTTTATATGTAACTAGCTGAGCTCCGCGGTTTCACCCGCGTGGTGATACGTTACTCAGGCATAATTATAGCTTTCTGCTTGTGAAAGAATTTTATGAACCGTTTATGAATGTTTCGCGTTTATCTGTCACAAACAAACTATCATATTATTCCTTTTTATTATTAGAGTAGATAATGAGGTACGAATAATATGGCCTAGTTTGTACTGGCGTTAATATTGCATATTTTAACATGGAAAAGTAGTTATTGTGACATAACTGTAATAGAAAACACAAATCTTTCCAACCGAGGACCCGAACCTCGGTGGCGTAGATGGTCATGGCGTCTGACACGGATAGTCAGAAGACGCGGGTTCGAACCCCGTCCGAGGATGTCTATATATTTTCTCTCTTAAATAACAAAAACTAGTTAAGTGATCCGTAAATAAAATAGTCACAAATAGGTGAACTATTCAAAATAACTATCAGGAACTATAGAACTATTGGGGATGTACTAGAAATCCGAAATAAATTTGAGCTTCTGGTAATTCGGTATGTAAAGTTTTTTTTTTGGTATTTTTTTTATATTTTTATTTCGTAGATTAGGTCATTATAAGAAACTAATTTCAATATTTTTGTTTTATATTCAGTAGTTATTTTATAATATTTTTTTGAAAATTTGAATCCTATGACGTCACTTTTTTGCACAAATATGTAGTTGCGTTGAGGAGCCAAGAAAAGCACGCGAGTAAAAAAAAAGAAACTAGAACACTTGACAGTGACACCTACTAATTCGTAAGTCTCTATTCAATCAAAACAAAAGTGCAAAAAAGTGACGTCATTTAGAGGTCAATGAAAGTGGAATTATTTCATCGATTTTTGTTAAAATAAATGGCATCTTATCGTTTTAAAAGGTCAGAGTAGAAAAATAAGGGTTTGTAACATAAAATCTCGAAATGGTTTCGGAATTGGCATAGGTAAATTTTTTTTAGCATACCGAATTGATATGCTAGGTTCACAGACACATAATAATAGGCATTAATTAGATATAATAGAAAATATGTTTATTACCAGAAAAAACATACAACTAAATACCTAATAAACAGCATCTTAAGGGCAATAGGTGTATGCTCAGCGCTGTGCTGTATAAACAGCAATGTTTACACAGGGCTGGTTTTCAGCAAACTCCTTGCTCGAACTTAGATGTTAGTCGAGTTAGTATTTTGTAATGCGGGTAAAATTAATTAGATACGTGGAAATTTGAACCAGCTACAATCTATTTTGAGTTTTGGCTGTTTACTGGGTTGGTTCGCTTGGCGCAGTTGGTAGATCTCTGCTCTGGCCTTCTGAGCCGCTGGTCCCAGGTTCGATACCCCGACATGTCAAACATTTGTGTGCATGAACATGTCTGTTTAAGCTGTGTCTGGGTGTGATCTGTACGAATTACGAATATAAAGAGGAAAGATTTAGTTGTTTGTTTAAATTATGAAACAGGGCTGTAGCGGAGTAGCATATGCTATGTATTTTGATTCAACATCAGCACCATCCATCTCTAGACAAGAGTCTTCGACCAATGTATGTTACCAGTGATGACTTATGGCACTGAAACGTGGTCTCTTACTTACTATGGGCCTCATAGACAAGCTCAAAGTCGCACAACGAGCTATGGAGAGGGCTATGCTCGGGGTTTCTCTACGTGATCGAATCAGAAATGAGGAGATCCGTAGAAGAACGAAAGTCACCGACATAGCTCAGAAGATAAGCCAGTTGAAGTGGCAGTGGGCAGGGCACATAGCACGCAGAACAGATGGCCGATGGGGCCAAAAGGTTCTAGAGTGGAGACCACGGACCGGCAAGCGCAGCATAGGTCTTCCACCGACACGGTGGACAGAAGACCTGATAAAGGTAGCAGGACGACGTTGGATGCAGGCCGCTTCCAACCAGTTTCCAACCTTTTGGAAAATCATGGGGGAGGCATATGTTCAGCAGTGGACGTCCCACGGCTAGATGATGATGAGATGATGACCATCCATCACCACGCGGATGAAACCGCAGAGCGTATCATAAAAGATACAGCCATTTAGAGATAGGTCATATTGGCTGACATACAGGAAACCGTCGACTTGGTATGAGCTTAGAACAGCCTTTCCCAAAGTGGGTGATAACGCCCTCTTGTGTGCGCTGCAGGCATAAAGGGGGGCAGTAAGAGCCCCAGAAATACAATGGGGGCGTCGTCGTGTAGAGGCTTAATTTTGTTATTTTGTATTAAAGATACTCTGAATACTATAAAGTTGCGTTTCAAATCATTCTCATTGGCAGGTGTAGCCCGTAAGAGTTAACTTGAGACCTGGAGCCCTACTCCCACCTCTTAAAGTAGTCATGTTTCAACCTTACCATTAAATTTGGTACCACTACGTCAATATAGCAAGCTTAAAATAATATTGAATTACGATAGACGTTTTAATGATGTATTATCAAGTAGTTCACTCAATTCAAATAACACTCAATTAACATATAAAGAGCAATTTGTTACACGTAATAGCAACTCACCCGGCTTGTTTACTCACACATACACTATCTTTCCTACCGATAATGTAACACACACACACACAATTTGAATATCATATTACTAGATGGTACATCTACCCTACTTATCAGATAATTGCAATTTTTATTGTATGCAATAGTTTTGAAATTTCGACGTAACTATTTAACAATATGTTTACCGTACCGGCCAAACATGAAACATGAATTAGTTACTCGTAGCTACCTAACCTACCTACTTATAGCAATTGTTAAAGGCATTGATTTATATGTTACACTTTAATTTAGATATAAGTATGTTATTTTGTTTGTTTAGCTCAGTTGTTGAACGTCGAATTTAAAGTTTTGTTAATTTTTCTATGTGCTTACTTACAAGTAACTTAATTTGTACCGACCTACTCAAAGAGTTCGCCTTTTTTATGTTGTTTGTAGGTACTTACCTACCTGATAATTTGCAATCGCGTTTTATAATCCAATAATACTGCTTTGTTTATGTTCCTACAAATAATTATCTCATTATAGTTCGTTTCAATCGCAATTACAATGTATGTACCTACATTTAAGGATGCTTGTATTTCTATGTGAAGTGAATTCATATTCTTTAGAGAAATAAATATCTTAAACCGTATTCGCGTACTTTAACGTGTCTTTTGTCACTAAGTTTCATTGTTCCAATGTAAAATTATTGAATATAATATATAAATAAAATATTTATATATAAAAAAAAAAATATATTAATATATAAATAAAAAAAAATAAAAAAAAAAGATCTGTACTCCGATCTCTTAAAATAGTAACTTTGCAACCTTACCATTAAATTTGGTTGATCGTTTTGTGTCGGTGGTAGTACGATAGTAAGTATGATTATTCTAAGCTTATTACAAAACGCTCTTGAATTATGATAGTTTCGTAAAAGGTGGGAGTAGGCCCCCTGAGCGCCGTTGTGTACTACCTACTGCGCCAGGTCTCAAGTTAACTCTTGCGGGTTATAGTAAAAGTCTCGTTTAGAATGAATGTTTAACTGTCCGCTAATATAGCTCACAATAATTAATTTAATTTGAAGTTATAGTGGTTTTTAAGTAGGTAAAAAGGGTGCGCAAAAAATTAATTTATTCTCAAAGTGGGCAGTAGACGAAATAAGTTTGAGAACCCTTGGCTTAGAATATAAACGCTGGTATAAGTCCCGTAGCCAAAAAACAACGGTACCCTGTTCTGAATTTCGACAAACTCCATACTTCGACAAGTCGCATCGATAAGTTCGACAAGTCGCATCGATAAGTTCGACAAGACATTTGTAATGTTGAACTTGTCGAAATTCAGAAGTACACCGCATGGTACACATAACGAACTTATTTAAGAACTTAAACTTACTAGAAGTTTTACACTTCAATTTCAAAAATGATTTAATAAGTATTTAAATATTTTAACCGCCTTAAAAAATAGAGGAGGTTTAATTTTTCGTTTTTTATGTATTTTTTTGTGTAAGTTAGCCGATTTCTCCCCCATTTGTGGTTATATTCTCAAAATTCTTTTTTTTCGTTGTGGTATAGGTAAGAGGTGGTCCCATTCAAATTTCATCAAATTCGGCGACGACGTTTTTGAGTTACACTCCATGAACTGAAAAGTTTTAAGACTTCAACGAGTTAGTTCACACTTTTGGGTGTTGAAGTAGGTTCCATTTTGTGATAAAAAAAAAAAAAAATTAATTAGTTAATTATGTCAATATTTGTCCTTTCAGTCCTTACATGTAGATAAGTAAGTACGTTTAATTAAAACGAAGATAGATAACCTAAAAAAAAAGCGCAATGACCATAAGGCCCGTGCAACCTTCATAGTTTAAAACCACGCCAATGTCATCACATCAAAGCATTCGATTTTCAACGTTATAGTCATTGAAATAAAGACGACTATCTCTTGCATCTAAAACAATATAGTTTTTACTGCATAACAATAATGTCGATCGTGAGAACTTAATGTCATCAATGTAAACGCGATCTAAATGTAATGAAAATAAGGTTTGAATTTGAATGAGAGCTGTAGAAATACCTGTTTCTTGACCGACAATGACCTGAGAAAAAGCGCGGGAAATGAATGAATGATAACTCGAATATGTTTCGCAACTTTTACTCTTATCTGCGTGTATTTATAGTTCAAATTAGTTAGTGTAAATGAAACATATGACGCTATAATTAATCAAGCATTGATTGAAAAAAGTAGTTGAGGTTATGAAATTCGCGCGCAAGAAATGCTTGTTGTCTAAGTAGGAAGAATAACAAGGTATCCATAGACAAATATGGCAGTTAGACTTGTAGAGAGCGCATTACTGATTCAAAAAACATTGTATGGGGTGCCATCCAATAAGGAGAAGAAGAAGAAGAAGAAGATTGTATGGAATAAACTGTCTCATTTTATAACGAAAAATACGATTTCATAGCGTAGGTAGTTAGATACTATTTACGTAAAGTAGTTGCATTGGTCAAATCATATCAATTATTTAATTTGCATAAAACATTGTTGAAGACAGTGTCTGTTTGTAATTTCAAATTAATAGCTTTTCACTAAATGCGTATGTAATTAGGTATAAACGCTAGGGTATCTACTGAGAAAAAATGTGTCTGTTTGTTCCGGCTAATTTCTGAAATGGCTGGATGATTTTAACGGGACTTTTATCATAATCATAATCATATTTTATTGGTATAAAATCCATACACGTCAATATTGATAATAAAATGAACAATGTGTCAAAAATCGAATTAACAACTTGGGTGTATGATACATTTGTACTTTGTAGTTCATATATATTATATACTTATGTATAATTAGTACCTACATTATTCATATTTTGTTCTGTTATTAGGAGACGGTTCAAGCACGAGGCCCACCTGATGTTAAGCGGTAACCTCTGCCTAGAACAGACGCAGTCGCAAGTGACGAACTGCACTGCGCCCGTAACTATGAGACATTACCTAAGTTGTTAAGTGTCATGTGCCTGTAATTTCGCCGGCAACCATAATTTTCAAACCAGAACACAGTAATGCGAACATTACTGCTTTACGGTAGAATAGGTATGGTGACTGCACTTCCAAATCAGTGAGTAAGGATTCTGTCCTTAGTCGTATGCTGAGTCGGGACCCATATTCATGACACGCACAGCATCACGCTGTTTTCCGTACGTGTTTTCTTGTTTATAATGTATGTGTAAGTATTTTGTTTTTTATTTTTATTATTTCATATGTCTGTAATGTGATGTTGTGTGTGTCTTGAATAAATGCGTTTTCTTTCTTTCTTTCTTTTTTCTTTCTTCCTTCCCCTGACGTTCGTCTTACACAATAAGCCTGCCTACTAAACTAAGATTCATAGAACTGTTACTGCTCTAAACTATACTCAAAACTCAAAACTAAACTCAAAATCTTCGTTATATTGGATTAAGTAATCCACTAACGGCCGTTTTCAATATTCTATCTATACACAGTTTTCCTTACTACCGATAGAAATTTGACACAAGTCCATACAAATAGTGTCAAATATCTATGTCTAGTAGCGGAAATCGACGATAGATAGGTTATTGATAACGGCTGTAAGTCGTTTCTGCGCGAAGAACTAACAAACGCCAATACTCACAAACAAACTGTATTGCATTTATGTACACATAACACACTTTGTGCTAAAACGAATATTTCAACCGATTTCAAAGGGAGGAGGTTGTATGTTCTACTATATGTATTTTTTTTAGTGTATTTTCTCATAATTCTACCCCATTTGTGGACTAATTCTCATCTTCTACAGACTTTTAAAAACAGGAGGAGGTCGAATTCGACTGTATTTTTTTAATGTTTGTTATCATAACTTTAGACTGGGTGAACCGATTCTCAAAATTCTTTTTGTTGGAAAGCTGGTGCTTCCCGTGTGGTCCAAATTGCATCAAATTCGGTCCAGTAGTTATTGAGTTACACTCCAATAACTGAAAAGTGTTTCACCTATCTTGATGATATCGTAATTGACGGTGAATGACAATCAATCCTGTAAGTAGTAAGGGTCACTAAGATAGGTGAAAAAAAATTATTACCGAAAAATTATAACGACCTCAACACCAAAAAGTGTGAAATTGTCGAAGTCGGTGCCATGCGCACAATATTGTGATAATAGGTACTTTCGAACTATCATGGGCACTTTCGAAATATCAACAACAACTAACCGACTTCAACAAGTTATTTCACACTTTTAGTGTTGAAATAGGTTCTATTTTCTGGTAAAAGTTTTTTAGATAGACTGGTCTGGGACCTACTTAAACTGCGGCTGTGAGTACCAAGGTGGTACCAAACATTCCAGATTTAAAATGTGAACGCCCGCCGCAACGGTAAAGTAACCGTCGAGCGCGCTTCACTTTCGCGCGCTTTTGCATCCTGTCTACCATTCCATTTCTAAACACTATTATCTATGGTATTGGGTGCTTTTTCATGTGTACATCAGCTGAACACTTGACAGATAAGGTTTTTTCAATGAACACGCGTAACTCAGATTATCGGGGTATTAGGTGAGGTATTTTCTCAGAAATTTGTGGATATTGACGTTTTAGAAGCTCTCTTGTTACTTTTATGTAGCGCGACGGTTAATGTGAATTATGTGAACTTTTAATTGTAGTTAGTGCCTAGATAATCAAAGACAAAATCGTTTATTATATATAGGCATTCTTACGTAGTATTGTACTTTCTTTTTTAGGCATCAAAGACGCACTTATGAACGTTATTTTTTCATTATAATGTACTTTAAAGACTCTACCGCCGCGTTCCAAAATATATAGAGCCTACCGAGAAGAAGCGGTAAGAAACTCGGGGGCCATTCTTTTCATATAGATGTTTACAATGTTTCTACTTAATACTTACATTTTATGGGTGGCGGAATAACAGCTTGCCAGAAGTAGAGTATTCCAAGCATCTTTGTCTTCAATATAATGATTGCTTTTTTTATTAAAACGTTTTTGACAGTCAACTTGCATTTTCGCTCTGTGAGCTCAGTTATGCGTTTTGGGATTTTATTGTTAAAACGCACATAATTTCCTAGGAATGACTTATTAGTCTTCGCAAGTCTAAAACTAGGTACAGCTATCCTATTTGTATTTCTATTATTAAAAGTGTGGGGATCAATATTTAACTTATATTTATGTAAATTTTTACGAACATACATTATGTTTTCAAATACATATAAGGAAGGCAACGTTAATATATTGATTTCTTTAAATAAATCTCTCAAAGATTCACAGGGACCCATTTCGTATATAGCTCGAATAGCACGTTTCTGTAGGATACAGATGGTCTCTATATCAGCCGCTGAACCCCATAGTTATATACATAACTCAATTCCTTGTAGGTTAGTCTGGGTAGATAACATGTTACTTATTTATCATCAATTGGAATATATTTTAAACTAGAGACGGCCCACGAGAGGCATATGTCCAGCAGTGGACTGTTACAGGCTGATGATGATGATGATGATGATGATGACGACTGCCCGTGACTTCGTTCGTGTAGTAGGCGAGGCCGAACACGTCTCTTGTAGTACCTAATATTTCAAATGCGTGAAAGTAAATCTGTTTGTTACATTTTCACACTAAACGGATGTACGGATCGAAAAAGAGTTTTGTAAGGAGTTAGATGACATCCTGGATATAGGATACCTCGTCATCATCATCACGCATCACCACGTGGGGTGGGTGAACCCGCGGGCTCAGATACTCATATAACACAAATACGCGTAGCAATGTCGATATTATTACCCTAATGTTGAAGCAATGAAGCTATTGAGGAATAATAAGCAATTGTGAATACACGAGGTGTGGTGCGTCAGCGCTCCTATTTGAGGAATAACTCGGTGTCGCCCGGTTAGACCTACATGCTAAGATTTTTTATTTCAACTCTCTGCCTACATGTGGAAAAGTCCTTTAGAGGCAAATAAGCAGTTCATATATTATGTCACAAAAGTAGCCATTAAACTTTGTGGGAAGAATTGTAATCCCTTATCTGTGGCGCCGGTAGAAGCTGTTATCAGATATCGGAAGTGATATTGAAGTTCACACAAGTTTTGCCGCTGCCGATGTTATGTATAAAATAGATATATATAATTTAAAATTAAAGTATTATAAAAAACGTGTAAAATCAAATGGTTATGGGGATTTCTAGACTGTACGTCCAATAACACCCTTCCGATACCTAAACATGACGCGCAGGGGATTTACAATGTCAAAGTGTAGCGTGTCTTGCCCTACTGATACATCACAATTTCTATTTTTGGGGGGCAAGCGCGTGCGACGTGAAATTAAAAGCGCGGGCGGAGGTAACTGCGTGAGAGCAGTCGACAGCTCGAGCAGTCCGTGTATGCCTGGCGACTGCTTGACCGCCAACCGCCCGAAGTATTTGCAACTGCTCGAGCGGTTTCGTGTATGTGTGTACGTAGAAGAATGTAATTCACTGTGCAGTCGCAGCTTGAAGCAGTCCATGCTGATCCACCATGATCGAGCGGTTGCTTTAACTGGCAAAAATACTTAAAAACCGTTTAGACCTATTTGAGTAATGTTTGATGTGATAACGTCTTAATCAATGGACACCGTCTGCACCCACGAAAACGTATGACTCATTGTCACGTTCCGCCTTAACTGAGCGTGCAAGCGAGAGCGCGGAACACGATCGGCCTAAGCGTTCGGCTTGTCTTATGACGTTATCACGTAAAATTATCGTCCGTAACCCAACTTTACTGCCAACCATTTATTTATTTTGTTCACTTCAATAGTGGGTTGTTTTAGAACTGAAAAAACGTAGCGAACATCACATCATTGTTTATTACTAAATGTTTCATCCATCCTGTGGCAGGTGAAACCGCGGTGCGCACCAAGTTGTGTGATAAATCAAAAACTAAGAAAAAATACCAAAAAATAGAAAACTCTAGTGATATACAATGATGTTATATATAAACGGAGGTAGGTAGTTAATCTCATTGGTAATATAAACCTTCCGTGAAAATAATCTGACTGTTGAAAACCCCATCAAAATCCGTTGCGTGGTTTAACAGGAGTTAGCGAATATAACACACGGAGAGACGCGGGACGGGACTATAATACTATGTAAGGAATTAAGGCGCCCTCGTACCCTGATTAAAGAAAAAGTAGAATTCTTAAACACCTAGTGTAACGAAACAGATCGATAGTATATTATGAAAAAAATACAAAGGTCAGAAAAGGAATAGGAAAAGAGTTATAACCGAATAGAATTCATAAATGTAACTCTCTTTCAGCAGAAACAAATCCTAAATAGGTCCGCAAAAATAAACTTTCACGTCCAAACTCTCAGAATTTTCAGCGATAACACTATAGTACGGGTCCTTAACTTAAAATACGGTCCCATCCTGAAGAAAGCATGAAACTTGGCATGAATGTAGCTGTCATATATGTGCTTCAATGTAGATATGGAAGCACGTCAAGAAATAATGTTTACCCCCCTCCCCCCCCCCTTTTTATCTCCCTGATTCCGGTTTTTCGAATTTTCTACGAAAACGATAAGACTGAGGAGTTTACTCTTCAGAGAACAAATCATTGTCGATAAATTACCTACAAGACGATACTACATTATATAATGGTAAGATTAATATATTTCTGTTTACAGCCACCAACGTATTATGAAATTGTAAAAACAGGCAAACTTTTTTTTTCTTGCTCCATTTATAGGAAAGCGACAAGAGTGGTGATAAAATAGACTTAAGAAGTAATATACCTTATACATTGAGCTAAAAAATGACACCTATTTCATAGTCGTAGAGACATTACTTCCAGAGTTACAGCTTGCCGCGTCTGACTCAAGTACTCATTTTTTACCTTTTTACAATACCACCTTTCCGATAATGTTGTTTTGCTTAGATTTAAAGCCAAGGGTTTCAAGAAATTTATTGAAAATACTGTAAAATACAGTGAAAATTATATATATCATTTATTTCAATGCATATCACAGGAATCTCCCCCACATTTACAGAGACCAGTACAGGGAAGGCCCGACTTCCTACAAATGCATCGTCCTTTAATGCAGCTGCGGCATGAACACTTCGTCGATTCCTTTACAGATGCGGACGTTTCTTTGGTTGTACTCCAACATGGAATCCAAATACAGTCTTCTTTCATCCAGCCCCAGTTCTCAAAGTTCGGATATTCAGGATTTGGTATCAGACTTTGACCCCAGATCAATCCTGCTTGTAAATAAGCTCGTTTTGTATGCTGTTCAAGAGCACCCTGTCCATTGCCCGTCCCTTGATGAACAACTCTTTTCTAGCTTGGTTAATGTCTTCTACATCGCTAGTTTTGTCGTAAGTCAGAATGACATATCTTGCCAAAGCATCCAATTGATGGCTTTCAATTTCATTTTGAGGTCGTGACATGGTTTCAAATACTTTAGTAACTTCAGGGAAGGAATTCCAAGTTTTCCAAAAGGATTTTTTTCCCTTTCCACAAAATCCAGATACTGTATCACACCCTGTAAATGCGTGAAAGAATAACATGCCACTGCATTTGTCTGGGCCGAGTTTATTCACAAGTTGGTAAATTTAAAAAAAAATATATTTTTAATAAAACTTCAAAGTTACATGTACATTATTTTGTAAACTATAAGTTCTATGAACATACGTCCAAAGACAATATTGTAGAGAATTTAATAAAGAACAAATTGTTCTTTGACAGTTTTATGATAGCTGTACCCGTTTTCATAGAAAATAAGAAAAACCACGATTTAGCACATACGAAGGGGGGGAAAGGGGGGAAAAACAATTTTTCGACATGCTTCCATATCTATATTGAAGCACATATATGACAACTACATTCATGCCAAGTTTCATGTTTTCTTCACGATGGGACCATAAAACTGATTTTTGTTAGGACAAGGAGCCGTACTATATTTTATTTCAAGTAATACTTAGCCAACGTAACAACCAATCGTAAACGTCCAATCTAACAAGCGATTTTCAACCTTACGTAAAGCATCGTAAATTATTTTTAAATTGGGGTTGGACCGCGTCTTAAGAGGATTGCATAGCTAGTACTTGTCCACACTAAAAGAAAAAACTCTTTTCTACCTCTTTACATTGTCCGATTTCAAACCTTTTTTCATGCAATCGACACATTGTTTGCTATGCCCGTAGGTTTTTATTTTTTCAGTATTTCAAAACAATATAATTTTTTTTTTAAACTTGAAAAAACTGAAATAAACAACGTACGGGGATAGCAAACAATGTGATGATTACATGAAAAAATCACTGAAATCGAACAATGTTATGAGGTAGAAAAGAGTTTTTTCTTTTATTATGGACAAGTACTAGCTATGCAATCCCTATAAGGATAATAAGGATGGTAGATAAACACACCCATAAAATGAATCCGTTGAAGATGCTATCGGGTGGTAGACTGCGGTAGACCTATGTGACCACACAATAGGTTTTATTACTATAAAATAGGAAGCAGATCTATTGATGGATAATAATCGACAAATATGGTTTTATCCGATTTCAAAACAGGAGGATTTTCTCAATTCGACCGTATAGGTAAGTATATGAGATATGGGGCTGTGCTGCAAAAACAAATCTCGCAAAATAAACTAATAAAAACAATTTTTAACTATCACTACTTAACTAATACACGCATTATTTACAAGGAAACCAAGATATTTAATTTAAACCAGCTATATACATACACAACATGTGTACTGGTCAAAAAAATAATATCTGAAAAAATACACACAAAAATAACATTTACAAAAAGGTCATATAAATACAGCTTAAGAAATACAAATAAAATAAAAGTAAATAGGTAGGTACTCCAAGAACTAACTACGGTAAAATAAACATTTTGTTTGAAGGTGCACAATTATTTAATAAGTTACCTAACGATGTTAAAAACTGTAAAAATATACATATGTTTAAAAGTAAACTTAAAAAAGTATATATGAACATGTTTTTTAAGTCCATACCACTAGAAAACTGGATATTTTATATGTTTTAATATTAACTAGTTCTTAATTAGTTATTAGTTTTAGTATTTTAAGCTCATTGTAAGTGAACTACGTTCTTTATGAGTAATAAATCGTTAAACCTAACCTATATATTTTGTATATACTGGTACTATATGGGGGGTTTATACCCGTATGTATGTATATATATATATATATATATTCCGATGTGTTCCCATACAAATTTCATTGAATTCAGTCAAGCGGTGTTTGAGTTACTTACTCGTACACGACGTACACTCCAATAACTGAAAAGTGTTTCGCCTGGACGATATCGTAATTGACGGTGAATGACAATCGATCCCATAAGTAGCAAGGATCACTAAAAAGGGTGAAACAAGTTTTTACCAAAAATGTTACCGACTTCAACACTAAACAGTATGAAATAACTTGTCGAAGTCGGTACCATGCGCACAATATTGTGATAATAGGTACTTTTGAACTATCGCGGTACCGACTTCAACAAGTTATTTCACACTTTTTGGTGTTGAAGTTGGTAACATTTTTAGGTACACAATTTTTTTTGTTAAATTATTACATTAAACACTGTTGAAGGCGTAAAGCTATACAAATTAAATACGTAAACAAGCACAGTAACTTAGAATAACAATAAATGCGGTTCGTTTAAATAATAAAACTAGAATTAAAATTCCTAAGTCACCGTACTCGTAATCTACTTAATATTCAATAGTTGTTGTTTAACATCAATATTCTTAGAACAGTTTCGTGGTTTTTATAACTTTTGAATATTTATAAGCGAAAAGAAAAGAATGAAAATTATAAGTTTATAAGCGAGCGAAACTCCGGGGCCTCACTATGAGCTCTTAAGAGGATTGCATAGCTAGTTCTTTCCATGCTAAAAGAGAAAACTCTTTTCTACCTTTTAACATTGTCCGATTTCAGTGATTTTTTTTCATGTAATCATGACATTGTTTACTTTGCCCGTACGTTTTGGTGTTTTCAGTAGGGCTATTATGTATCTCAGTTGCTAACAAATGTTGATTGAAATCGAAAAAAATGGCGACTCTAAGTCAATTTTGTCAGCTCCAGTCATCAACTTCCTAACATTTTTGCTTACTGGAGTTGTCAAAACTGACATCGGGCGGCCATTTTTCAAGATTTCAATCAACATTTGTTAGCAACTGAGATACATAATAGCCCTGCAGTTTTTTTAATTTCTAAAAAAGGAAATGTATAGTACCTACTTTGAAAAACTGAAAAAATCAAAGCGTACAGGCATAGTAAACAAAGTCATGATTTCATGAAAAAAAATCACTGAAATCGGACAATGTTAAGAGGTAGAAAGGAGTTTCTCTTTTAGCATGGAAAGTACTAGCTAGAAGACAACTGCCCGGTTTATTCGTACCATGACAACTTTAAATCAGGTCTACCCAGGCCTACTATAATTCAAGAACCGCAAGAAAAATCGTTCACCTGTTTTTTTGTATTGACTCTCGTTAACATGTCGCTCTAAATCCACTCAGTTGTATCAGCTTACAAACGTCTAGGCGTCTGCAATGTTGGTTATAGTAAAATGTTTTAAAGCCAGACAATATTATCCGTTCACCTTTGAGAAAGCAATATTCAAACAATTCACCTAAATGAGCGTCATGGTATGATTTCATTCAAAACTGTTTATGCCAGGTTTAAGGACTGCACGGAACTTGCATGGTTTTTACGAAGCTGATAGCAAGGCCCCAGTTTCGAGGTTGACCAAACAGAAAAGGCATTAACCATAGATGTAACATAGCTATGGCCTTAACTGGCAAAATATCAAGTTAGGTGTCCACATAAACTTATAATTATTATGGTCGGAAAAGTTGTTCCAAAGAACCTTCCTAAGAAACTTAAACGTTAGTAAACTTACACTTCTAACGTTCTCTAAGAGCTGGTGAAAAAGTTCGCCTTGGTGCTTAAAAGGTTAAATATACATAGACACAATGAAAAGAAGCTTAACGGTCAAATAAAAAAGTAAAGATTCCAACCTGCGCGCACCACAGACTACGTAGTCGTTGCTAACCTGTGCTTATGTAATAAGTACAAAAACATTGCTCGGGCAGGATTTATCATTCAAAGTGAATAGGTTAGGTTTTTTTGTTGGCGTGCGACTCTACCCGTATCCAGTCAGCCCGGCTATAAAGAGGCCCAATGGGATAGAAAGGATGTGAATGCCTTTTAACTATTATTAGATCAAATTTAGAGATGAATAATAGATGTTAATAATTAGTTATAATGTAAAAATCATAAAAATATGACTTATATTTGCATTCTCTTGTTGAATTTTGCAGGTTCGTAACTATAGTAATTATGCTACTTAGATCAATAATTTATCATTAATCGATTGAGTTTGAATAAATTGTACATTGAAGTGTCTTTTATTCTATACTAAAAATGCATGTTCTGATTTTTTGGCTTTTTAATGCTGCAAGATGTTACTCTGCCATGCCAGTATCATATCTTTCCCACACTTTTTTCAGACACAGATCACCTACGTTCTACACGTAGGTATAGACAAACAATTATTGTCTTGTTTACTTGGTTAGGTTACTTAGATTAAAGCTGCAAGTTGGTCAACTTTAAATATGCCATCATCCATTTTGCCAAACACTCATTCATATGTTGCACAATTGAAGGGTAGGTACATATGCATCCTCAGATTATAAAACAAAATTTATAATCTGAATATGCATCATAGGTATAATTTTAGGCGTTGATGTAGCCCGTCAGTAATAGAAGTCGGTTTTTTTCTTTCGTCGATTCTGCCTGTATTATTTCTAGATACAAATGGGCTCACAAGTTTCATACGACGTTTTCAACACATTTCGAGGAAAGGCAAAGTTAATTTGCTTTTACCATCCAGCGACAAGATAAAAAGAAAATAATTAGGAAAATTGAAAGGAAATGGCGCTCAAATTTCTTTTTTCACGCGCCTTGCAAGGTGAGTGATTGTAAAGCCTATTCAAACTTTTCAAGTTATAAAATGCAAAAGTTTTAGAACGAAACATTGTGAAATATCAATAATTTGATAATATTCAATTTTTATTTGACTTAATTAAGAACGTACCCATTTATTCATTCCATAAATGAATATGGATTAAATATCGTTCAAATACTATGCCTACAATACATTTTATTGTGTCAAAGCCTAGTACCTACTTACCTCATTTGATTCAATGATATTGAATAAATGTATAAATTGCATAGGTATACATTAATTATTCAATTATAAATTTGTAATAACTGAATTTAAAATAATTTGTCAGTCAAATAGCAAGTACATTTGAATTGGCAACACTTAAGATAAGTGAAAATAACCTTACTTTAAACGCATTACCACCTCCGAGATTTTTTTTTCTTTTGTCCTCAACTCGACTCCGTTGAGGAATATGGCGTCGCACGTCATGTGCATTTGCCAGCGTCATGTTTTTACCTCCGAGATTACTACAGACACAGATTTAAAAACAGGTGTTACCACAATCTAAGTTTAATAAGTTTGTAAACTGTCATGGGCACTAACATTAGACATAGGTGGGTATTCAAATTATTAACGGGATAGCTGTTAACATGTATATTTTCAACGAGCTTACGATATTTCGGCACTGCTGCAAGCGCCATGATCAGGGATGAAATGAACCGCTCACGATCCGCGATCACTGGTTCATCATGAAAACATACATTTTAATAAGTTCCAATCAAACATAGTACCTACCAAATTATGTATTACCATAATAATTATGTGATAGTTTTGGCCAGCCCGAAACACGCCAATAGTGCTAATCGACGCTTGGCTGTCGGCAACGCGCGAAGTGTCTCGGAATTCACCATCTTGTTTGTTTTTGTTTTCTTGACTGTATTTTTGACTGTAATTATAAAAATTATCTTTGTTTCTTAATACTATGTATCTTTATTTATTTTCTATTGTTTATTTGTTTCTGTTGTGTCACGAGTTACGTGCGTGACGTCAGTGAGGAGCGCCGACTGAAAATCAGTGCTTGGGTTTACCCTAGCGTATGCTGAGTCGGGGCTCTTTCATGGCATTACGCAGCATTATTATTATGATGGTTGTCCTATTTTGTCAGTATTTTTGTATGTTATGTTGTGTGATGTCCTGAATAAATCTATTTTCTTTCTTTCTTTCTTTATTTCAAATTATTACATCTTCGTTCGGGTCGGGAGCTATCCAAAAACGCCTTTGTGAAAAAGTTCAGTAGGTACTAGTATTTTATTCTGTGGCTCTTACTAGTAATGATTTTAGTAGGTAATTGCAACAGTAAATTTCACGCTTTATATACCTACTCCAAACTGCTTTGAAATAAATAACTGTTGTGTATACATATACATATATATATATATATATATATATATATATATATATATATATATATATATATATATATATATATATATATATGTATATATGTATATATGTATGTATACCTAACATAAGATCACTTTTTATGAATTACTATCAATCACACACATATAATCATATAGGTACATCGCATAATTAGAATATTATTTTGTTAGATTACTTACTATGAATACCCACTGGTATTGTCAACGTGCAAAGCAAAGCAAAGCCGCAAACGGAAGTCTGTCGCATTTTACCTATACCCACACCATATGATTGCAGCGGAATTCTTGGGATAACCTTAGCAATGCAAACTTATTTTGTGCAGTAGCTTAGTTTCGAGTCGCTCTACTTTGACCTTTATTGACTCTACTGAAGTCCTAACTATTTCAAACAAAAATTATCGAACTTACTTGCTATTTTTGTTTGAACATATGGTCAAGTTTCTATGATTTAAAAGAAAAAATTTCAACTCTGTACTAATAACCTTAAAGTAGAATTTTGCTTGTCGTATTAAGGTAACACCATAAGATTTAGCTTTGTAGATATATATGTAATGAGAACTGGAAATTTTCAATAATGATCAATATTGTACCGTAAAATAAGCAGGATAAGAGCTAATAATTTGGTAATAGTTTGATGGTGTGCTTTGAAACAGGATTCGTTTCCCATATGATAATAATTGTGACATTTCTCTTATACACTCTTCTAATTTTACCCTTACGTCTAGCTGTGTAAGGAAGATTTTAGCTTAACACATAATTGTATTAAAAGACCGTTTTCACATTGTTGCAATAGTCAAAAAATAATTATTACCATTTACTAATTCCTTCAAATATATTGGCAACATCTTTTGATATTTTCGAAGATTCGTAATGAATTTCTTACTTTATATGTACACTATAAAACTTAGTGGTTTGCTTTGGATTGAATATATAGAGTTATAACGGTAGTCTTTATTTTATTATTTGCTGGCAACGGCAATGGTATATTATTCACGGATAGGCTGTACACAGTAGTGTGTAATTATGTTAAAATAAACCTCATAAATTATATTCACATCATAGACAGAAGTTTAATTCAAAATTACACAAAAAATAACTTACATGTACTTACATCCATATTTTGCCTGGTGTATTTAGTCCTATGCAATTTTAGGATGCGTGCACATGATTACATATATCAAATTATTAATTTGTATATTCCAAAAAATTACATTAACTTGTATATATATTAATATGTATATTATGAAGTACATATAGCAAGTACTCCATGAAGAAGTGGCCCGAACGGTCACGAAACCGGTCGAGATATTCGACTATACCTACCGCGTAAGTTAAACCGTCAAAATAACATTAAAATAGATATATTATTTAGGTGCAATAATTAACAGAATTTTTAAGGTTAAGCGTTTTTGGCATTGAGTTAAATGTACTACGTAGGTTTAAACTCAATGAATTTGGGCACCAATTCAAGGAAATCGAATGTTCTAAGGACCGTGTTATCGATCGACTAATCAATACAGTTCTTGAGTTGCACCTTCGTTATATGAATAGACTTCATATTCTAAAACTAAATTATGCAAAAAAAAATGTATTGGTTATTGTTTGTTTTTAGGCAGCCCGTTCACATTAAAAATTATATTTGAAATCATTTGAGTAGACATAATTGTAGTCAAGTCATAGTTTCTGTCAATATTTTAAATTCTATAACAATTAGTTAGCATTGGCAATCCAGCGTGGCAATACTGCCAGCGTTATAGACACATAGATTCTTTTTATGTATATTTTAATATTTTGTGTATATTTTTTACACGTACGTTATCAGTATTTATAATAATATATATTAAAAAAAATAAGAAAGAAAACAAATCTACCAAAATGGTATATTTTCCTAATCCCGTTATCCCGAAACGCAAGGGTGGCAAGACCGGCAAGGCGGGAGCGCAAACGGTCGCACCCAGCCAGCGCATCGCGGGAACGTGCGGGCTGAATAAGTTGAACGTCAGTTGCCGATCAACCGCGGCTTCAAAAACATCGCGGTTGGCTCCACTCAGGAAACGATCAGCTGTGATAAGAACCTACAGACTGAAATACAATGGACTTGTGATTGTGTCTATTGAAAAGTAGAAAAGAACGTTGCTAAAATGTGGGGTGAAAGTAGTAAGAAATGTGAAACAAACTGCCAGTGTTCTGGGTAAGTTGTTATCTTAGAACCTCCCCTGTGGACCTCTTTCGTGTTTTGGATTAGTTGTTTAGTTCCGGTTCGAAATTTGAATAACGTGTGGAAAGACCATTTTATTGTTTTTTATCGGACCGCGACGGTCGTGTTGTGTGTCCAGTGGTGGTTGTTAAACATAGATTGATAAACAGTGACATTGTAATAAGTTTTCTCATTCATGTTTTAAGCAAAAACAACTAAAGCGTAAATGTATACAAAAATAGTAAATATTTACTTATAACAACAGACGTGTAATCAGGATAAAAGGGAGGAATTAATAAATCTACACAAATTAACATGTCAGCTGTTCTGTTACGTTTCTGCTTTTTCGGTTACATTTACTGCGTGACTAAGGTTATACCTACATTCCAGTTGTTTGCGTGTCTCTACTTTTATGCTTAGCACTTTAGATTAGCATTTAGCACGTGGTAAATACACCTTTTAATTTAGATAGGTGCTTATTATTATTTACCTACCGAAATTGTTAGGGCTTCCAAAACTTCATTATGTAAGTTTGATTGTGGAATATTTTCTAGGAAAATGATGGCAAAATATAATTATTAATTATCGATATTGGTGATATACTGATTATAAAGCGATAATACGTATTGCCACGGATTTTGTTTTTTTTTCAGTTAGTTTCGTAAACTAGGTAGGTATTTCCCATAGTTTATGAAACTAGCATAAAACGGAAATTTAGTTATTGTTTCATATGACCGGTGGTACATAATTAGAGGCGCGTTGAGATATACCTACCATCCAGATGATATACTTAAAACATATTTCATAGTGTGACGAAAAGATCGAGCACTATATGTGCCAAAATTGAGACATTACGTCATCGTCCATGGCAACCTTGATTTAAAACTATACCACGTTCGGTACGGTCGCCGACCTCCTTCGAAGCTTGAGCACGGATGGCATAATGACTCTGTGGTCTAGAGAAATGGCGCGAAAGGTTTCTATTTCGTATATGAAAGGGAAATGGGTATAGAACATCTAATAATTGCAGATGTGATTGTCTTTAGATGGAAATGATTTTTGTTTCTGATAAAGCTTAGAATATTTACTTACGTATATACGTTATGGTATTTATTGCCTACTGATTTGTGCCTTCATGTTTAGAACTAGGATGTCACAATTTTAGAAAGAAAAAATCTTATCCTCGGACGGGATTCGACCGCGGCTTCAGACAATCCGTGTCCGTACCCATATGACGGTTAAAATCATACCTATAGAGTTAAAATTCGATGCTCGGTCGGCTAGCCTCGACGGCCTAGTGGTCATGATTCTGACATGAATTGTCTGAAGACGCGGGTACGAATCCCGCCTGAGGATGAGAATTTTTCTGAAATTGTACTGTTCTGTCTCGCTAAGCAAGCGTTAGTGTTTTAAGGCATATAGTAGAATGTCCCCAAAATTACTCAGTACATAGTTAGGTTAGGTAAGTTTACCTACGTTAGATGGTATTAGCACTACCCTAAACCTCTAGTAGTTCTGCGAACAGTAGACCTTACGGGCACATAAGTAGTCCTGCTAGCGGCAATTAGTCGCAGTACTTCACAACCTATTACCTATATCGGAAACCACTTGACTAATTATTTTCGCAATTCCTCTTTAAAGTCAGGTACAGTACAGATCGCGCGGCGAGAGTTTGGCTTTGACCTTCGGGTGGAGGGGATTACTGCGCATGGGTACTGTCGCGCCATGTGACAGAGAGAGACAAGAGTCCCTCGTCTTCGATGTGACAGAGAGAGACAAGAGTCCTTCGTCCCTCTAGCCACCCTGTGATACCCAATTTTTGACTTCTGCGCAATAACGGTCAAAGCCAAACTCTCGCCGCGCGATCCATACCTAATGTGTGTACCAAAGTTTACCAAAACCGGTCGGTGAATAGCGCCGCAGCAAACTTCCCCCTTTTTAGAAAAAAGTACCCCCCCACTCAAAATCACCGATGACAAAATAATATTGAATAGTAGAACATGCATACCAAGTTTCGTCAAAATTGTTTGAAAAATGTGACCTGTACAGGACCAACATACAACCTAACAGACATACAGACAGATGAAAGTCAACTTGACCAGTTAAAGCAGAGACGCTTCGCTCGCTCGGTCAATTATAGACACACATAACATGTCATTATAATAATATCTATTTCAAACAATATTAGCACATGCCAAAGACCTGCAAATTTACGTCATCTGGACTCAGACTAATAAATTGTATTTTTTATTCATTCTTTTTTTATCTGCGAATCGAACGTTGGCCGACATGATAAGGACATTATGTTTATGTTAGCTGTCTCTCTTCCTCTCGCGGATGTGTACGAGCGGGAATGAGACGGCGATAGCCTGTGTGGCGGTATGACAGACTGTGTCAAGCCAACGGCTTATTATCCCTGACGTGGCTTTGACATTAGTTTTCACGCGTGAGCCTGCGTGTCTGTACCTTTTTATAAGCTTTGATTTTTACTTTTTCGCATATCTGTCTATCCGGCTCTGAAGCATTACAGCGTGAAGTGCTAGCAGCAACGAACTCCAACGTTTCAGGGTGACGCGCACAGTGCAGTGCCACGATGAACTACATTTCTATGTTCTGGGTGGCACTGTAACGGTCACAGTGCTTACCATGATGCGCACGACGATAATATGTATTTTTTTTAATTAAACACTAAAAAGTGCGAAATAACTTGTTGAAGTCGGTACCATGATAGTTCAAAAGTATATATTATCACAATATTGTGCGCATGGTACCGACTTACACAATTTGACTCTTTTTAGTGTTGAAGTCGATTCCATTTTAGGTATAAAAGAAATTTACCATTTTTAGTGACCCTTGCTAAATACGGAATCGATTGTCATTCACCGTCAATGATGATATTATCAAAGATAGACGTAACACTTTTCAATTGAAGTGTAACTCAAAAACTGCTTGATCGAATTTGATGAAACCACCTTGGAAGTGTACTCTACTCTACCAAACACAAATCTATACCAGTCTTAATCGAACTGCTCTGTAAAAAGTTATACGTGGTCTGGGGGCCTACTCCTACCTTTTACGAAACTATCATAAATCAGGAGCGTTTTGTAACAAGCTTAGAATAATCATACTTACTATCGTACTCCCACAGACACAAAACGGTCATTAAAATTTTATGGTAACGTTGCAATATTACTACTTTAAATGATGGGAGTACGGATCTCCAAAAATTTTACATTGGAACAATGAAACTTAGTGTCTAAATTCATGAAAAAGTATACGAATTGCGTGAAATATTTGATACTACGTCATCAAAACGTCTATCGTAATCCATTATTATTTTAAGCTTGCTATATTTACGTGGTGGTACCAAATTTAATGGTAAGGTTGAAACATGACTGCTTTAAGAGGTGGGAGTAAGGCCCCTGTTCATACAAAAAAATATGCGCGTCGACTTTAGAACCTCTTTTTAGATGTCGGCTGAAAATAACCTAGCATACGTTAGCTAGCACAGAATAGTAATTTCTCGTCTGAAACAGAAAGGACTATCAGTTTTGTGGCAGGAAAAGTACCTACATAGTTCAAACAAAATAACCTTTGAACAAGTACAATTTGAAAAATTTTATACCGACATCCATTCTATTCAGTTATTGGAGTGTATCTCAAAAACTACTGGACCGAATTTGATGACATTTAAATGGGACCACACGGGAAGCACTAGCTTTCAAACAAAAAATAATTTTGAGAATCGGTTCACCCAGTCGAAAGTTTTGAGGTAACAAACATAAAAAAAAACAGTCGAATTGAGTACCTCTTCCTCTTTTTTTGGCAGACGGTGGAAAAATATGAATTGCATTATCAATTTAGTGAATGAAATCTTAACATTGTCGTCTCTACTGCGCCGGGGCATAGTTTATCATGGAATGGCCAATCAAAAATAATTAATATATATGCCATTGCGTTCGGGATCTGGGTCAGATTGATAAACTACGTTAAAACAAGCAGCTCTCATTGATATTAACGACTTTGGAACATAACAAACTCTCACAATCCATGTGCTTGAAAAGAGCGTTTTCGAAACTGCCAAAAAAAAGCGGGCTAAAAGTACCACTTTTCCGCATTAGTGCTTTTTTTCTGTTTTTGAAGCGCGTTGCTCATTTTCACAGAACGCTTTGTCATAGATAATGTAGTTTTGAAGTGAACACTTCTTTAGGCGCGATAATGGTTTCCATGGAATTCCATGGATGAAAATGGTTCACTACTTATTGTTGTTGATTGTGTGCCCTAAATATAATTCGCATAGTTTCTATAGTTAACTTCTATCGGCAGTACCAAAAGACACAGCCAGGTTTTATTTTTATTTTTACGCACATTCCATAAATCCGTATTAAGTAAGTCGTAGTTAGATTTATGCGTAAAAATGATTTCCTACTCGTGTTATACACTCGTCGAAAATCGCCTATTTCCGCACTCGTGCCATAAATAAGTATATAGTGGCTTTTGCTGAGTCCTGAGGAAGTAGCAAATGAGTCAGTTTTCTGCAATTATTGACAAAAATTACCTTAATAAAAATACTAAATGTGTATTTGTATTTTAATTACAAGTAATTCAAATACTGCCCGACTGTGCGTAGGTAAGAAATAAGTTTTGCCGAGTCCTTTTCAGCCCCCTCGCGCGCTGGGGCGTGAAGTACGGCGCGGAGGTTACCATATGCGGTTATCAACTGGTTATCAAACCATCTAAAAAGGGAGGGGAAATGTCCAAAAATCCTTTGTTTTATCTGTTAAAGTGACTAGCTGCGCCCCGCGGTTACACCCGTGTGGTGATCAATGATGACAGTATATTTCTGTCAATCCAGCGCCGCATCTACCTCCATAAATATTTTTATGAAAATATGTCCAGCCGTTTGAGCGTAAAGTAACAAACATAGAAACGGACATACAAACCAAACCAAACGAAAAGCTAAAAAGTGAAAAGCATTTGATACAAATTACAATAGAACACTGAAAATCTGAATCTTCGGGACAAAATTTTGCCGGATTAAAAAAAAGGTTAAAAAGTCGCGGTTACACCCGTGTGGTGATCAATGATGACAGTATATTTCTGTCAATCCAGCGCCGCATCTACCTCCATACATATTTTTATGAAAATATGTCCAGCCGTTTGAGCGTAAAGTAACAAACATAGAAACGGACATACAAACCAAACCAAACGAAAAGCTAAAAAGTGAAAAGCATTTGATACAAATTACAATAGAACACTGAAAATCTGAATCTTCGGGACAAAATTTTGCCGGATTAAAAAAAAGGTTAAAAAGTCACTTTTAATTTGGAAACGGAATTTTACCCCAATTTAATTAAGGAACCGCTATCTACCGTTATTAATATGTACATACAAAAAAGATATAATAGTCCGTTTGTCAAAATAACCGATTTTTATTATATATATTTAAAAATCGGTTATTGGTTGTCTGGAAGAGATAGATCTGAGCGATAAGACCGCCCATTGTGACACTTAATTTTAAGTTTTTCATTTGTTTCTTGTATTTTATAATATGGTGTTGCAATAAAGAGTTTATCTATCTATCTATACGTAATAATTATTGAAAGGTATATAATATAATTATACGGTACAACAAAAATATTTTTTTATGTTTCTCTATCTATTTCTTCGTACGAATTTCCGAACTGCTGAACCGATTTTGACTGCACTTTCACTGGCAGATAGCTGAAGTCATAAGGAGTAACTCAGGCTACTTAATTTAGAAGGAAACTATCGCGTAAAGAAATGAATACGCATTAACTAGTTGAAATCGGTAGCTTGATAGTTCAAAAGTAGGTACTTAATGGTAGCGATTAACTTGTTCAAAAAAACTAAACTACCGAACTAAAAATTTTGTATGGTGGTCTTTATTTCGTTAACAATAAAATCCAAAATTTAACACTACTTATTCTATTCAATTTTGGGTTATTTTAGGTTAGTTTAGCGAGCACCAAGTCACGTGACGACTTAACTGTCTAAAATATGCCCACAATTGAATAAAAATGTCTATTTTTAGTGCTGTCATTCGAAAGTGTTATACTAATTTGGATTTTAGTCTGAACAAAATAAGTACTGCCATAATTTAGAGATTTTTAGTTAAGCGAATGCTTACGAAATCGACACCATTACCACAATATTGCGCGCATGGTACTGCGTGCAAAGTTAAAGAGAGCAAAGCCGGGGCAGGTTAGCTAGTTCGGGTAACGACCGTGTAAATAGCGATGACCGTAGCGTGGCAGGTGAAATGTCAAAAGGCAAGTAATTCTTGTGCAATTGGTCTAAGGAACGAGTGAACCGACTCATCGCTGCAGGCGATGGAGTAAGTCATAAGAAACAGCGATTAAACACCAACATATACATAAAAGTATAAGGCGTTAGTATTACTATGCAAAAGGAAGTTTTTTTTATTCAACTTGGCGTAGACATAGATTTATTGACATAACCATATATATATATCATGGTTGGGTTTTGTATATTATAATAATAATATACATTAAGAAAAGAAGAAAGAAAGAAAAATATACTTGTTGATGAAAAACAATATGACATTTTGTCTAAAATATACATAAAATTAATAAATAATTTTCTACACTACACAATCTATTGTTTCACTACAACACAGTCCCAACTCAGCATAAAGCTGATTGCGTTGAAGCAACCAGCGCTGGTCTTCCGTTGGGGCTGGCGGTGACGTCACACATAACTGCATCGAGCGCATTTTGTAAGAATACAAAACAAAACAAACACAACACTTTAAATACTGAATACAATACTTTATAAAAACAAATAGGCAAGCAGGGTACGAATGTCCGGATGTACCTACAAAGACTTCGTAATGGAAATAACTATCTAGTAGTAATAAGACTAAAAAATACAAAGTAATAGAAATAACTATCTAGTAACAAGTAAATAGAAATACAAAAATATATATAATATTATTATCATAGTAATTTTTAAACTTTCGCGATTGGAACACATGTTTTAAATGTTTATCGGGACTTATCGTGATAAGTCCCGATAAACATTTAAAACATTTGTGTTGTGATGTAAAACAACATTATATATGTTACAATGGCCGTGGTCACGAGCGAGCTGACTCAGCTCATGATATATTTTACCTTACTTTACGTCATATATTTTAACCTATATTAAATAATACGTGATAAGTCCCGATAAACATTTAAAACAAATATTATTATAATTTATAATTTTATATTAAGAAATTGGCGATACTAAAAAAATTAAAAAGACAAGCCCGCTGAGTTTCTTGCCGGATCTTCTCACGTGGTCGCGTTCCGATCCGGTTGTAGATTTAAGCAATAATAATTGTAATATGACAATTTGTAAGTGCCGCCGCAGGCAGTACTCTACCAAACAAAAAGTAATTTATATACTTATGTATAGTTAATCTTCTTCTGTAAAAAGTATAATAATGCGTGACCTGACATAAAAAAAAAATGCACGCGTCTACTTGAGAATGTCCTTTTTTGGAAGTTGAAATGATAATGATTATCTTAACATACAGTTGCTTTTGCGTCCCAGTGACGTAAATAAACGTCAGATTTATTCATAATTCTTTTGTTTTAATTATCACGGTATAGGAAGGATTAATGTATACCGCAGCCCGCTCCCGCTCCCGCTACCGCTTGTAACTAACTCCCCGCCGAGCTCGGACACCGTGACGCGCCGTTAACGTACCTTTTTTTTTTTTTTTTTTTTTTGACGCTGGGAAAAATGCATTACGCATCCCCCCCATTGGGGATAGGGGGGGTATGTGGGACTCCCCGGTTCAACCGGTATACCCACTAAACTAACCCAGCGGCACTCCGGCTTCGTCTGTGTGGAGGAGGACTGGGAAGTTGGCAGAGCCTCTACGTCCAGTCCCCCACCGACGACCGCCCGCTTTTACAGCGGGGCCTGCACGCCCCTCCCACCAGGAGGGGCCAGGGAATGACCAGGAGTGCTCGGCCATTCCCGCCCGACGGAGGTGGTGAATAGGTGCAATGCGAGAGAAGGCGCCCCCGCGCCTAACTCTCGCTATTCACCACCGGGAGGCAGAAGGCGCAATCGCCTTCTTCCGCCCCTTCTTCGTCTACGCAGTGGCGCCGCAAGGGGGTCTTCCTCTCTTGCGCGCTCTGCCGCCTCCTTTTGGGACATCACGTCTTCGCAAAAGGAGGCGACCGCTACCCAGTTCCCCTCACCCTCCAGCATGGCGCTGACAACGCTGGGGAGCGAGAGGTCCGGCCCGACTACGGCAACCAAGCTGTGGCGCAGCTCGGACCACGACGGACACACCTCGAGGGTGTGCTGCGCCGTGTCCTCCGCCGCGCCACAATCATGGCATGTCGGTGTTTCCTCCCTTCCGATCCGGTGCAGGTATGATCCGAAGCATCCGTGCCCGGATAACACCTGCACCAGACGGAATGAGAGGAAACCGTGGGACCGCCCGAGCCAGTCTTGTAGGACCGGCCCGAGAGCGTCCAACGTGCGGCGACCAAAAGTGGCGGAGGCGAGGTCCTCCGTCCAATGATGGACGACTGCGTCCCTAGCCTCACGCCGGACAGCCACCCGCTCCTCCAAGGTGGGGCGCTCCCCGAGCGCCTTACGCCTCGCCGTCCACTCGTACACTTTGGCGAGCACCTCTGCCTGGAGCTCCCAAGGAGGGGTGCCAGCCAAAGCGCACGCCGCCGCGAAGCCCACCGACCGGTAGGCCCTCGCCACCCGCAGTGACCTCGCCACCCGCAGTGTCCGTTAACGTACCTAACGTAACCTACACATGCGTTTGCATGCAACCTATACGTCATCCATCTATACTAGCTGCCCGCGCGGCACTAGGCATAGTCTAGAGGCCACGCGAGTGACCTCTAGACTATGCGTTTATTTAAGGCATACGAACAAATAATATCAGGAAGAGTAACTGCCTTAAAAAATAACCCAAAAGTAGTGCTAAATCAATAACATCGTTCACGCCGCTATGACTCAGCTGTCATAGTAGACGTTGCAGCACGCGCGTGGACCAATCCCTGCTTTCCTTCTGAAATTTAAACCAATCATCGAACATGTCTATTTGTAACCTCGGAAGTAATTCGTATTTGGAATCATACGGCGTTTTGGTTTGAAGGAACACTTTTTGTGTGGAATTTCTGAGTTATGCTTCCTGACATTATTTCTTCGTTTAATATAAAGTATAATTATAAAGTATTCGTATCGCAAACGTCAACGCGTCAGGCTTCGGTGTACTACGAGTGTACTGTGTCACGTGAACGACACGTTACGTTACACGCACGCAGTTATTCGTGCTAGAGTCACTGACATAGGGTTCAGATACTTGATAACGTTGTGTCTAGTGTTGAGATCTTCAGGTTCCTGCTACCCTGGTACTTTCGGTTACAATTTATATAATGTCTTTGTGCATTGGATGGTGAAACTAGACTCTTCTTGTTGCTGGTCTCCTGGTACCTCACCGACAACTACTTTACCTGTGCGCTTACCACGAAACTTTGCGTAAGTCTATCGTAATCGTATCGTCGTATACATTACAAACTATGAGTGTACTGTGTCACAGTGTGCCCTAGATACATGACAGTTTGTACTGTTGCACGTGAACGACAGGTTACGGTATACTTACGCAGTTATTCGTACTAGGCACACTGTATTCAAGCCTGCATTCCCCTCTTAGCGTACTTACTACGGCCCCTAAATTCTTCAGTTTCGAAATTCGAACGCACTTTTAACCAATAACATCATGCGGTGACTGGCCACGTCTAACGCTCGAAAAAGAAAACAAAACCATAGACAAAAAACAACGCACTCCCGCCTTTAACGATGTGGTTGTCTATGCCTGCATTGGCTTGGCTCGCCGACAATGCGCCCGTATCTTTTAGAATAATCTACTTACAAAAAATGTATATTATATTGTATTATTATAATTTTCTGGAGCGAACAATATGGTTATTTAAATGGTGCCCGGTTCTGAGACTCTACTATAACCTAAAATCTCTAAATATACCTCTAGATTGATGATCTTAATTAACTTTTTTAATCTAATTCCTTCCTCACCATTCCGATCCCGAACTACTCGTTCCGGTCTAGCATTTCATCCATATACTGTTCAAAACTTCGTACCACGAATCAAAAAGTTTGGCAGTTCCCACCTGTCGTGTAAGTAAATTGTGGAATGCTCTGTCGGCGTACGTATTTCCTTGCAGCAATGACCCTGGGTCTTTCAAGCGGGACGTGAAGAAGCATATCTCAGGTCATCATAGGGGTGGCGATTGACATTTCTCAAAATTATTTTGTTGTTTGAAAACTGGTGCTTCTTGGTCGGTAAGATTTTTGAGTTACACTCCCTTAACTGATAATAGAATTAAAGTCGGTTTCAAATTGTAAGTTACAAAGCTGATAGTAAGTTGCCAGAACGATAAGCTGGTAAGTTGGCTATGAGGAAGCCATGCGCGTACGCACCGATCGATACCCCACGCGCGCCGTTCGTTCACCCCAACAGATGCGGCTCACCCTCTACCTATTAAATATAACTAGGGGTAGGGGGTGACGATCTTATGAAACCTTACAAACTGTTTTTTATCAAGAGACGAGACTGGAAACTCTTCGTAAGCACCATACCAGTGTATCTGTCGTGACCACGGGTCATGACCTACTCCCACCTTTTACGAAACTATCATAAATCAGGAGCGTTTTGTAATAAGCTTACAATAATCATACTTACTATCGTACTTCCATCGACACAAAACGGTCGATCATATTACTGCAATACTTACGGCGTGTTCCTTTTTAGCCGAAATCGATCCTAATGGTGCGTTCCAGGATCAATACCTATAATGCCCAAACCGAATAGAACACTAACGCAGTTGCAAAGTATGCGACTTGAGTGCACTATTTGGTAATACGTCATTAAGAGGATTGCATATACTTTCCATACTAAAAGAAAAAACTCTTTTCTACCATTTTACATTGTTCGATTTCAGTGATTTATTTTTTCATGGAATCATCACATTGTTTACTATGCCCGTACGTTTTGATTTTTTCAGTATTTCAAAGTAGTATAAATTTCCTTTTTTATAACTTAAAAAACCGAAAAAGTCAAAAACGTACGGGCATAGGAAACAATGTATTGATTCCACGAAAAATAATAACACTGAAATCGGACCATGTTAATAGAAAAGAGTTTTCTCTTTTAGTATGGAAAGTACTAGCTATGCAATACTCTTAAAACGTCTATCGTAATCGATTACTATTTTAAGCTTGCTATATTGACGTGGTGGTACCAAATTTAATGGTAAAGTTTAAATATGACTATTTCAAGAAGTAGGGGAGGGTGGGGAGTAGGGCCCTAGGTCATGGAATTGAATATTTAATGAAATAGTCGACCATTTCGTATTATTTTTAATTTACTGTCTGTTTATTTTTTTTATTATTTTTGTGTAGATTCTAAAAAACTCATCAACACATCTTGTATAAAACATTTGCACGCCGTTAAGGTAGAGTTTTGTTGGACCTGTATTATGTGCTTTAACAACTATGCAATATTGTACCCAAAACTGAAGCAAATAAATATTCATTCATTCATTAATTCATTAATTCATTCATTCATTTATTCATTTATTACATTGTTTGTTGACCAAATCAATGAACGGAGATAGTTTGACGACATACTCAACTAACAACAAACCCATTTCATAATCTGGTCAAACATCATACGGCTTACTCAAAGACCTAATTGTTTAGAGATGAGTACATCGCTATTATATGTATGCTTACTTCTTTGTGACAAGGCATAGCGAAATTCTACAATCTTGTAATTTCCTGGTAAGGACTTAAGGTTGTACACTTTAAAGTTATTTTGACGGTTTTTTGATGATTTTTCCTAACATAACACGAGTCCTTTTTAATGTTATGTTGACGGTTTTTTGATTATATTTCCTAACATAACACGAGTCTTTTTTAATGTTATTTTGACGGTTTTGTTGATTATTTTTCCTAACATAACACGAGTCCTTTTTAATGTTATTTTGACGCGTTTTTGATTATATTTCCTAACATAACACGAGTCCTTTTTAATGTTATTTTGACGGTTTTTTGATTATATTTCCTAACATAACACGAGTCCTTTTTAATGTTATGTTGACGGTGTTTGATTATTTTTCCTAACAAAACAAGAGTCCTTTTTAATGTTATTTTGATGGTTTTTTGATTATATTTCCTAACATAACACGAGTCCTTTTTAATGTTATTTTGACGGTTCTTTGATTATATTTCCTAACATAACACGAGTCCTTTTTAATGTTATGTTGACGGTTTTTTTGATGATTTTTCCTAACATAACACGAGTCCTTTTTAATGTTATGTTGACGGTGTTTGATTATTTTTCCTAACATAACACGAGTCCTTTTTAATGTTATTTTGACGGTTATGATATCACGACCGGTTTCGTGACCGTCCGGGGTACTTCTTCATGGAGTACTTGCGCACCCGGCTGCGTTCGCGCTAGAGACATTCGACTATACATACCGCGTAAGTTAAACCGTCAAAATAACATTAAAAAGGACTCAAGTTATGTTAGGAAACATCATCATCCATCACTACGCGGGTGAAACCGCGAAGCGCAGCTTGTAGCTATTAAAAAGAAATCGATCGAATTATTTTATTAAGGTGTTGCTTTCCAAATATTTATAAACTAAAAAATAATATTTTTTTGATTCAATATTCTGGTCTGCAATATATATTCCTTCAAATTATGGTCAGGGACGCAATGAGGTAAGTACAACGGGCAAGAAGGTTTGTAAAATAATCCTTTTGTGTCTAACCCGCTTTATGAAACATCTCACGTTTTAACAAAGAAGGAAAGGACCATTAACGTTGCAAATTGATGCTATTGAAAAGTTATTTAATTTTAGCTTTTTTTGAACGGAATTCTTTGCGTGTCTTTTTGCCAATGTTTTGTTCAGACCTTTTGTTCAGGTTCGAATTAGTGAACTACCTAACTGAGAAAAAAATGCTTTATTATTAAGTACCTGTTTCACCGAGCTTTGCCATTACTATGTATATTTATATTAAACTATAATATGTATATCTATGAAGTGATGACGTGGTCTACGGTGGTACATGCTTACCTAAAAGGCACCTATTCACTCTGTATCTGAAGACTCCTAGATTGTATGTCGGGAAATATAGGCGCTGGTAGGTTGTTCCAACTTCAGCCGTACGCATTATGAAGCTAGATTTGAAGCGCTTCGTGCGTATTGTTAGAAGTACGACCATGCACGGATGCCGTGTTCCTGTGCGTCTTGTTGTTCGATGGAAGAAAGGAGATGAGGGAATAAGATTGTGGAGATCGATCGCACACTCTCCGATCCTGTAAAACACCGATAAGCTGGCAACTTTGCGTCTATGTTCTATGTTCAAGGCTTTGAAGTCTAGCTTAATGTAAGTTTAATGTATGTATATATATCTATGTATATTCATATTATGTTATTTAAATAAGATGTGGTAACATTTGGTCGATACACTAGAATCTAGTTACACTGAATATTTTTTAAACAAGTCATGCATTATTATTTATGTATATTATGGTATTTGCTCATCTTGATAAGCTTTGAGGTACTAGGCGCACAGAAAGCAGAAGAGCTGCTAAACAGTATACTTTTTGAATTTATACATACATCGATACAATACAACTAGTAGGTAGTTCTGCAAGCAGGCCTCGTGATTCTGATAATATCTATCAACCGATAGATGGCGCCGAAGCAAACCTTCCTCATTTTAGGGAATATATTTGCCATTCAATAAAAAAACGCAGATCACCAATAAATTCTAAAGAATCATAGAACCTGTATACCAAATTCCGTCAAAGTGAGTTGAACAATACCTTCTGTACGTAAGTACCAATATGCGGACGGATGGAAGCTAATGCATCGAGTCTTGCAGAGAGGTCGTTTCGCTCAGTCGGTCAAAAAGCATCACAAACACGCAATGTGTCAAAACTAAACACTTTTGCAAGTTGTAAAAGCCTGATCGATATAAACTAAAAGATGCCGACCAATTCAAACACGCGATAATCAGCTTTTTCCAAGAAGATCTACGGTCTATTTTGGCTTTGATAGTTTTATGAATCGCTAACTAAGGGGCAGGTGCTATGCAGCCCTAATCAAAACGATTGTCCCATTTATTTCGCCACCCCTAACAGAATATTGCATGGGTTAATTTGGATTCGCAGATGTTTGCTTTATTGTTTTATAGATAGTTACAAAATTTATTGATGCTTTTTCAATTTTATCGATAATAATCAATTATGTAGAATCATCGATATCGATAATCTTATAAATTGGTTCTATCTAATACCTTTAGACGAGCTATTCTTGTACTAATAATAATAATAATGATAATAATATGGGACAACATCCACACAAAGGCCTTCAGGTCCCAAACTAGACAGAGCCTGTACTATGTAACCTGATGTCTGATATACATACTTATATACATATACACACACCCAGACACAGATCAAACAGACATGCACACAATTTTTTGACCTGTCCGGGGATCGAACCCGGGACCAGCGGCTCAGAAGGCAGGGGTGCTACCAATTGCGCCAACCGGCCTGTCAAAACTAATTGAATCTAGATTGAACGATTTTCATAAAATTTAGTATGCAGGAGGTTTCGGGGGCGATAAATCGATCTAGCTGTCATTTTTTAGAAAACGTCGTTGTATCCGTGTTTTGAGTCAATGAAAACCTGCAACAATATCGTGATGACAACTAGGGCCATCAGCTTAAACAACTACTAAACTGTTTTACCGACATCAACACTAAAGCTACTTGACAATAGATGGCGTTGTTTAGCAACATAAAGCAATTAGTCTTTGGTTTGAGGTTAGTCCAAGACAATCAGCTGTTTAGTTACGAACGCAGTCATCTCGGTACTGATCTTTGAACCAAAATAACGTCTCCCAACTCTGAAGCAAGAGTTTGTCTTGATGGGTATCTTCATGTCTAATATAATGCCTCTAAACAAAGATGAACAAGTGTATATAGGGCAGTGTAGCACTTAAACTGGTCAAAGTCAAAGTCAAAATCATTTATTCAATTGAGGCATCAAAGACGCACTTATGAACGTCAATTTTTCATTATAACGTACTTTAAAGACTACCTCCGCGTTCCAAAATATATTATAGAGCCTACCGAGAAGAAGCGGCAAGAAACTCGGGGACATTCTCTTTAGATGTTTTTACTTAGGTACTACAAATATTAGCTCAAGTGTGTTGCCTTACAAAAGAGAACATAATAATGGTATCAGTAGGGCAAGACACGCTACACTTTGACATCTTACTACACGAGTAGATAGATCCTGGAGTGATCAGTCCCAAGCTGTTTTATCCTAAAAGTAATCCGAAATTTTGTAATAACCTTTTTGACAGAGTTTAGTTTTAACTGGTAGTTCGCAGAACAATAGACCTCGCGAGCACAGTCTTGTCAGCGGCAATTTGTCGCAGTACTTCACAACCTATTATCTCGGAAATAGCTTGACCTATGCTCATATTCGAAATTGCTCTTTAAAGTCAGGTACCTAATGTGTGTACCAAATTTTACGGACGGTAAATAACCCACAACAAACTTCCCCCTTTTTACGAAAAGCACCCCCCAATCAAAAATCGCCGATGACAAAAACGCCAATTAAATAGTAGAACAAGCACACCAAGTTTCGTCAAGATTCGCTGAAAATGCGACCTGTACAGGAAGACGTACATACAACCTAACACATATTCATGGCAGATGAAAGTCAATTTGGCCAGTTAAAGTGGACGCTTCGCTCGCTCGGTCAATAAGATTGCAGCTGATTTACTGTTGTATAGTTTTATAGATTTGAAGTTGACACTTGACAGTTGCGTGACGCACAGATGGATTGGGTGCCATATACACATCTGGATGTTAGTTCTCCATAACGCCTCGACGGTTGTCATTTTGCTCAGGCTCATTATACTAAGCAGAATGTAATACCAGAAACCTGTACTGTATCTATGACTCGACTGCGTAATGACCACTCATTGTGAAGTTAGAACCTTCTCATGGGAAACAGAAATTACACCATTTTTTATAAACATCGCTAATGGCGGCGGCCGCGGGTAAAAAGAAGACAAATGACATAGATTAAATAGAATTGCAGCGCGCCATAGACAATCTGGGCGCGGAAAAAAGTACGTAATGACATCGGAGCGTTCGGGAAATTGCTAACCAAGAGTGTAGAAACTCCTTGATGGCATTTATTTAGAAAAAGTTTAACGTTGGTATGCGTATATTGTAAATGGTAACTGAGAAGTGTTCAGGGGGCGATTTCACTAACTAAATTGCAATCGAACCGTAGCTGTACGGTGACTTTTATATTTTTAACCAACGTCTAAAAAAGGAGGTTTTTCAATTCGACCGTATATTTAGTGTGTGTTTTTAATAACTTCGTCGTTTATGAACTGATCATGCTGATTTTTAGACAGGCGGCTTTGATTTTGTGAAGTGCACGACAATTGTAATAAAGTTTTCAAACCACCTTGCTCGACTAGGTCCAAAATTACATATCTCATAATCTCGTAAAGCAAGGCATTATATCCAACCCAAGGTATTTAAAAAATTGTATGATAATCCCAAGTGACATGTAATTTTAATTTGAGCGTTAATAATCGTATGAAAACTCTAAAGATACAGACATTGGAAACTATTCGAAAAAAGAACTAAACACCACAGGCAGCGCACAATAAAAAAAAAAGAAGAAAGGCGCGATTTACACAAATTTGAAACAAAAGACGTTGTTTGGTGATATTTTTAAACTTCCTTAATAATGTACCGAAAAAAAAAACCGTCCCTCCATAACTAGTAATGACAAACAAATATGTCTTTTTACTTTATTTAACTACTAGCTGCTCTCCGCGGTTTCACCCGCGCGGTAATGGATGATGATGAATCTTATATAGCCTATGTTACTCAGGGTGAATGTAGCTTTCCAATGGTGAAAGAATTTTTGAAATCGGTCCAGTGCTTTTTGAGCCAATTCGTTACAAACATACTTACGTACATATTTTTTCTCTTTATAATATTAGTATAGATTAAATAAATGCTCTATCTATGTAGCCCTGGGTTTTTATTATCTCGTAGTATGTATGAATAGCAGAGTACGCACCTCGAGGATAAAGCCTGTCTTCGTCTTGGGCGGCTTTAACCCCTCGCTTCACTCAGGACTCTATATACCTCTCTCAATTTGCTCGGGTGTTAACTATAATGTCCCTCATTACTCAGGGTCCAGTGGGTGACGAAATACACAGCCTTATCCCCTTGGTGCATAATCTACTATTAATTCAGTTACTAGAATTATATCAGTCGGTTTCCTTAGAAGAGCTTTCAGCCTATAGTTAAGCTAAATGCTTCTATTAGTCTACATCTTTCGAAATCATTCAAATACCGATCTAATGTAATTCGAATAGTAGTGTATGCAACTGTCATTTAATACCTAATTATATGCAGTTGCATACACTACTTTATTTAATCTCATGACATTTTTGCTACTAAAGTGTTATCTAACAAAATATTACTCAAATTCGTATGTACGAAATAGCGCCAAAATGGAAAAAGTCTTCTTCTTCTTGTTGTTTGCATGGCTTGTGCGTTGTAACTACAATTTTGCCAATATCAGTGGAAAAAGTCTGTTATTGGTCTATTGGCTCGGAACCAGCGCTCACCACAGATAATGTGTACTTAAATTGAATTGAAACCTCCTTGGTCGAGACACATTGTACTTTAATAATTAAAAAAATGTTTTAAAGCATTGATTTGTTAGAAGAATAATGCTTTAATTTATTTTTTTAATTTTCTTAAATAAGTATGTAAATAAAATATGCCAATAAAAGTCTGTATTTCATTCCATAATTAGAATATTACCGAATGAGATTATATAAATATATTTAAAAAACGAATGCAAGTGTTGAAGTGGTCTAATTAGTAAAAAATGCTAGTTAACTATTCTATTAAGGTGCTGTCAGTTAATAGCTTGAATTATTTCAATTTCTTTTACTTGAAAACAAGCAAATCTCGTAAAAACGTACAAAAAATCAGACATAAATAATGTTTACTATTCAATAAAACATTACCCGTCGGTTTATGTGTATTACAAATTGCTGTTTTATTAGTGTTTCATGACAAATACAATTGTGAATAAAGAGAAACTGTTTTAAAGGTGATATTAAGTGGTATGTTTTTTTAATATACTTTAGTATGTTGAAGTATGTTTTAAGTCTATCAATATGTACTTACAGTATTAGAAATGTCATATTATTTTTAGTGATTTCAAGTTAATTTCCCGTTGACGCGATTCGCCATATTTGGCCAATAATACAATAGATTTCGCAGCAATCAACCTACTTTTCCAGGATCTGCAACGTGTGTGGTAAAGTTACTAGTCTACGCGTGACAATCGACTCGAAGATTGTTTCTTCCTCGCTCTAGTACCTAACTGTCGTAACCGTACCGAGAAACGTGCGTGGGCGTTTATAATTCCGTTAATAAGGCAAGGGATTGGAAAGCAGGAAAAAAATTGTGTTTTAGATTCTGCTTTTGTTGGCCGAAGGGTAAATTGAAGTTACTCTGTAGTCTGCTTTAGCAGTAACTTTATTAAAAAGGAGGAGTCAATTCGACTGTATTTTTTTATGTTTGTTACCTCTTAACTTTCGATAGGGTGAACCGATTTTCAAAATTCTTCTTTTGTTTGAAAGCTGGCACTTCCCGTGTGGTCCCATTTAATTTAATCACATTCGGTCCAGTAGTTTTTGAGATACACTCCAAGAACTGAATAGAATGGAAATATGTATTAAATTTTTCAAATTGTACTTGTTATTAAACACGTAAAACCGAACTCTATAGATCTCGTTGAAAGCAGTGAAGCGTTGAACGACAAAAACTATAGATTATGTCTAGCACGTTGCGGATAACAAAAAACCAGTGAAAGTCACTTTGTAAGCGAGAGTCAATTGCTCTGGTGACGTCACTGGAACAATTGACTCTCGCTTTCATATGACTATTTGTAGCAACAGTGCAACGGAACTGCTTCCTGTGATTGTGGATGATGTCGGTGCCACTGTATTTGGAGTTACGTCATTTCCTATTGTTTTGATAAAACAGCTGTATTCTAACATTCTATTAGTTTGGTAAAAATCAGTTATTGGAGTGTAACTCAAAAACTACTGGACCGAAATTAGTGAAATTTAAATGGTACCACACGGGAAGCACCAGCTTTCAAACAAAAAAGAATTTTGAGAATCGGTTCACCCTATCGAAAGTTATGAGGTACGAGTAACTAACATAAAAAAAAGAAAAAAAAATCAGTCGAATCCCTCCTTTTTTGGAAGTCGGTAGAAAAGAAAGAAAATAATTTTATTCAGGACATCACACAACGTAACATACAAAAACACGGACAGAATCTGACAAACATCATAATAATGTTGCGTAATGCCACGAAAGACCCCCGACTCAGCATACGCCAGGGGAAACCAAAGCCAGTGCTGCCAACTCCTTTTTGCAAAAACGCGCTAACAGCACTTTAATAACGCGCTAGAAAGCGCTAAATGCCACCTACGGAAAAAAAAATGCTCGGATCGGAATCCGTAGCGAAGGGATTTATCAAGTTTATAGTAAATTGATTATGTAAATGAGCCAAAATAGACAGTATACATTAAAAATTATAAATAATAAGAAGGAACTTTTATTAATAACAATTGAATAATATTTAATAGCGAAATTAAGAGCAATAAAATAGTAGATGCTTACTAAGAATATAATTGAATAAAGCTACTATATAGCTACTATATTAGGTAAGGTTTAAGGAAGTAATCAGGTCTAAATCATAATCTTCATCCGATTCATGGTCTTCAACGTATTCTAAACTCTCACTGGTCGAAGTAGATGGTTGATCTTGGACTTGGACGATTACTCATAAAATTGTATATTCCTGATATGAAATGAAACAAAGCGAAGACTATCATGGTTAAGTTAGCAACTAATGACAAAGCAAAACATTTGTCAGATAATCCCTTATAGACTACAAATTACAAGAAGAAATTGTCATTTCACTGTTGCTAGTTTATAAAAGATACTGATGCGTTCTGTTTTAAGCCATTGTAATATGACTTCAAAAAAGCGTTAGATTTAGCGCTAGGCGCTAAAACGCGCTTTGGGCCAAATAAAGCGCTAGATCTGGCGCTGAACGCGCTAAGTTGGCAGCACTGACCAAAGCACTGATTTTAAGTCGGCACCGACACCGGTACCTCTACCATGAGTTGGCAACATAAATGTCATCTATAGTCGATACTCGATCTCGCCTACCTATTAAGCTTGTGATTGGCGTACTCGCTGTCAAGTTTAGTTCTACAATTGACCGCGAGGTGGCCCTGTTCTTTTTTCATATATTTTTTCGCGGCAGTCGATACCGAGCGGCGATTGGTGTCATGGTTACAACCATGTCCCGAAAAGAGAAACCAGCAGGTTTCTCTTTTGTTTATTTCACCTTTCTTAAACACAGAGTTTTCTTCTTTATTGCTCTACAATTGTGCTCAAGCTAAGAATCTCACAGCCGTATTCAAAGTCAAAGTCAAAATCATTTATTCAATTTAGGCATCAAAGACGCACTTATCAATATAAATTTTTCATTATAATGTACTTTAAAGACCGCGCGTTCCAAAATATATAGAGCCTACCGAGAAGAAGCAAGAAACTCGGGGCCATTCTTTTTATATAGATGTTTACAATGTTTCTTCTTAGGTACTACAAATATTACATTTTATGGGTGGCAGAGAGACAGCTTGCCAGAAGTGGAGTATCCCAAGCATCTTTGTCTTCTATATAATGTCGGACTTTTTAATAAGCTTTTTTTATTAAAACGTTTTTTACAGTCAACTTGAATTTGCCCTCTGTGAGCTCAGTTATGTGCTTTGGGATTTTATTGTAAAAACGCACACAATTTCCTAGGAATGACTTATTAGTCTTCGCAAGTCTAAAACTAGGTACAGTTATCCTATTTGTATTTCTAGTATTAAAAGGGTGGTGATCACTATTTAACAACAAACTATTCCCAAACGACCCTACTCGTGACCTCAGCTCACAAGAGCAAGACAAAATATGCCACGCATATGGTCGTTCGTGAATACGTCTGTAAGACATTTTAGAAACGTCCTACGAAGAAATAATGTCAGGAAGCATAACTCAGAACAATATCCAAGCAAAAAGTGGTCCTTCCAACCAAAACGACGTATGATTCCAAATACGAATTACTTCCGAGGTTACAAATAGACATGTTCGGTGATTGGTTTAAATTTCAGAAGGAAAGCAGGGTTTGGTCCACGCGCGTGCTGCAACGTCTACTATGACAGCTGAGTCATAGCGGCGTGAACGATGTTATTGATTTAGCACGACTTTTTTGGGTCATTTTTAAAGGCAGTTACTTTTCCTGATATTACTCGTATTTCTTCGTAGGCTCAATCCAAAAATGATGTCACAGAAGTTTGTTTTTAAACAAAATATCAATTACTGCCATTTCATGACACACTTCTCCTGTCTAATAGTTCTTAGAACCAATGACGTAATGACTGGCCGCTTCCCTGGCAACATCTCTCAAACTAATCCAGTATTTCTTACGAATAACATGGCATCTCCTAGGCGTGGCGGCACCTATCAAACTGGTCTATTAAGCAATAAAAAGACAACTCGTCCTGACCACAACACAACCTAAGAAAAAAGCCTCCACCACGAAATCACGGCAATAAAAAAAATCATCATTCAGCCGTTATTCTCTATCCTTTTCTTGTAAGTAGCTGTGTCCCACTCCCTCAGTCATTTAACATTCCAAAGTCACGCACGGTTATGTCATCCAGGGATTGTCTATCCAAGATTAACATTGTATGAGCGTGCTAGCTTCTCCAAGTTAGATAACATTGTATGAGCGTGCTAAGTTCTTCCAGTTGTATTAGGTTGATGATAGCTATGGCTTATATAACATATCTTCCCCCGTGTTATCCGAGATCTGTCTATTAATAAGTTTAAAATTACTATTAAAACTAAACTCTGTCAAAATTTATTACAAAATTTCGAATTACTTGGAGGATAAAACTGTTTGGGACTGATCACTCCAGGATCTATCTACTTGTGTACTAAGATGTCAAAGTGTAGCGTGTCTTGCCCTACTGATACCATTATTATGTTCTCTTTTGTAAGGCAACACGCTGGAGCTAAAAATAAACGAAAATTTGTTATATCAATAAAGAAAATGGCGATAAAAAAAATAATTAAAAGACAAGCCCGCTGAGTTTCTTGCCGGATCTTCTCAGTCGTGGTCGCGTTCCGATTCGGTTGTAGATTTAAAAATAAATAAATGTAATATGACAATTTGTAAATGCCCCGTAGGCCTGTACAGAATAAATGATTTGTTTTTGATTTTATCTTATACTTATCAACAAATATAGCAAAATAATTTGAAATAAACAGTCTATAGTACTACTATTTTAATGTGAAATTACAAAAAAAAAAATTGGCTGATCATGAAAATATAACCTAACCTTAAAATTAGGTGGTCATTTACTAAGTTTGGTTTTCGAATACATTTTGAAGTCCATTCATACGAGTATATACAACTGCTAGTAGCATTTTGATTTTAGGCTTTTGTGTTTGTGTGAGATGTTTCGATTTTTCAACCGACTTCCAAAAAAGGAGGAGGTACTCAATTCGACTGTATTATTTTTTATGTATGTTACCTCATAACTTTCGACTGGGTGAACCGATTTTTATGTTTATTTTTTTGTTTGAAATATGGTGCTTCCCGTGTGTTCCATTTAAATTTCATAAAATTCGGTCCAGCAGTTTTTGAGTCAAGCTCCAAAAACTGAAAAGTGTTTCACCTATTTTGAAATTATCATTGACGGTGAATGACAATCGATCCCGTAAGTAGCAAGGATCACTAAAATAGGGCGCAATATTGTTTTTACCTAAAACTGGAACCGAATCTGAAAAATCTTGTCGAAGTCGGTACCATGTGCACAATATTGTGATAATAGGTACTTTTGAACTATCATGGTACCGACTTCAACAAGTTGTTTCACAGTTTGTAGTGTTGAAGTCGGTTCCATTTTTTGGTAAACATTTTTATTCGTGTTTTAGCCTTCAAAATCTGATAACTATAAATAGTTATTTCAACCATTGATAGAAGTCTGATGGAAATACAACATTCAAATCACATGTTCATTTAAATACGCACTTAGTGATGTAACGGGAAGTGACGTCATTATGTAAAACGCCTTTTCAACCTCCACGTGTTGGCATTTAAAACTTGTATTGTAAGTTTTCAATGGCAAATGCATGTCAACGATTCATCCATAAACTAGTTGCGCTCCGCGGTTTCGCGTGGTGTCTTATGATGATGATGTAGCAAACTTGTAGCCTATGTTACTCAGGGATAATGTAGGATTCTAATGGTGACCCAGGGGCTGTCGTGGCGCGGCAGTCCCTGGTTGCAGTCGTGGGGGCGGACCTCTCTTTGTCGACCATTCTTACAAAGATGGTGGACGATGAGAGGTCGTGAGAGGCGATGGTCTCTTTCTGCGAGGTCTTGATGTTGCAGAGAGAGGCTGAGGAGCGAGAAAGAGAGGTAGATCCCCTCTCTCTCCCGCTCCGGAGAGCGCGGACAAGGAGGCGAGCCGATCGGGCTTGCACTCCGTCTCCGCTCAGAGGACCTGGGGTATCGGCTGTGGGGACGGCCGGTGCCCCCCATCAGGATCAGGTCCTCACGAGGTGTGGATGGCCCGCGTGTTCCGGGGCATCCCTCGAGATGGTAGTGGGGAGGGCTCTCTACACCCTCCCTAGAGGCTGGGCCTGCATAGACGGGCAGCGACGTCGGTGGGGGCTGTGGTGAATACGTCTCACGGCCCCTGCCACCAGTCGATGGCGATGGAACACCGCAGAGGTTTGGTGGGTATTCTGCCCTTCTGGCGGAGACTCCCACACGCGCACCAGCTCTACCCTGGGCTGGTGATCAGGATATAAAATCTTCCACTGCGTAAAAAAAAAAAAAACATTCTAATGGTGAAAAATTTTTTTAAGTTTCAGAGCCTTTCAATTCAAACAAACTAACAAATCTTTATAGTATTACCTTTTAAAGCACTAACGCCTGCTTTAGCGATCTCAAACATTGAAATTTATAGAGAAAAATGTACATCCTCGGACGGGATTCGAACCCGCGTCTTCTATCTGTGTAACACGCCATGAATATCTAGGCCACCGAGGCTCCAGGTCCGAGCATCGAATTTTCTATATTTATTTAACAAATCTTTCCATATTATCCACTAAAAAAATACAATATTTTTTTATAAATATTATATGAGCAATTCTTTTATAATAATAATATATACTCGTTTATCTGCGGACAGTTTACTGAATGTGACTAAAATAGTCCAGTTTTAAATTTCAAACCCTTTTATTTCGGCCACCACTTGACCAAATAGAATAGAATAGAAAATATTTTATTTGCTACATTACAATGTATTACAAGAAGAAAATAGCACAAAACATGCAATTGTCACAAATTGACACCAACCAGCTGTTCGCCAGCGCTGATCTTCCGTTGGAGCCATTTGGTGAAATCACGGACCGGCATGCACACAGAACAGAATATAATATTATTTGAAAATCAATTATAAAATCAAAAAAGAAAAAATAAACTATAAACTATAAAAACCTCCTAAAATAAACATACATACATAAAATCACGCCTCTTTCCCGTAGGGGTAGGCAGAGACCACGGATTTCCACTTACTACGATCCTGACATATCTCTTTCGCTTCATCTATACTCATCAATCCTTTCTTACATAAGCGTCGGTTTAGGGTACTTTTGACCTGGCCTTTTTTCAGAACGTCTTCAATCTGATTTCGGAACGTTCGCCTAGGTCTTCCCCTTCCAACACTTCCGTTTACTTGCCCCTTCCTTTACTTGCCTAAAATAAAACAGAAAACAAAATGAATATAAATAATTAAGCTATTTAGTACTTCTATTATATATATTTACTTTATTTTTTTAGTACTTCCCCTTTATCGTCTCTTGCTTTTTAATACAATAACATATAACAATGCAACTACAATAACGCAAATACTAAGTGCTCATATTCGAAATTCCTCTTTAAAGTCAGTACCTAATGTGTAGTACAAAAAGTATTTATTACTTAAGTAACTCTCTGAAAATGTCTCTAACACAATTATTACGAAATACTCCTTTCGAATGATTTCTGCAAAACAATGATTCAATTCGTAACCCCCGCCCCCAGTCCTAAATACACTACTGTACTAGTCTAACCAATAAACACAGATTTATAAAAAAACAGCTATGTAATGTCAGTTAAAATAAAAATAAACCATCTTCCCTCCCACGTACTAAAGTACATCCTCCTCGGAATAGAAATCAAAATCACTCGACGGAAAAAAAAACAACTTGCTCTATGGAACTGGTATAACGGCCATTGTCTGCTATCTCTCTCTGTATACACCTCTCTTTCACGCCGGTAACGATCGTGGAAATGCAACAGAAGTTTTCCAGGAAGTTGGGAAACAATACACGTTTTTTAATTTCAACCGACGACGTCCAAAAAGGTGGTTGTCAAGTCGCCGCGTATATTTTTTTAGATAGATTTTGTGAATTGTTCTTTTGTTCTAGTATATTACCGAGGTGGTAAATTAAATTATTTTTAAAAAATCGAAGTAATTAATAAAATTATTTTATTAATGAATAATTAAATTTAAATTAATTTATTTATGAGTAAAGTATACATCTATAGTTTCCAAATTAATATCGAAAATATGCAACAGATGTAACTACTTCTTAAAATATTCATATTTGTATAGTTGCTAGACTAAATCAGCAGTACCATACAAAATTGAAAATAAAAACAAAATTTATTAATTTTAATTAATTATCAATTTTAATTAATTATTAGTTTTAATTAATTAATTAATTTTATTTAATTATTAACTTTGATTAATTATTAATTAAAATTTCGTCAAAATCGGTCCAGTACTGAGTACAATAACTGAAGAATAGAATGGAAGTCGGTATTAAAATTTTCAAATTGTACATGTTCAATAGCAGAATAAGAAAACGCATAAAAGTCACCGTTCAGCTGCGGTTCGATTGCAATTTAATTAGTGGAATCGTTCCCCTGGTACTGTGGTGGTACCAACCAAGAAGGTATCAATTAGGGGTACAATCCTTGTACAACCCTTCCTCCTAACAAGTCGGGTTTCTGTATGACCGTTTTTACAATAGATAAAACACATTTATTGAAAATAACGCTCCTTGAGACCCTTCAAATTTACTTTGTTGATCTCTATTATTTATTAGGAAAATTTCCATAAAATGTCTTCTTTAGTGAACATTTCCACCAGCTACTTATAACGGCGGAGAAGCGCTCGTAGCGGAGCTTGACTTGTCGATCTGCACCGATCAACAAGTTAAGCAACGCTTGCTGCGGTCAGGAGTTGGATGGGTGTGTGCTAGTGGCATTGTACAACTGAGCGCTTCCGTGCTTCGAAGGGCACGTGAAGACGCGGTCCAACCCCAATTTAAAAATAATTTACGATGCTTCACGTAAGACTGAAAATCGCTTGTTAGATTGGACGATATGTAATGCGAAAATGCGTTAATCTTGTACGTTTTCTTTATATTTTTCGATATATACTAACATAATTGAAAAAACTGCTGGTTATTACTTTAGTACTATACGTTGGCTATGTATTACCTAAAAAATATAGTATTATCGCTGAAAATACCGAGAGTTTGGACGTGAAAGTTTATTTTTGTGGACCTATTCAGGGTTTTTTCCTGCTGAAAGAGAGTTATATTTATGAATTCTATTCGGTTATTACTCTTTTCCTATTCCATATCTGACCTTTGTATTTTTTTTCATAATATACTATCGATCTGTTTCGTTACACTAGGGCCTTTATTAATAAACGTTGCGTAAACCTATATTAGGCGTAACATGCTTTGTCTTGCTTTCACGCGTGACATTTATTGCAAGCGAAAAATTTACAGATAGATGTTTTAACTACTCCGGGTGTAAGCCAAGTTTATTAATAAGGCCGTAGGTGTTTAAAAATTCTGCTTTTTCTTTAATCAGTGTACGAGAGCGCCTTAAGCCGTCGGTGTCGGTTGTTTGTCTTAGGATAACAAACGTTAGGCTATGTCGAAGGCCTTCCCTCGACCTGAAAACTTCGACATGGGCTGGCCATTAGCCTATCGTGGTGTATCATGGTCGAACTCTTCTAAAAGGAAGGCTCGAGACCCACCAGTGGGAACATAATGGTCTGATTATGAACTAAATTTGAAAAAATGTCCCAACAAATGACTAATAATAACTGTACCCGTAGCACCTATTGGGTTACAAAATAATGCCACGAAACTTAAAAAATACCGCTGATCCCATAAAAGAGTTGTTTAACGCGAACACTCAAATAACATCGTCAAACAACGTGCATTTATATCTCAAAACAACTCTAACTCAATAACTCAACAGTGCATCATAAAGTCCAACCTTCCGGCAGAATGTTAGCATAATACAAGCTCGTGAAAAAATAAACACGCGCCTTTCTATTTACAAATTATGAAATCGAATGTCCCGTTCGATTTTCAAATATGAACGAACTGCGTTTGACCATAGAGTGCGTATGTGCGTTCTTAATTTGAATTTTCGGGTGGGCAGGTGGCCAGTACTAGAACTGGTTTGGGCGGGATTTTTGTCTACTCGGCGTTGTTTACGATGATGCAAGATGCATCTCTTGTGTAACTTATACAGCGTGGGCGTACTTAGGACTGGGCAGGGAGGGAGACATCAAGTTTTGTGAACTTGGAAGTTTAGTCACCTAATAGTTTGCTTATACTAAAAGAGGTAATTTGCTTTTGCATCAGGTTACATTCTTAACCCTTGCCGAGTCGTCGGTTGACTAGCACCCGCGTATTGCTTAAGTTTAGTTTTGATTGCTCGAGCGAGCGAAGTGTCTGCTTTAACTGGCCAAGTTGAATTTCATCTGTCCGTATGTTTGTTAGGTTGTATGTTTGTTCTCCAGTACAGGTCGCATTTTTCAACCAATCTTGACCAAACTTGGTGTACATGTTATACTATTTTAATATAATTTTTAGTTGTCGGCGATTTTGAGTGGGGGTACTATTCCTAAAAATGGGGGAAGTTTGCTGCGGCGCTATTTACCGACCGGTTTTTAAGCTATTATCTCGGGCCTTGAGCGTGGAGGCCAAATCCAGAAATTCCGTAACGACCGACACAGCGGTATTTTTAATTTTGGCATCTATCGATGAATAGCAGAACTTTTAATGACTTTTTTAAATATCACGCTTGTCTCTTTAGTTCAGCAACTCGCCTCTAGATGGCATTGGTTAAACAATTATAATTGCATAAGTTGATAATAACAGCTATGCAATAGCTTTACCGCGGCAGTCTCCGAGTGCCACACGTCTTTTTTTTATAAAATTTGGTACACACACTAGGACTTTAAGGTTGTGAAGTACTGCGAGATATTGCCACTGATAAGAATGTGCTCGCGAGGTCTACTGTTCGCAGAACTACTTATTAGTTATTTTTATAAGCCACTTATTCACGTATGCATTATGTCAGTGTAAAACCTATGTACAGATGTCTCCCAACAGTACTTCTCATGAACTCTTTCGGTAGCCACTGAGGAAGCAGGCAATTGGCCTCGTTGACATACATCCTTAATTGGTTGATATGCGAGTCTAGGAGACGTTTATGCAACGAGCTGACGAAATGCCGGTCGGTAAATAGCGCCGCAGTAAACTTCCCCCTTTTTTAGGAAAAGTAACTCCCACTCAAAAATCTCCGACCACAATAAAAAATCTATAGGATAGTAGAACATGCACACCAAATTAACTTATCTACCGACTTCCAAAAATGTAGAATATATATAATAGTGGAGAAGGTACTCAATTTGACTGTATTTTTTTTTGTTTATATTATATATTATAAAGTATAGTATATGACGGAGAAAGCACCTCCGGAGTGTTTTTAAAAAGTGTGACGTCAGCATTGCTGACTCAGAAGTGGGATCTCGTTGAATAGGTGATTCGTTTCCCGCCGATACGGTCAACTGATCCCCAAATTGCGGAGCGCGGCGCAGGCAGCTGATCATGGGCAATCTTGCGAGGTCGTCCTCTACCGACAACTTCCTTTACCAGATATCGGTCATTATCCAGTATTCTACAAACTTCATATGGTTCGCTGTATTTAAGGTCAAGCGAGGTTTGGTTTCGAGGATTATTTTTCACCAATACGTAGTCTCCTCTTTGAAAATGATGGATTTTGGCCTTGTGTAGGTTGAAGCGTTGTCTGTCTTGTTCGCTACAACGAATCATTTTCTGTTGCACCTGTTGAGTGAGCGCTTCAATATCAACGGTTTCGTTGTCAATATCCACCAGGTTGAGAAGCTCAGGAGGTACACAGTGCTTTCGTTGTGTAATAAGTGTCAGTGGAGCAACACCGGTGACTCGGTGGATTGTACAGTTCATTGCCAGCTGAAGTTCCTCGAGTACAGTGTGCCACTGCTCTGCTTCGTAATTTTTTTATCATTACCAAAGCATTTTTGAGGGTTGCAACGACTCTTTCAACTTGGCCATTCGCTCGGCTGACTCCTGGAGCGATAGCATGGATATTTATTCCGATGGCGTCACAGTAGTCCTTGAACTCGCCAAGGAACTCTCTTCCTCCATCTACTATTATTTGAACCGGCGCACCAAATAGATGCACCGTGCGTTTTAGAGCGGCTAATGTGCTGTGTGGGTTTTTGTTGGTACTGAAGTACAGTAAAACGTACTTTGAGAAAGCGTCAATGGTGACTATGACGTATTGTTGATCATCTGGAGTGCCCAGCTTCCCTGTTATGTCCATATGAATAACTTGGAAGGCAGCCGTTGGTTTTTGTATGGGGTGTAACTGGGCTTGAATGGCCCCGGATCTTCCTTTGGATGTTCGGCATACAACACAGTTATCCACAAATCTTCGGATAGTGGAACTCATTTTGTTGAACCAATAGGTTTCTCTGATCTTCTGCATTGTCTTTTCCCAGCCAGGGTGTTTTAGTGCAGTGTGAAATGAGTTTATAATGCTCCATTGAAATGATTTGGGAACGACGGTACTGAGCTGCTGACCGAAGACAGGATCATTGACGTTCCTTTTTTAAAACGTTGTCCTCTAATACATAGTCTTCCACTGGGTCATTGTCACTGAGACTGTCCATTATCGGACGCAGTTCTTCATCCCGTCGCTGTTCAATTTTGAGCCAGTTCAAGTCTCTTGTCATAACATTGACTGCAAGCTCAACTGGATTGCGACAGCGATGAATCCTTGGCAGAAGGTCCTTTTTGTGTTTTGACGCTTTTAATGCGTTGCAATCCGTTATCACGGTGAATTTTCGCCCATATAGATACTGGCGAAAGTGTTTTATGGCTCGTACCACTGCCAGTGTCTCCAACTCGTAGGAGTGGTACCGACTCTCGGCTTCCGTGGTTCTCATGCTCATAAAGGCAACAGCATGTTGTCGTTTTACACGTTGACTAATTATTGTTGGCTAATTTTTGTATCCGCGTCGATATATATTATAAAAAGAAAAGATTTGTATGTATGTTTGTAAAGAATTGGCTCAAAATTTACTGCACCGATTTCAAAAATTCTTTCACCATTAGATAACTAATTCACCCTGATTAACATAGACTATATAAGATTCATCATCATCCATCACCGCGCGGGTGAAACCGCGGGGAGCAGCTAGTTATATATAAGAAAATTTCTTTTTTACTCAATTATAAAAAGCGGTAATAGCTTTGCATTATTTATTCTTATGCTACATACAAAAAATAGTGTGAATAGAGTGCTCTTTTTAACCGACTTACAAAAGGAAGAGGTTCTCAAATCTGTGCGTATAGTTTATAATATAATATATGAAGACGCTTATTTAACAGCGTAGTCCGAATTTGATAATGATTTTTTTGTTTGGTAGTGTACATACTACATACTTCGGAGGTGGTCCCATTTGAACTTCATAAAATTCGGTCCAGTAGTTTTTGAGTTACATTCCAATAACTGAATAGAATGGTATTAAATCTTGAAAAGTAATGTTTTTCATATAATCATTCATTTTTCCTTATTAAATGTGACAATATGAAGCTGGCAGTTGGTTTGTGGTGTGGAGCGTCGACCCTAGTGTTTGTTGTTGCTAGTTATCAGGCAGGATGTCGGCAATAACGTACAGTCCTGTACTCGGTACAGGCGAGCGCACAAGCGACTTATATATACAGAGTGTGACACAAAGGTGCAGTAGTACTGAAGGGTGTGCATGTGTACCTAGTCAGGACTCACATGGCGAACTATCAACATTTAAATCGCATTAGATTATTCCATTCCAAGTTGCACAATTATTTTAGATTTTGTTTGGACAGCCCTATTAGACATACCTATTTCTTGGAGTGCGTTGGGCCCTCTGCCCACGCCTCACCCCAGGCCCTTACCTAGTTTACGCTCTGGAAGTCACTGTTTCCTTTGGCCTAGTTTTTATGAATGAACCTGCTTGAGTATTAGAAAAACTTTGGCTACTGGTCACTTTCGGTCTAGCGCTCGACGAGTCAACATCTCTTGAGGATGCCTCGTGTAGAAGCGAAACACGTGTCGAATCGTTTTTGGTTTATTTGGGTTTTTGTGTGTTTTTTATTTTGTATTCTTCCTATTAGCAGTTTGTGCGGGAGGGAGGGTGGTGCACACCCCCAAATAAGCTAAAATCATTGTTTTTTTCAGCGGAAGTGTCACTAAATATTTTTTCATATCGTTTTTTGATAATGGATTTCCGCAAAGTAACGCTTGAATCAATAAATTAAACTTTGGTTACTCTTAACTAGAATTTTTTACTACTTCCTGGGACGCAGTAGTTGTATGCAAGCTCCTGCGTGTGTGGGTTTAGTATTACTGAACCTTTCTGTTACACACTGTATATATACACATATATATACACATAATATACTCATATATTACATATCCGCGAGGTCCTGCAGTTTGCCCACTGTGTACAGTTGGGGGTACCCTATAATACAAGCTTCCCAGCTTAGCTGAGGGTTCTGCGGCATAATGTTAACTTTGATAACCATCACGTTTTAATTATGTACAACAGATGTCGTGCTACATATCTTCATAGAATAAGTTTTGGTCATGAAATAAATTATTATTATTATTCCTTTATTAAAACAAATTCACGTCTTTAATCCGGTCCTTTACATAGGCATAAGTGGGGCTGTAGCCAACACTTAGAGGCCTGTTTGGTATAAAAATACAAAGGAGTATAAAAACAGAAAAAATGTTAGATGAAGGGTAACATGGTACTTATAACTATTACAAATATGGGTAAAATGGCCAGGCTATTGAGATGAACTTATTAGTGATACCGGAGATAGTGGGCTATGGACGAGACTACGGCACCTGCAAAATTCAGTCTCATCTTAAAATATTTATGCAGGTGGTGACTTGCCATCCACTAAACGGGCCCCCCATAAGAGCCACCATCAATGGTGACAAAAGGGGCAACGTTGGTGTGGATGGCTGAAGGGTGTTAAGAGGTGTGCTGCGGTTTCACTAGAGCGCTACTACCGGCGTTATGCCCTTTAACACTTCCGCCCTTGGAGCTTTTTGTTTCGTGCTCTTGCGTCTCCACCCCCAGACAGCCAATTAAGGCAAGCCGGGAGTCAGGGGTCTCATTTAGCCCCAGGGAGAATCAGGGTCCACGGTGTCGCCACTCACCGACGCGACGGCTCGCCACAAGGCCGCCCCTGCGGTATTATTATTATTATTATTACTGTTTCTATGTCGACTGTACTGTTTCAGTTACAAAATAGAAACTGATGCTTATTTACAAGTTCATTATTTTGACAAGTCGCTGTGGACAATACATAGTTCGACAATTCATTTAAGAAATCTGCTGTGACACAACTGTAATAGTTAGACATCAGGGGCCTTACTATCAGCTTCGTAAAAACCATGCAAGTTCAGTGCAGTTCTTAAACCTGACAAACAGTTTTGAATGAAATCATACCATGACGCTCATTTAGGTAACTGTTTGAATATTGTTTTCTCAAAGGTGAACGGATAATATTGTCTCTGGAATTTTAACAATTTACTAAAACCAACATTGCACACCCCTAGACGTTTGTAAGCCAATAAACTAAGTGGATTTTGAGCGACATGTTAACGAGAGTCCATACGAAAAAAACAGGTGAACGGTTTTTCTGCGGTTCTTGAATAGTAGGCCTGGGCAGGCCTGCTTTAAAGCTATCATGGTACGAATAAACCGGGCAGTTGTCTAGAAGTCTTGCTTTAAGAGCTCATAGTAAGGTCCATGGTATTGTGGACTTTTTTATAGATATTGAAATCCTCTATAAACTATACTTAGTACCTCACTTTGCTCTAGTTTCCGCAGCGTATAATAAGAGATATAAGGATTTTTTTTCACTTGGGTTACACTAATGAAGTTTTCATTACTTTTTGAAAATATTATATAGATAGATAGATAGATTAACTCGTTATTGAAACACCACAATATAAATATATGTTACCAATAAAGAAATAAGAATAAAATACAATTAAAAATATTTCACAATTAAATCCTTAAAGTGTCACAATGGGCGGTCTTATCGCTCAGAGCGATCTCTAGATAGCCTATGTTACTCAATGATACAGCTCTCTAACGGCAAAAGAGTTGAAATCGATCCTGTAGTTTTAAGTTTATTAGTTACATAAAAAAATACAAAAGTGAACATTTAAGTGTTCCTATTTTCTTCATGAGGTGTGGAACCCTAAAAATACATGACCTTTTTGCATCGGTAGGTCTACCATGAGTTTACAACATTGACACCAATCTATCGATATCGACTGCCGCAAAAAATGTATGAAAACAGAACAGCGCCACCTAGCGGTCAATTGTAGAACTAAACTTGACAGCGAGTGCGCCAATCACAAGCTTAATAGGTAGGCGAGATCGAGTATCGACTATAGATGACATTTATGTTGCCAACTCATGGTAGAGCCACGGGTGTCGACTTGTGACCTCAAAAATACAATATAGACTGCGGTATCGTCGACGGCGATAACACTTTTGCTAACGACAGTACGTCACATGCCGACATGGGGTTATTTGACTCTTTGTTTATGCTCTGCGTTGCTCCTAGCCCACATTCTTAACTAATTAAATATCGTAAGCCTTGTCCAGGATTATGTGGCTAGCGAGATAAGAAGTGAATTTACCTAACTTTAACTTGAACTTATGCAACGGCTTTTTGACAGGCCTGGTGGCGCAGTTGGTAGCACCCCTGCCTTCTGAGCCGCTGGTCCCGGGTTCGATCCCCGGACAGCTCAAACATTTGTGTGCATGAACATGTCTGTTTGAGCTGTGTCTGGGTGTGTATATATATATAAGTGTGTATATCAGTCATCAGGTTACCATAGTACAGGCTCTGTCTAGTTTGGGACCTGAACACCGCGTGTGCATGAACATGTCTGTTTGAGCGGTGTCTGGGTGTGTATATATATATAAGTGTGTATATCAGTCATCAGGTTACCATAGTACAGGCTCTGTCTAGTTTGGGACCTGAACACCGCGTGTGCATGAACATGTCTGTTTGAGCTGTGTCTGGGTGTGTATATATATATAAGTGTGTATATCAGTCATCAGGTTACCATAGTACAGGCTCTGTCTAGTTTGGGACCTGAACACCGCGTGTGCATGAACATGTCTGTTTGAGCTGTGTCTGGGTGTGTATATGTATATAAGTATGTGTATCAGACATCAGGTTACATAGTACAGGCTCTGTCTAGTTTGGGACCTGAACACCGCGTGTGCATGAACATGTCTGTTTGAGCTGTGTCTGGGTGTGTATATGTATATAAGTATGTATATCAGTCATCAGGTTACCATAGTACAGGCTCTGTCTAGTTTGGGACCTGAACACCGCGTGTGCATGAACATGTCTGTTTGAGCTGTGTCTGGGTGTGTATATGTATATAAGTATGTATATCAGTCATCAGGTTACCATAGTACAGGCTCTGTCTAGTTTGGGACCTGAACACCGCGTGTGCATGAACATGTCTGTTTGAGCTGTGTCTGGGTGTGTATATGTATATAAGTATGTGTATCAGACATCAGGTTACATAGTACAGGCTCTGTCTAGTTTGGGACCTGAACACCGCGTGTGCATGAACATGTCTGTTTGAGCCGTGTCTGGGTGTGTATATGTATATATGTATGTATATCAGACATCAGGTTACATAGTACAGGCTCTGTCTAGTTTGGGACCTGAACACCGCGTGTGCATGAACATGTCTGTTTGAGCTGTGTCTGGGTGTGTATATATATATAAGTGTGTATATCAGTCATCAGGTTACCATAGTACAGGCTCTGTCTAGTTTGGGACCTGAACACCGCGTGTGCATGAACATGTCTGTTTGAGCTGTGTCTGGGTGTGTATATGTATATATGTATGTATATCAGACATCAGGTTACATAGTACAGGCTCTGTCTAGTTTGGGACCTGAACACCGCGTGTGCATGAACATGTCTGTTTGAGCTGTGTCTGGGTGTGTATATATATATAAGTGTGTATATCAGTCATCAGGTTACCATAGTACAGGCTCTGTCTAGTTTGGGACCTGAACACCGCGTGTGCATGAACATGTCTGTTTGAGCTGTGTCTGGGTGTGTATATGTATATAAGTATGTGTATCAGACATCAGGTTACATAGTACAGGCTCTGTCTAGTTTGGGACCTGAACACCGCGTGTGCATGAACATGTCTGTTTGAGCTGTGTCTGGGTGTGTATATGTATATAAGTATGTATATCAGTCATCAGGTTACCATAGTACAGGCTCTGTCTAGTTTGGGACCTGAACACCGCGTGTGCATGAACATGTCTGTTTGAGCTGTGTCTGGGTGTGTATATGTATATAAGTATGTGTATCAGACATCAGGTTACATAGTACAGGCTCTGTCTAGTTTGGGACCTGAACACCGCGTGTGCATGAACATGTCTGTTTGAGCTGTGTCTGGGTGTGTATATGTATATATGTATGTATATCAGACATCAGGTTACATAGTACAGGCTCTGTCTAGTTTGGGACCTGAACACCGCGTGTGCATGAACATGTCTGTTTGAGCTGTGTCTGGGTGTGTATATGTATATAAGTATGTATATCAGGCATCAGGTTACATAGTACAGGCTCTGTCTAGTTTGGGACCTGAACACCGCGTGTGCATGAACATGTCTGTTTGAGCTGTGTCTGGGTGTGTATATGTATATATGTATGTATATCAGACATCAGGTTACATAGTACAGGCTCTGTCTAGTTTGGGACCTGAACACCGCGTGTGCATGAACATGTCTGTTTGAGCTGTGTCTGGGTGTATATATGTATATATGTATGTATATCAGGCATCAGGTTACATAGTACAGGCTCTGTCTAGTTTGGGACCTGAACACCGCGTGTGCATGAACATGTCTGTTTGAGCTGTGTCTGGGTGTGTATATGTATATAAGTATGTGTATCAGACATCAGGTTACATAGTACAGGCTCTGTCTAGTTTGGGACCTGAACACCGCGTGTGCATGAACATGTCTGTTTGAGCCGTGTCTGGGTGTGTATATGTATATATGTATGTATATCAGACATCAGGTTACATAGTACAGGCTCTGTCTAGTTTGGGACCTGAACACCGCGTGTGCATGAACATGTCTGTTTGAGCTGTGTCTGGGTGTATATATGTATATATGTATGTATATCAGGCATCAGGTTACATAGTACAGGCTCTGTCTAGTTTGGGACCTGAACACCGCGTGTGCATGAACATGTCTGTTTGAGCTGTGCCTGGGTGTGTATATGTACATAAGTATGTATATCAGGCATCAGGTTACATAGTACAGGCTCTGTCTAGTTTGGGACCTGAACACCGCGTGTGCATGAACATGTCTGTTTGAGCTGTGTCTGGGTGTGTATATGTATATATGTATGTATATCAGACATCAGGTTACATAGTACAGGCTCTGTCTAGTTTGGGACCTGAACACCGCGTGTGCATGAACATGTCTGTTTGAGCTGTGTCTGGGTGTATATATGTATATATGTATGTATATCAGGCATCAGGTTACATAGTACAGGCTCTGTCTAGTTTGGGACCTGAACACCGCGTGTGCATGAACATGTCTGTTTGAGCTGTGTCTGGGTGTGTATATGTATATAAGTATGTGTATCAGACATCAGGTTACATAGTACAGGCTCTGTCTAGTTTGGGACCTGAACACCGCGTGTGCATGAACATGTCTGTTTGAGCCGTGTCTGGGTGTGTATATGTATATATGTATGTATATCAGACATCAGGTTACATAGTACAGGCTCTGTCTAGTTTGGGACCTGAACACCGCGTGTGCATGAACATGTCTGTTTGAGCTGTGCCTGGGTGTGTATATGTACATAAGTATGTATATCAGGCATCAGGTTACATAGTACAGGCTCTGTCTAGTTTGGGACCTGAACACCGCGTGTGCATGAACATGTCTGTTTGAGCTGTGTCTGGGTGTGTATATGTATATATGTATGTATATCAGACATCAGGTTACATAGTACAGGCTCTGTCTAGTTTGGGACCTGAACACCGCGTGTGCATGAACATGTCTGTTTGAGCTGTGTCTGGGTGTGTATATGTATATATGTATGTATATCAGACATCAGGTTACATAGTACAGGCTCTGTCTAGTTTGGGACCTGAACACCGCGTGTGCATGAACATGTCTGTTTGAGCTGTGTCTGGGTGTGTATATGTATATAAGTATGTATATCAGGCATCAGGTTACATAGTACAGGCTCTGTCTAGTTTGGGACCTGAACACCGCGTGTGCATGAACATGTCTGTTTGAGCTGTGTCTGGGTGTATATATGTATATATGTATGTATATCAGACATCAGGTTACATAGTACAGGCTCTGTCTAGTTTGGGACCTGAACACCGCGTGTGCATGAACATGTCTGTTTGAGCTGTGTCTGGGTGTGTATATGTATATATGTATGTATATCAGACATCAGGTTACATAGTACAGGCTCTGTCTAGTTTGGGACCTGAACACCGCGTGTGCATGAACATGTCTGTTTGAGCTGTGTCTGGGTGTATATATGTATATATGTATGTATATCAGACATCAGGTTACATAGTACAGGCTCTGTCTAGTTTGGGACCTGAACACCGCGTGTGCATGAACATGTCTGTTTGAGCTGTGTCTGGGTGTATATATGTATATATGTATGTATATCAGACATCAGGTTACATAGTACAGGCTCTGTCTAGTTTGGGACCTGAACACCGCGTGTGCATGAACATGTCTGTTTGAGCTGTGTCTGGGTGTATATATGTATATATGTATGTATATCAGACATCAGGTTACATAGTACAGGCTCTGCCTAGTTTGGGACCTGAACACCGCGTGTGCATGAACATGTCTGTTTGAGCTGTGTCTGGGTGTGTATATGTATATAAGTATGTATATCAGGCATCAGGTTACATAGTACAGGCTCTGTCTAGTTTGGGACCTGAACACCGCGTGTGCATGAACATGTCTGTTTGAGCAGTGTCCGGGTGTGTATATGTATATAAGTATGTATATCAGACATCAGGTTACATAGTACAGGCTCTGTCTAGTTTGGGACCTGAACACCGCGTGTGCATGTTGTCCCATATTATTAAATATTTTGTATGATATTTTGTACTAACTGCTCTCCGCAGTTTCAACCGCGCGGTGATGGATGATGATGAATCTTATATAGCCTATGTTACTCAGGGTGAATGTAGCTTTCCAATGGTGAAAGAATTTTTGAAATCGGTCCAGTTCTTTTTGAACCAATTCGTTACAAACATACATACATACAAATCTTTTCTCTTTATAATTCAGTTTAGATTTAGAACTGTTAAGATTCGAGCATGACCTTAGATAATTGACTTAAACGTATAAAGCTATGTACATACAAAGAAAAAAATAATTATGTTTTAAAGAAGTCTCTAAATATTCCAATGTTTGGTGTTTGTTAAGAAGGCACAAAGCACTAATCTTAAAAAATCATAATAATACTATAAAATAATTTTGCAATTTTAGAGAGAACAATTCAATTCTCGTACGGCTTTGAACCCGTGTCTTCTGACAATCCGTGTCAGATGCCATGTCCACTAGGCCACCCAGGCTCGAGGCCCGAGCATCGAATTTAAGCTCTCTATCTGATTTTAACCGTCGTATGGGGACGGAGCGACATCTATTGAAAAGCATCACAGAATTTTTCTCTCTAAAATTGCAATGGTATCTAAATGGGTAAGCAGGCGTTAGTACTTTAAAAATCATACAATAAAAAATATAAAGAATTGTCAATATTGGAAAACGTTTTCGTAGTAAGTACATCAAAGTATACAACAAATAATAAGTAATTCAATTATAGAGATATATATTATTTATCTATACAATTAAACATTATAATATGAATAATTCATTTACAGTTCATGTCCAGGTGTAATAACTCTATTATAGTCTATTAGAAAGAATCTTCTCGGTTGTGTTGAGACGATGCCTGCAAGTTGCAGCTTAAAAGTAGGCATAAGAACATGTACAAAATACTGTATGAATCCATTTTATTTATATTTATTAATTTTTATTATTTTTATAACTTACTTTTATTATTTATTTTAACTTAATTTAACCTACGGATAGAACTTGTATTACTATGTTTTAATTTTAATCTTGTTTTAATTAAATTTAATAAAATTTAATTTAAATAAATTTGTGTGTGTACAATGTACATATGGATCTCGAGTCTGAAATAAAGAATTATTATTATTATTATTAAATATTGTATGTCAGCGCGTTGAGAACGGCTGAATTTATTTGATTTTATTTAACCCTCTTCACTTTAACTCGTTTGAATTAAATCTACAATTACTTATAAAGTTTAAAATTACAGACGAACATTACGTCATAAAAACTCACGCGGCAATAATTTGTTTTTGTACCTGAATTCAGTTAAATTAACTCTTCATATACCGTGATAATTAAAATAAAAGATTTATATGAACGCACGTAAATATACGTCAATGGTACTCAAAGGGTTAAAGAAGGCTGTCAAAATCATAATCATATGAAATCATATAAGTACATACTATATACAAGTTCATGTAATAAATATCATTTAATTAAATTTATCGTGAGACTGTGAAACTTTCCTTTTAGAACGGTAAACCCTAAATCTTTTCTACTTTAGACCCATCCAAGACCCCATTGACAGATATGTCAATAAATTGACATCAATATAGTCTCGGTCAGATCGGACATCTGCCATATATGTCCCAAAACAAAAAGCGCTCGTAGCAAATATAAATTCGAGCGAATACCGATGGGAACCAAAAATGGTTACCTGATTACATCTTACCCTAATTTTTGCACCCCCAGGCTGAGATGTGCCGTTGCGTTACGGAAGCTTGAGAAACGAAAAAAAAAACAACAATAGACAATCAGATGATCCAGATTCGCACGGGAAGTGCCTATTGTTGACAAGAAGAGGTCACGACCCCGGCAGAATGGGCGCGATGCATGTGCCATGGGAAATCGAAAAATTACGATTGTCTATGCCTCGTTCGCAACTTTGATAAGTTTGACAGCCAGCTGTTCCATAAATGGAACAGGAAAGAAATCCCTGAAATGGTAACTGTACCATGGTCACTTCTTCAGGGAAATTAGGACGGCCAGCCATTCTCTTTTTGTATGCGTTTAAAAACTGAGTTTGTTATATCCTAGAACTGTACACTGGCAGAGTAAAGACTTCCAACATTGAAATGCCAAAGAAGAAGAAGATAGAATGTTGATCGAAGCCTGAATGGTAGTAAATACAATAAAAATAATTAAAAAAAAACATTTTATGCACAGTTTATTTATTAAATTTAATTCTTTAGAACAAATATTTAATTATGTATTACTTTAAAAAACAATAACATGATTACCTCTTTTAACAGGTATGAATATTCTTAGTATAGTCCAATTAAAATAATACTTTATTTCACTGTACACTGAAGCGCAGTATCAATCAATCAAGCGTTTATTGCGAATATACGTTAAGTTGTTAGATACACAGGTTTTATAGTATCACTATATTCTGCCATTCAGCATGCAATTATTAATACCTATTATATAATAATATCATCATCTTTAAGTATTTAGTTTTTTTATTATTATTATAACTAGCCTCCACAGACACCAGGGTGGGTCCGTGCCATTTTTTAGTTTTTTTTACAAATTTATCAAATTTAAATATAATTAAAAAAGACACAACAATACATAGGTACTTAATTAGAAGACATAGGATTACTAAACTAACTAAAAAACTTACTAAAGGGCTATATCGTTTCTGAGTTTGCATCAGCATTCAGAGCAGACCGGTCTCCGCAGACAGCACCCGTTCGCGAGTTGACGCATGTGCCAGCCGTCGACTTCCTCAACCATATTTGAGGGAAGATAGCGACCCGCCACATATGCTCTGTAATTAGTTATTTTACAATATTGGTATCCATAATATTCAGAATTATTTTTTTTATACATATGTTTCTGCGCTGACATAATTTAATATCACCATGATATAGTAATAAGTTAATCCCATATTATGACTTTTATTATAAATTCGAAAAATGTCTGAATGTATTATAACAATGTGTCTTTTTCATAAGTGCCATTTGTGGCACAACCAGTCACACGTGATTAAAAAAAGCGACTTGCAAATTTGCAATTTATTCAAATGCCTTTATCTACGAAAACAAAGCTATTGTTATACCAAACCTGCTACCCTATTTGAAATATTTTTTATCTGTGACAGGTAAGAGTGAAATTTTTGCATGCATTATCTATTATATTGCAATTATCTATTCGTAAACATTTTCTTGTTTTAAATTTTAATCCTTCTGCATAGTCGTGTGAAAGACAAGATTTTTGTGTACATGAATAAGCTATACATATTTTTTTAAATGCATTTTGATACCTAACATGTGACTTGAAAAAAAGCGGACGTTCGTCGTTTTATCTGTGTTTTCAGGCAATGGATAACTGCTAAAATACCTTATAAAAACTAACGTGGTTTGTACACATTTTTAATATGAAAAACGGGAATCACTCACGTAAATAAGTCAGATCTCTCCGACTACAGTTTCAACCAATCCGGTGGTCTTTCTCAAGGAGAGTGCAGAACGCTCGCGGTTGCGTCTCGCTCGCACAAACTATAGTCGGAAAGATCTGACTTTTTTACGTGAGTGAATCCCGTTTTTCATATTAAAAATGCTACAATATCATTATGACAACTTGGGCAATCAGCATAAACATCTAAACTGTTTTTACCGGCAAAGCAACAAGCTACTTGACAATAGATGGCGTTGTTAAGCAACACTAAGCCAATGAGTGTTTGGTTTGAGGGTAGAAAAATCAATTATTGGTACTAGTAATTAATAGTTTGTTATTTTTAGTGAGAGTTCGCGTTAGTTGACCTAATTGTGCCGGTTGATTAAATTATTGTTTATAAATGCATACCATAGCAAAAATATCATTGCTAAATAATCATACTATTTTCCTTTATAACCCGCGGCACGTAACTCTAGCGCTGAGCGAAATGTGGAGGGGATAGCTGCGCATGGGTACAGTCGCGCCATGTGACAGAGAGAGACAAAAGTCCCTCGTCTTCGATGTGACAGAGAGAGACAAGAGTCCTTCGTCCCTCTAGCCACCCTTTGATACCCAATTTTTGACTTCTGCGTAATAACGGTCAGCGCTAGAGTTACGTGCCGCGGGTTATACCTAGTTTAGTCTATAGATGTGGTATACTTTGTGGTTTTTTCGCTCAGTATTACTATAGTGTTGTATTATCCTGTTATTAAACAATCCAACGGCCGCGATAAGTAAAGATGATAAAAGGTCATAACTCAGTTATAATAATGTTTGATTGTGTGTTGTAACGGATGTTTGCAGCATCCGCCGAGAGCTTGCATTTGTTTATTTATCTTGCAAAAATTGTTGATACGTCCTTAGGTCTAATAAACTTAGTTTCACAGTAGAGACTGTGTCCACGTATCGGCAAAATGCCCTATAAACGATATAGTATCCTTATGTTCTTTGTGAACATTCTATAAATTCAGCTGTTTTCAAGATTTCGTGTAGAATCTTTAGAGGATCTACTTCTAACTTAGTACATACTTTGGCAAAACTTAAACTAAAACTTTACTTTACTTTTTAAAACTTCTTTTTGGCGACTTTTACATACGAACAGATACCCTGATTTCATCTCTGGATTTGGACGATAAGGCTTGTCATGTTTTTACATTCACTATTAATAAGTTCTAATAATAGACTTGCTTCAAATATTTTTAAACTGCCTGGTATTTACGGGGAATATCTGTCAATTAAGCTTCAAAAGAAGCAGCCATTTAAATTACGGACAGTCAAAAAGGTAAACAGACATAAAAAGCGTAGGCTCAGTAATAGAGTGCCTTAGTTTTGTATGTCAGCCTAACCACAATTATAGATTATATACATAATAATATAATACATTTCCACGATGCGATTCGACTTGACTAAACAAATAAATTGTACGCTATTCATAATAATAATCTATTTTTAAAACTTAACCATAAACAAGGAGTCTCTATACCAAAAACAAAGCCCGTTCTAATTTCAAACGACATTTATGTTTTATGTTCTAAATTCGAAGCCTTGTTGCAACGTTTCAGCCAGTTACGTCACCGTAACGGTTTTCGCGCGCTATGGGCGTTGTAGGGTTGTCAACGGACAATATTGAAGCTATTTCATTTATAGTTTTGTATCAATAAAACTTAATGTCTTTCTGCCTCGTATTAGGTCATTTACCTAAAAGTATTTACAGAATATTACTATTAATAAAATTAATTATAAGCTCTAATTAGATGCATGAATTACAATTACTTGGAACTTAAACAAATATTTATTAATTGCAATATCTTTATGGAGTGCACGGAAATGCGAAATAACTGTTAAAATGGTTTATAACGCAACTGTAATATTCTACCGACTCCCAAAAAAAGAGGAGGTACTTAATTCGACTGTATGTTTTTTTAATGTTTGTTACCTCTTAACTTTCGACTGGGTGAATCGATTCTCAAAACGCTTTTTTTGTTTGAAAGCTAGTGCTTCCCGTGTGGTCCTATTTAATTTCATGAAATTTTGTCAAGTAGCTTTTGAGATATACTCCAATAACTGAATAGAATGGAAGTTGGTATTAATTTTTTCAAATTGTACTTGTTATATGTAGTATTTTACAACCTATTTGCACCATATTACACGAGGACTGGGAATGATATCCTAAACACAATAATATCTTGTTTATCTTAAGTTTTTTTTTATTTTGTATAATTCGTTGTTTTGTGTCTCCTACCAGCAGTGAAACATAATGTGCGTTTAATTGTACACGGATGTTAATATTTTTGCTACAGTTTTTAATTATATATAACCAATAACGGTATCTATATCCATCTAGTGCCTTTAGACAATTCTTGTGTATATGTACATTATATAATCTGAATCTCAGAAACGGCTCCAACGATTTTCCTGAAGTTAAGTATGCAGGGGGCGATAAATCAATCTAGCTAGGTTTCATATCACAACGTCGTTTTATCCGTGGCAATGAAAAACTGCTACAACAAACTGTTTTACCGACACAACAACACTAAAGCTACTTGACAATAGATAGTGTGCCCGCGGCACGTAACTCTAGCGCTGACCGTTATTGCGCAGAAGTCAAAAATTGGGTATCACAGGGGGGCTAGAGGGACGAAGGACTCTTGTCTCTCTCTGGCACATCGAAGACGAGGGACTCTTGTCTCTCTCTGTCACATGTGCGCGACTGTACCCATGCGCAGATATCCCCTCCACATTTCGCTCAGCGCTAGAGTTACGTGCCGCGGGTTATAAGCAACACTAAGCCCAAAACAGCGGCCTAATTGTCTATCTTTACGGAGAATGGGAATGGGCTTCATTTTGACATTTGAATCCCATTCTGGGCGAAATCCTGCAAGCCTATGGGCTGGAACCATCAATAGGAATGAGAATGAAGTGACATTTCATCTCATTCATTAATAAACTTATTTCTTTTTTTCTTTCTCATTCAAGTAATGGAGGATCCCAATAATCTATCTATCCACGGTTTTCCTTACTACCGACCGAAATTTGACATAACGTCCATACGAATAGTGTCAAATATCTAACTCTAGTAAGGTAAAACGACGATAGATAAATTATTGGGACGGGCCGTTAGACATTAAGGCGGTAGGTCAGGTTTCTCAATCATCCAGGTCTTTTATGTAACTAAGCTAAGTTTAATCATACTATTATGGTTATAGTTAACGGTGGCAACCCTAGGTGAGCTCGGCGCACCAATAACACCCGAGCCAGATGTGGCTTATCTCTGCCACTAATTGACAAAACATTTGTGTGGTGTGCTTCATTAAAGCGCACACCACACACCAAGTGCCTTAATTCGCAACAATACATTAAATATCCGCTCATTGTGACTGACTTCATTAGCTGAGCACCTGTCCACTTTCGTTTATGCGTCTTAAATATGGAACACAAGTACAATTTGAAAAATGAAATACCGACTTCCATTCTATTCAGTTATTGGAGCTTAAATCAAAAACATCTGGACCGAATTTGATTAAATTTAAATGGGACCACACGAGAAGCACCTTCAAACAAAAAAATATTTTTTAGAATCGGTCCACCACATCATAACCATACCACGTAATATAAGTCTTCATTGATACATTTACGCAATCATTAATTTTTTTATTAAATTTAATTGTTTTGATTTCATAGATTACAACAAGAATATTTCTATATTGACTCCTTTTTTATCTCTATGGTCTAAACTAAAAGTAATAGAAAAACTTTTCTTTGTTCATAATTGCAGCTATGAAAGAAATAAACCAGATTTACATGCAATTGTAGTTTCAGTCGTAACTAATTCATTTAATTGTAAGGCCTCCGATATATATTTCAAAAATTAAGCATAATCACAATAAATGAAATGTTTACATAATACATATTTGTAAATAGTTGTCAACTTTTTGTTATTGTCCTAAAAATGTATATCTAACTGGGTCAATTTGAGAGCGTGACATTAGATACGTGTACCAAATATGGCCTCTTCATTTATCGCTTAGATCGTTATTGGGTCATATCTGGCACGGCATGAAATTACAAGTGACGTAATGTTTTAAATTGGGAAACCAATTGAGAACTGGAGTTTTGGCGCGAACGCGGAAAGTCAACGTTTTCCATTGTATTATTTATAAAAACTTATGTTTTTTTTCAGTGTTAATGTTTAAAATTGGTGGCGTTTTACTCATTAAGTGCTGTTTTACGTGCATGAGTGTGGGCAAGTGATATAATGTGGTGCAACGTGTTTTTCCGTGTTGTTTCCAAAACTCCATTGAAGCTGATGGTAAAGTTGCCACCACTTTACTAAAGCATGACTTAGACTGACTGGACCATGACTGACTGACATTTTGGACTCAGACTCTGACTGACTACGACTAATATCACCAGAATATTCTACTAAAGCTTTGTAATACAAATAACTTGACACTGGCAAATGCACGAGAAGTGCGGGACCATAACCCTCTAAGGATGGAAAACGAAAAAAAATATTTAGAACTACATATATGTTGTTTGTAGACAATAAGTATCAATTAAAAACATGTAAAACCCAACACGTACAATAGATTCTTAGTAGGTACTAAGGTTAGGTTGAGGCTTAATAAACTGTATCCGCCATATTGTAAAACGTGGACTAATGATGGTGCCCAGTTTAATCCATCCTATACTGTTATAAATAAAACAAAACATTTATGAACGAAACAGACTTGTATGTACGTCTCTGGGACACAAAAGGTTAAACCGTGTTTTAAGGGAATTTTGTGTCGCTTACTGTCGTAGGTAGGTACTCGACACAAAACGGTCGAACACATTACTTCAATACTATTTACGGCGTGTTCCTTTTTTAGCTGAAATCGATCCTAATGTGGCTCCAGGATCAATACCTATAATGCCCAACCCGAATAGAACACTAACGCAGTTGCAACGTACACGAATTGAGCGTACTATTTGATAATACGTCATCAAAACGTCTATCGTGTTCCATTACTATTTTAAGCTTGCTATATTGACGTGGTGGTGCCAAATTTAATGGTAAGGTTTAAATATGACTACTTTAAGAGGTCTGTTTACATTTTTCACAACTAAATATCTTAGGGCCTGTAGTAGGACCATAGATGTAAAAATACATAAGTCTACTAGCTGCGTCTCGCGGTTTTACCCACGTAGTGATGGATGATGATGATGAAATAAAAGGAGCCCAAGTTACTTCTAACATCTGCCAGTGAAAGTCCCGTTAAATTCAGTGCATATGTTTCTGAGATTAGACAGAACAAACAGACAGACAAATATTATAAAAATAGATTTTTTATGTAAGTACCTAACTTTCATATACATTTAGTGAAAGCTGTTAATATGGAATTACAAACAGACACTTCAATTTTGTTATCTGTATATGAATTAGGATAGGTACATATTTTCATTATAGGTTTTCGTAACGCGTGAAATCTCGGAGTGCAGCTGTATCTGTAAGCCCTTAACAGGGCTGGATTATCCACAAGGCGGATTAAGCAACTGCCTAGGGCATTAAGCGTAGCAAATAAACCATATAAATTTTACCAAGTTCCCAAAGCTGGAACTCACTCTTTCCCATTGAAGTGCCTCAAAACATGGCTGCTAAAGACGCATTCCTCGAAACGAATGAACGCTCAAACCTCATTATATTCTTAATCTACGTCCATAAATCACGAGCATAATCTGAGTGAACCAGCAAAAACTGTCGTCAAAGTGCCCGCCATTATACAAATCGACCGAACAGGAAACGGTAACATTTGTGGGTTCTCATAGGGGTCTCTCTCTCTAGGGCTCTTACATTATTACGAAGACTTCAAGTCTTCGTAATAATGTAAGAGCCTGTAGCCTTCAGGTTTTCGAGATAAGCATACTGAGCTCTCGAACACGGGTTTGGGAGTTTCGATAAGGTGTGAGATTCTAGTCGCAGAGCACTAAGCCGAAAAGTTATACATCTGCAGTCGTAAGACTGAACGCGAGATAAAATCAACAAATCACAGAAACAAGGGAAATATGAAACGCGAACTAAGCCCCGGGCAGTCGCTTGTATAATATATTAAACGCTACTCAGTATACACGATTATGAGATCGTCGTATTAATGATCTATCGAGTTATCAGAATATAAAGTGTTGATCGATCGGCGTCAACAGAAACGTAACTGCAGCTGGATTGTTGTTCAATAGCACAATAAGAAAACGTATATATCAGCTGCAGTTCGATTGCAGTTGAAACAGATTTAGTTAGTGGATCCGTCGCACATTTATTAGTTACCTCTTTCTTCTGCGTTTGCGCGCCATAAACTAAACAGTAGCTCTACCATGAGTTGGCAACAAAAAATGTCATCTGTAGTTGATACTCGATCTCGCCTACCTATTAAGCTTGTGATTGGCGCACTCGCTGTCAATTTTAGTTCTACAATTGACCGCGAGGTGGCACTGTTCTTTTTTTCATACATTTTTTTGCGGCAGTCGATACCGAGCGTCGATTGGTGTCAATGTTTAAACTCATGGTAGACCTGCAGTGCAGTGATATAGAAAATGTTCTACTTCCTATTCCCGGCTTGATTCTCTCTCTTAGATACTTTATAAAATAATCTGACAGAAAATCGAAAATAGACTCGGTAATAGTCAATGAATAGTGAATATACGAAACTCACGTTTTCTCTATTTGCATTTCCCAGATTCACTAATCATCCGCCAGGGGCGCTTTTCTTGACCTGTTTCATATACATACCAAATATTGTAATAAACTTATAAATCTTGCAAGGAAGTTTGATAAAGGCGAACTATCCCGAGACTAGGTTAGGTGTCGACAGAATGACCTCGTTATCAAGTGTTTATCTCAATTGATGCGTCCGTTACGTTAGTCCTTGGCCTCATTCTCTTGGCCTCGGTTCGTTTTGGGGATCCATCGTGTATTCAATCAATCAATTAATTATTGATAACGCCAAGTTACAAGTCAATATAATAATAACAATTGGTACAAATCGTACCTTCATCATTAATCATAATTCAAAATTAATAAAGGTATTAAGTAATTGAAACATGTCATATTATAGAAATTGTTACAAAATTAATTATGAAAATACATTAGATTAAAACAAAATACAATTATATCAAAAATATGGTCAAAAAATATAACTACATATAATTATATAATTGGTAAATTGTAAAATTCGTCTACAGAGTAGAACGCGTGTTCTAAAAGCCATTTTCTCAGTCTTAATTTAAAGACCATGGTGGAAGTTGCATCCTTTTTTATAGCATCCGGAAGACGGTTGTAAACAGAAGGGTTTTTTTCCCATTTGGGGGTCCCAAAAATCCCGATATTCGTAAAGAAACTACCATCAGACTTATCCAGTAGAACTCAAGGATATATCTACTACTAAGTTCCGCTATTTGAAAGGTTATTCATATTATTAATGCAATTGTTTCTCAAGTTATAGCGTGACCAGGAGAAATAGGGGTTCATATTTACATTTATACTTAGACTAGCTGACCCGCCAGCGGCTTTGCTCGCGTGCCCTCGCGGGATACGGTTAATTACAGATTTTTTAACTATCCCACGGGAACTCTTTAATTTACCGGGATCAAAAGTATCCTATATGTTGACCAGGGATCTAAAACCATACAAAATTTCATTTAAATCGGTACTTCGTTTCGGAGATTAGCCCGTACAGACAGACAAACAGAGAAACAAAAAATTTAAAAAAAATCTAAAATGTTCGATTCTTTCATCCCCCTGGCTCAGTTTTTAGCATTTATTTTCATTGTACAGAAATCCGACCTCTACAGTTATCATATTTATAGATATAATAGATTGATTATTGTCACCAGTTATACAAGTACCTACGCCAAATATCAGTTCAATTAACCCAGTGCTTGAAAAATGAATGACAACGCTGGAACGGGCAGATTTACGACCAAAGGAAGTTTGCAAAAATATGCCTTTAAGGAACTATTAAGAAGGCTTCCTCGTACGTCTTTTGCTTCCCAAAGCCATAGGGAAGACCTTGATTTTGTTCCGGAAAGAGACAAGACTGTAACGCCTCTCATTTCCTGTTCTATAACAATGCGAATCCTGACACGGACCATTATTAAAATCTGCTACTTCCGGTGGTCTTCAACGGTTAATTAATCGCACTATCAGTGCTGTGAAGAAAAGTGTTATATAAGTTATATATTATTAGCTCGAAGTCATCATAGTGTGGCCAGCAGTGCCATAGAAAAAAAAATTAACCTAAAAATAGAACCGACTTCAACGCTAAAAAAGGTGACATTTGTCGAAATATACTTACCAGTTTTAAGTTCTAATTTTTTTGTTAAAAAAGTAGTTATAGACAATACGTTCCCGATGCACGCAGTAGTCACTCCGGTGCGTCATGTACCTACTTGTACCTAGACTACCTAGGGCTGCTACCTTTAAAAAACAGTAGACCCGGAGATTTTAGAAATATAGTTTGTAAAAAAAATTAAATTAAGCTTTTTATAGAATGGATTATTTAATTAAAGCCAAACGTCTTGGTAAATTACTATTTATTAGGTGGTTTTGTTTTTTTTATTAAATATAAATGACCTAGCTAGTGCTAGGGCTGATTAGGACCAACTTGACACTTAAAACTATATTTTTCGTTCTGAAGGGATTGGTTAAGCATCTTTTCTAGCCCAGGTTTATTTAAAAACTACAAAAAATGTGGCAATTCATATTGTAATTAATCTTCACGATTAAGTCTTCCTTCACCATGTCCACTGACAAGCAGTTTCACTCGTCTGACCACAAACTTCCCATTAAAGAAAAGGCGCGTTCAACAAAAGCATTGCTTTTCGGGACGAATTCTTTTTACTATTATTTGCTACCAGTGCCACGGCCCGGTCCGACCCGAAGGTATCGATGTTTTTTTTATAGTAGCTGCTGGTCCACAGACATAAGTTCCGTGCCCGTAATACAAGATTTTAATAATTTTTTAATACCTTAGATTTTAAACATTTTACATGTATTTAAAGTCCTAGACGAGATCATACTATTCCATATTCCAAATATCATATTACAAATAGGTTTCCAAGTGATTTTATTTTCATTAATGGACGGCTCCTTATTTACTTCTTACAAATACTTAATATCTAAACATATCTAGTAGTAAATCTTATAATTAACAGTAAAAGGATTGTGGTATTTTTTTCTCTTCTCTTTTTTGCTATTTTGGGTTTTCCTCTTTCTTTTTTTTCCTTTAAACCCGTAGCCCGGACATGCACCATGCTAACCAGTCGACTCCGGGTCCAAACCGGTGGCAGCCCTACTCGTACCTAGTAGGCAAGTACTAGGGTACTTCAATACACGTCTGTTCCACATCTGGCACTTTGAATAATTCAGTGTTCAGTGACCAATAATAAGTAAAACAATATGGCACGTCGCGTTGGCCATATGCCGTAGCTAACAACGCGGGAGGGCAGTGTAGGAGGTCGTCTGAACCGTTTTTAGTTATGTTTACTCAACCGTGCAACGAAATTATTTTGTTATAAAGACCATTTCAGTAAACTATTTACTAATTACCCGAATACGCTGGAGGGTTATGGTTTAGGATGTATGTGAATCAAAGTGAAAGTCAAAAATCATTTATTCAATGTAGGCATCAAAGACGCACTTATGAACGTCAACTTTTCATTATAATGAACTTTAAAGACTCTACCGCCAAATAACAATATATATAGAACCCACCGAGAAGAAGCGACAAGAAACTCGGGGCCATTCTTTTTATATGGATGTTTACAATGTTTCTACTTAGGTACTACTAATATTACATTTTATGGGTGGCAGAGAGACAGCTTGCCAGAAGTGGAGTATTCCAAGCATCTTTATCTTCTATACAATGTCGGACTTTATAGTAAGCTTTTTTTATTAAAACGTTTTTTACAGTCAACTTGAATTTGCCCTCTGTGAGCTCAGTTATGTGTTTTGGGAATGACTTATTAGTCTTCGCAAGTCTAAAACTAGGTACAGCTATCCTATTTGTATTTCTAGTATTAAAAGTGTGGTGTATCTTTAATTCTCAAGGGTCACTTATAAATGTCTGTGCTTATAAGAGTGTATATTTCGAGATTCTTTATCTGTATCTAGGTATATAAATAAATAAAATTAACGTGTCTGTTTGTAATATACAAAATAACATGTTTTTACTAACTAAAGCGTAAGAGTAAGCGTTCGCAGCGGAGCTTGACTTGGCGATCTTAACCGATCAACAAGTTAAGCAACGCTGGCTGCGGTCAGGAGTTGGATGGGTGTGTGCTAGTGGCATTGTTCAACTGAGCGCTTCCGTGCTTCGAAGGACACGCGTCGTCGGTGTCGGTTGTTTGTCTTAGTACAACAGGCGTTAGGATATGTCGCAGGACTTCGGGCGGTCTGAAAACTTCGACATTGGTTGGCCACTAACCTATCCACCAAGCCGCACTGGGCCCGCGTGGTGGATTATGGCCCAACTTCTCTCTCTGAGAGGAAGGCTCGAGTCCCAACAGTGGGACCAAAAAGAGCTGATTACGATGATGATTTTACTAAATGCAATAAGAGTTTTAGTAACACACTGTTATTGAACGTATTAGTTACTTAAAGTTTCTGTACCTCTACCATGAGTTGGCAACATAAATGTCATCTATAGTCGATACTCGATCTCGCCTATCTATTGAGCTTGTGATTGGCGTACTCGCTTTCAATTTTAGTTCTACAATTGACCGCAAGGTGGCACTGTTCTTTTTTCATACATTTTTTAGCGGCAGTCGATAGCGAGCATCGATTGGTGTCAATGTCATATATCCGCCGCTTCACTGAAAGTACCTACTTAATAGTAAAGCGACGTATTACTAAAATTTTCGTGACCTAGAAAGGACTGTGACTTAATGACATACTAATTCAAGTGACTCATAAAAATCCCACTTGATGCAACTATAAATATTGACATTAACTTGAGGGATAGCAAATAAATAAACGTACGAGACCACTAAAAAAAAGTAAAACTCACGAGAAGGTCAATGTGAATATTCGAATTCCGAATCCGAATACGACGGATACAGTGGCATCGGGACTCCTACACACACAGCCAGAAGAAATCCGTTACCGATCGATAGGCTTCCATTCGTCTGATGCCGGTGGTGTATTGTAGGGGGCTTTTTATATAGTTTTGATAGCGTTGACCATTATTTTGAATGGGGTTTGATTACGGAGGGATGCAATCAAATTGAACCTTTGTTGATACTGTAATCCGCGATATTTGTATGCTTATATAACAAATTAGAACAATTATTTGTTCAAATAGTGAGCACAGTAATTTTTATCAGTGCTAACTTTAAATCACGAACTAGTGAGGTTGTCTCTGAAAAGGCAATGATACAATGAAATATTAATAAATAACATAACTTTCGTGCCTATAAGTTGCTTCATTCATCATTGCTTGGTCAGCATTTGAACGCACCACCAATGCCTTGTTTATTTTTTTTCATGTCATGCAATAGGTACCAAAAGGGGGTGTTCGAAATATGAATCACTTAGCCTCACACAGCAAAAATCGTGCGAGATTTTACGAATCAAAAGTGCTCGTTTAGCGCTGAAGACCTGAAAATATCTTTTACCTGCCTATTAGAGGCTTAAGTTTTTAAAGTCAATGTATATGTAAGATCTTTAGGATAATGGAGACGTTACAAATATAATTCTTCTTCTTCTCTTTTTAACGTTGAAAAACATCATTGTCAATATCAAACTCATTTTGGCGGATACAAACAGAGGATGACTTGTTCGTACTCTGCAACACTGAAAGATCATGACTTGACTTGACTTGACTTCTTTGTTAATGGCGTGTCTGCTTATTGCAATTCTGCCAGTGTCTTTTCCATGGTAGTTTCATAAACTTTTGGAGGTTGTTTATCCAAGCGTATGATCGGTGAGTCAAAGGGAGAGTCCACCAGACTTCATAACATCCAATATGATTACACTAAAACAAAAAAAAAAAGCTGGGGAAAAGGAAGACAACACAAGTTAGTACCAAACTATGTTAGATTACAATTTAAAACTATATAAAAATTTACAGTGATATTAGTTGGTTTGGTAATTAGAATTTCATATTATTTTTACATATAAATTTACATAAAATATTAAAAATTAGTGGAAAAAAGAAAAGTGATAAATACATTTGAAGGAAATGGTACGAGGGATGCTAGGAGGGAGGATATCATATAGGGAGTATTGTAATTTTGGGCACTCAAACAAAATGTGGTTCACTTCACGTCTCCTTTGTCCAAACCACCTGAAAGATCATTAAACGATATGAAATTAAATTACGTTTTGAGGCTTGACAATGACAGGTTAGTAACGTCATGTTTACATAGCCAAAGAAGAAGAAGGCTAAACAGAATCAAATCGTCATTCTATTTTTGTTTATTGCCTGACACCTGATAGAAACCGAATGACGAATAAAATATGTACATATAACGCTGTTATTTAGTGAGTATTGTGCAAGACGACGTTATGCTAAGAGCTCATATTGATCGCACGTGTATTATGTAGCATGTGACCACATCCTGAGAGGAAATTTAACCGCAAACGGAGGGAAAAGGCCATTTTAAAATATCCTTTCGTGTCAACCTACTAGTATAAATTGAGCCATACCATAATTAACTTCCTGCGTAACACATAGCCACATATTAATAGTCCCACCATCTGTTCAGATGACAGTGTCGCTAGTGGAGAAGTTGGTATTGCAACCTAAGAAATTCTCCAAGAAAAAATAGAATCATAACATAGGGCAGTCTTTCAAGCCACTATTTAATCTGCAAATTGTGCAATTATAATTCTACTAATATTATAAACGCGAAAGTGTGTAGGTATTTAGAAATGTATACTGTAGTTCCAATTTTGCCCACCAGAACAGATAAGTTAGTGGCACTATACTAGGCGCTTTGCCGTCTTTTTTTCTTTTGCAAGTGGACTCGTACGTTTCTACATTTGCCATTAAGTTATTTAAGTCAATATTTTTAGTTGCATCAATTGATATTTCTATTCAAGTTGTCAAGTCACTTATAAATCTGTCATTCAGTAACTGTCCTGTTTAACTCACGTTCTAGTAAAGTGGTGGATGCTTTACTTTTTTAAGGTGTCATGTCCTAGCATCCTTGAACATGTTGGGACATCTCAAGGTAGGTTGGTTTCTTGTGTATGGAATTAAAACATGTTATTCAGGTTGACGTAGTTTGTTTTAATAATCAAAGGCTGATTGATGTAGCGCAACGTGATCGAACTGGCGCGTGTTTCATAGATATTATTGCATACTCATCAATGCACTGACATAGAGTTCAGATACTTGATAACGTCGTGTCTAGTGTTGAGATCTTCAGGTTCCTGCTACCCTGGTACTTTCGGTTACAATTTATATAATGTCTTTGTGTATTGGATGGTGAAACTAGACTCTTCTTGTTGCTGGTCTCCTGGTACCTTACCGACAACTACTTTACCTGTGCGCTTACCACGAAATTTGCGTAAGTCTATCGTAATCGTATCGTCGTATACGTACAAACCATGAGTGTACTGTGTCACAGTGTGCCTAGATACATGACAGTTTTTACTGTTGCACGTGAACGACACGTTACGTTACACGCACGCAGTTATTCGTGCTAGAGCCACTGACATAGGGTTCAGATACTTGATAACGTTGTGTCTAGTGTTGAGATCTTCAGGTTCCTGCTACCCTGGTACTTTCGGTTACAATTTATATAATGTCTTTGTGTATTGGATGGTGAAACTAGACTCTTCTTGTTGCTGGTCTCCTGGTACCTTACCGACAACTACTTTACCTGTGCGCTTACCACGAAACTTTGCGTAAGTCTATCGTAATCGTATCGTCGTATGCATTACAAACTATGAGTGTATCTGTGTCACGTGTGTTCCCTAGATACATGACAGTTTGTCTTGTTGCAAGTGAACGACACGTTACGTTACACGCACGCAGTTATTCGTGCTAGGCCGACTGATTGACGAGTAAAACACAACGACTGATGATTTTGTGCAATTTGCCAAAAATATTCGACGGGAAGGGCCAATGATGAATGAAGGAGCTGCAGGATGCGTGACCAGCATTACTTGAGCCTCCTTACGTACAAGATAAGCAATCTGTTGTAATGTCGACCTCGACAAAGGGTCTCAAGCCATGCTTGAATCCGCCGGTGGTCACTGCCCACTCCTTCCGGCGGCCTTAACGACATCAATGAACGCACTTCATTCATAAATGTCTCTGCTTATCGTAGAGTATGGACCTAGTGAAAGTGCATGGCAAAAATAATAAATACCTATTTGAAATATTTCCTATTGCGGTACTACTATAAAACCAGCTGGTGCCCGCGACTAACGGCCGGTCCCAATAATCTATCTATCGCCGGTTTAGCTTACTAGAGATAGATATTTGACACTTTTAAGTAAGTAGTAAGGAAAACCGTGGATAGATAGATTATTGGGATCCTCCATAAGTGTGCGCAGGATTAGTACTTCAAGTAGCTTATTATTTCTCAAAGGGCATATCTACCTTTATACCAAAATGTCATAAAATATGTACATACATGGTCAAACGCAAATGCTATAATAGTAATATATGAGTACATTTAAATACTTGGTTTATCAATCAGTAAACAATAATAAAATACAGGACTCACGTACATACAAATACAAAATTAATCATCATGGAAAAAAAGACGTGTGGCACTCGGAGACTGCCGCGGTAAAGCTATTGCATAGCTGTTTTTATCAACTTATGCAATTATAATTATTTAACCAATGCCATCTAGAGGCGAGTTGCTGAACTAAAGAGACAAGCGTGATATTTCAAAAAGTCATTAAAAGTTCTGCTATTCATCGATAGATGCCAAATCAACTTATGCAATTATAATTGTTTAACCAATGCCATCTAGAGGCGAGTTGCTGAACTAAAGAGACAAGCGTGATATTTCAAAAAGTCATTAAAAGTTCTGCTATTCATCGATAGATGGAGTCGGAGTGGGGGGTGTTAGGTTATTTTCGTTACGGAATTTCTGGATTGCATTGCTATGCAATAGCTTAAAAACTGTCATTACATTTCATCACCCTTGACGGTTGCCGAGCACGTCTATTGTATCGAGCTGTCAAATTGACTTGGCTTTTGACTAAGCTATCAGAAACTGACACAAACTTTCACAGAACTGTCATCATTACGATCTTGATGTGTGCGGAGATCTTATTATTTTGTCTATGCTGTGCCCAAGTTTATTACGCTTTTTCACCCGCGTGGTGATGGATGATGATGATGAAAAGTATCCTATGTGTTAAACCAGCGCCTCATCTATCTCCACACCAAATTTCATCAAAATTGCCCCCGCCGTTTGTGCGTGAAAGAGTAACAAAGATCCATACATCCATACTCACAAACTTTTGCGTTTATCATATTAGTAGCAAGTAGGATAGAATGATAATATATCTATAACGTGAAATAATGTAGTCCCGAATTTAAGGCGCAATGAGTGCAGATTACGACCAAATTTCATGATTCGACTTCGCGAAAACTTAGTTTATCGACGCTTAAACCTAATAACCGAAGTTCGAGAAAAAACTTAGTGTAAATTTAATATACGTTCTTATGAACTATGGGAGCCAATACACGATTGAGAAAACTTATCTTGATATAAAAAAATCGGCAACATTCCCTAAATTTTGCAATTTTTCTTGGGAAAAAGCATTTTTATTCAATTATGGGCAAATATATTTCAATGAATGTATCATATTCGAATTCCCAATGAAATTTACTAGTGAACTATGGACTCCTTTAACATTTAAATTTAATCATTCGATTATACGAACGGAATATAAAACGTTTTAGCACGTTTTCTAATGCATTTTCGCATTACATCGTCCAATCTAATAAGCAATTCTCAACCATATGTAAAGCATCGTAAATTGTTTTAAAATTAGGATCGGACCGCGCCTTAAAGCATGCTTTATAAGAGATCCATAGCAATTTTAAACGTCTCCAAATTTAATCAACTTTACATTATTATTGCCATATGAAAAAAATACAGATAACTGTCAAAATCAAGCCTGATATCTTGCTATCTTTTTCTTACGTCGCAACGGCAGCGCGACCGTTATGCCAACAATGGCGTCATGGGTCAAAGGTAAGATTTTTTCCTTTAAAGGTAAGTTTGTATAAATCTCGGCGCGTGCGGGGGCGAAACATCTGCCGCCAACAATGAGAAATTGTGAAAAGTGCAGTCTTGTCAGCTGTTGCAGCTGCGATCATAATTAGGTCGGTGTTGGTGCTCTATACCATAGAGTATGTTCCCGCCACCTTATTTTTTTTTTATAGCATAGGGAGTTGCGCTCATTCAGCCAATATTTTTTTTCGAGCAATGACCTTTGGGGGAAGTTCAGCTTTGAGGCAGATGTCTTGAGGGGAGATAAGAGTAAGAATGATTTGTAGTTATACACTATCTTGTCGGTTTTTCGGTGCCGATATCTGATATTGCTTTTAAATTTATCGATGGAATGTTTGGATTGTTTTGATGATACTTAATTGCTTTTTTATATTTGTAAAAGTCAAAATATCGTTTTTGTATTTATTATTGTTTATATTTATTAAAATTATTACGTTTTAATTTAAATGTTAATTTATATTGATATTGCCATTTTTGTGATTAATATGTTAGGAATGACGTATTTTTCTACCGACTTCCAAAATCGAGGATTCGACTGTTTTTTTTTTATGTTTGTTACCTACTTACTAACTTTCGACTGGGTGAATCTATTTCTAAAATTCTTTTTTTGTTTGGTGCTTCCCGTGTGGTTCCATGTAAATTTTATCAAATTTGGTCCAGTATAGTTTTTGAGTTACACTCCAATAACTGAATAGAATGATGAAAGATTATTTGTGATGTTCATGAGTAGTTAATTTTTTCTTTAGTTTATTGTGTTCCAAATTTAAATACGCCTCTTCCAAATGCGTAAAAAAGAAAAAAAAACAGATGTCATGTTCAAAGAATCTCATTGATGGAAAGTGAATGAGTTGATCTATTCGTTCGAAGCGCACGTGAGCTTCCGTTTCCGGTCGGCGGGAAGGAACTGCTTTATTTGCGGTACTTTTTTGTAAATAAATATATAAAAAAACGATAGTCACGTACGATCACCTGATGGTGTGATTGTGGTTTAAAGTACTGTATTTTGTATTATGAAACGTCACTATGAAAATAATAAACTGGCGAGTCGAACTTTCATCACTGAGGGTTCTATAGGTACATATTACTTATTAAATAAATAAAACAAATAAATAAATATTCCACAACTATCACACAACGCCACCTAGTCCCAAGCTAAGCAGAGCTTGTGTTATGGGTACTAGACAACTGATAAACATACTTATATATTTCTAAATACATACATATTATAGATAAATTACACCCAGACACAGAACAAATAATAATTACTAAATATTACTAGTACGTATACATCATGAAAAAAATGTCTTATTAAGACGCAGTCCAACCCCAATTTTAAAATAATTTACGATGCTTTACGTAAGGTTGAAAATCGCTTGTTAGATTGGACTATGTAATGCGAAAATGCGTTAATTTTGTACGTTTTATTTATATTTTTCGATATATACTAACACAATTGAAAAAACTGCTGGTTATAACTTTAGTACTATACGTTGGTTAAGTATTACCTAAAAAATAATATAGTGTTATCGCTGAAAATTCTGAGGGCTTTGACGTGAAAGTTTATTTTTATGGACCTATTTAGGTTTTTTTCTGCAGAGAGCGAGTAATATTTATGAATTGTGTTCGGTTATTACTCTTTGCCTGTTCCTTTTCTAACCTAAGTATTTTTTTCATAGATTATTATCGATCTGTTTCGTTACACTAGATGTTTAAAGATTCTGCTTTTTACTATTATCAGGATACGACCGCGCCTTAAAGTGAAAACTTCTTTAATAGCGTCCAGCACTTTTGGGTGATGAAAATATGCAACTCCCGTCATCGTCTTTTCTACCGATTTCCAAAAAGGAGGTACTCGACTGTATTTTTTTTAATGTTTGTTATTCATACCTCATAATTTTCGATAGGGTAAACCGATTCTCAAAATTCTTCTTTTATTTGAAAGCTGGCACTTCCCGTGTGGTCCCATTTAAATTTCATCAAATTCGGTCGAGGACTTTTTGAGTTACACTCCAATAACTGAATAGAATGCAAGTCGGTATTAAATTTTTCAAATTGTACTTGTATAATTTAATCCCTGGATGTTTCTTGACTCATCTGGGGTCAACATCATCAGCTGTGCGAAAATGGATCTCTCGATAAACTGACTTTTACAGCTATCTTGTCTCTAGTATGGATCTTTTACCGATGATTTTCGATAATTTTATCCTATCGACAGTCCATGCTCGCATCGCTGATGCAACTTCGGGATAAAAATGATATAAAATATACGGATATAATCCGTTTAACTTTCATCATCATCATATCAGCCGTAGGACGTCCACTGCTGAACATAAGCCTCTCCTATTTCAAAAAAAAACATCTAACGTCGTCCTGCGACCTATATCAGGTCGTCTGTCCACCGTGACGGTGGACGACCTACGCTGCGCTTGCCGGTCCGTGGTCTCCACTCCAGAACCTTCTCAACCCATCGGCCATCTGTTCTGCGTGATATGTGCCCTGCCCACTACCACTTCAACTGGCTAATCGTTTAACTTTTAAAATACCTATATAAATTTTAATGTATAAGAATTGAACCTAAGAAAACATAGCTGATTTTAATTTTACAACATTTTGTATAAAAAATCTCAATTCATGTTTTGTCGGTTGCATTTTGAAGTACCCCATAGAAGGGCGCGTGCGGCGACACCGTTAAATATCCAAACTAACAATAACCAACCCCATGGGGATGATATAAGGTCTTAAATAGAACGAAGATGGTTCTATGTGGGTGTCAAACCAAGCCATGTCGCGTGCCGTATGCAAGTGTAAATTTAAAAAGTAAACACTGTTCTTTATAGTCTTAGGGCGTAGTATTCGAGGGACTAACTAACGTGAGGTCGGAAAATGCTAATTGCTATGACAATAGGAGCTATTCAAGTCGAAAGAAGTAAAGAACAATGCATAGTGATCTACTTCGCTTCAGGTTTTTTTAATGAGGGTAAATCAAGTATTTAAATAAATTATAGTACTTACTAAAATCTAATTTCAGTGGGCCGAGCACGAAAGTCTGTTTAAGTGTAACATTTGTATTCAGTACAAACTGTCATTTATCTAGTACAATAGTGGCACAGATAACTCATAGTTTGTATTGAATACGTCAACGATACGATAACGTTACACTTAAGCTGATTTTCGTGCTCGGCCCACTGATAACACCTAGAATGACATTTCTAAATATGGGATCCTTCAATTCAATGTTATGTATGTGTACGTGAGACGTGAGTGTAGCGAGCACCGAGTCACGTGACGACGTCCACAATATGCACGCAGTTGGAGAGAAATGTCTAATGTTAGTGCTGTCATTAGGAAGTGTTGTACTAATTTGGATTTTATTGTTAACAGAATAAGTTCTGCCGTAATTTAGAGATTTTGACGTGATAACGTCTTATAAATCGATGAACGCCGGCTGCATGCACGAAAAGTATGACTAATCACGTTCCGCGTGAGTCGAGCGTGCAAGCGAAAGCGCGGAACAAGCGATAGAGAGCCACGATCGGTCTAAGCGTTCGGCTTGTCTTATGACAATGATCGTCCGTAAACCGACTTTACAGGCAACCATTTTTCTAACGAATTGCAAAAAGGAGGAGGTACTCAATTCGACTGTTTTTTTTTATGTTTGTTACATCATAACTTTCGACTGGGTGAACCGATTTCCAAAATTTTTGTTTGAAAGCTGGTGCTTTCCGTGTGGTCCCATCAATTTCATCAAATTCGGTTTAGTAGTTTTTGAGATACACTCCAATAACTGAATAGAATGTGTTTATGTTGTAATATGTTACTAGCTGACCCGCCAGCGGCTTCGCTCGCGTGGCCTCGCGGGATCCGGTAATTACAGATTTCAATGGGTCAGATTTCAATTAGAGGTCGAATTTCACAAAATCCCGTCTTAGTGAGTACATAGGTCCAAAAAAGAACCCCCATGCAAAATTTGCAACTTTTAGAACTCGCACTAACGAAGTTTCATACAAACTATCAACCCCAAAAAAACCTTTAGGGGTTGAATTTCATAAAATCCCGTCTTAGTGAGCACCTACGTCCTAAAAAGAACCTGCATGCAAAATTTGAGACTCGTAGCACTTGTAGTTTCTGAGATTTCGTGATGAGTGAGTGACCTTTCGCTTTTATATACAGGGTGTTTGGTAGAGGGACCGACATACCAAATGAGCGTGTTCGGGGGCCCACTTGGAGAATACAAGTTGGCCAAAAAAAAATTATGTTTAAATTAAATTTAAATTATTAATTTTAATTTGTATGTCAAGTAAATGTATTTCATTTCATTAGAAATTTAGAATTGAAGTCGGTATTAAATTTTTCGAATTGTATTGGTTACTTTATATAATTCTAATAGAATCGCCACCAGTGTTGGGTTTATTTCCGCCATCTTTTTGCAGTTTGCCATATATGTTAATAGAGGGTAGGTAATTATAAAAAAAACACTCGATAAGTGCACAGAGGTGTCACCGCGTCGCTTCAACGCACTCACAACGGTTGCAACGCCCGATTAGAATAACGTACTTGCTTTATAACGGTTGCAACTCGCAACGATCGAAAGTGACGTTATAAAACGTTGCATTGGGGTAGGTCGGGTGGTTACTCTTGCACAATCTGTGCGCATTAGGGTGTTTGTTAAGGCGCGCTCGCACCCTGATTAAAGAAAAAGCAGAATTTTTAAACACCTAGTGTAACGAAACAGATCCATAGTATATTATGAAAAAAATACAAAGGTCAGAAAAGCAATAGGAAAAGAGTAATAACCGAATAGAATTCATAAATATAACTCTCTTTCAGCAGAAAAAATCCTGAATAGGTCCACAAAAATAAACTTTCACGTCCAAAGTCTCAGTATTTTCAGCGATAACACTATATTTTTTTTAGGTAATACTTAGCCAACATATAGTACTAAAGTAGTAACCAGCAGTTTTTTAGACATTTTGATGTCGCAGTATCAAATATTTCACGCAATTCGTATACTTTTTCATGAATTTAGACACTAAGTTTCATTGTTCCAATGTAAAATTTTTGGAGATCCGTACTCCCATCATTTAAAGTAGTAATATTGCTTACCATAAAATTTTGTTGACAGTTTTGTATCGGTGGGAGTACGATAGTAAGTATGATTATTGTAAGCTTATTACAAAACGCTCCTGATTTATGATAGTTTCGTAAAAGGTGGGAGTAGGTCCCCTGATGTTTGTTACTACAGTTGGGACCATAACAAGTACAATTTGAAAAATTTAATTCATATTTCAAACAAAAGAAGAATTTTGAGAATCGGTTCACCCTATCGAAAGTTATGGATAACAAACATAAAAAAATAAAAATAAATACAGTCGAAATTAAGTACCACCTCCTTATTGGAAGTCGGTAGAAAACAGTGTTTGGTTTTTGTTTATCCCAATGTATTTCTTGCTAGCTGCGGTCCGCTGTTTACCTCACCTGGTGATGATAATGATGGTGATGAACCAAAATATATACACTATGCTCATCAAGGATAATGTAGGATTCTAACGGTGAAAGAATTCTTCGAATTGGTCCCGTAGTTTCGGAGCTCAATTCAAACAAACAAATCTTTTCTCTTTAAAATATTAGTTTAAATATGATTTTTAAAGCACTAACGCGTGCTCAGCGGGACCAAACTTAGCAATTTTAGAGAGAATAATTTATATCGTTGCACGGGATTCAAACCTGCGTCTTCCGTCAATCCGTACCAGACGCCGTGTCCGCCGAGCTCGCCGACCGAGCATCGAATTTTGACTTTATATGATTTTAACATTTTTAACCATCGTATGGGGATGGAGCGACATCTTGACAGCACTATCCAAGCGAAATAATTTTTCAACCGACTTCAAAAACAAAAGGAGGTTCTCAACTCGACGCATATTTTTTATGTATACACATAACTTTTTAAAGAGTAGTCCGATTTTAATAATTCTTGTTTAGTCTTGTAGAGTGTGCTTCCAAGGTAGTCCAATTTAAATTTCATCAAATTCGGTCTAGCTATTTTTAAATAACAATCCAATAACTGAAGTGTTTCACCTATCTTGATGAATTACAATCGTTCCCGTAAGTTAGCAAGGGTCACTAAAAAGGGAGAAAAAGAATTACCAATAATTAAATGGAACCGACTTCTACACAGAAAAAGTGTGAAATAACTTGTCGAAGTTCGGTACCATGCCCCCCAATATTGTGGTAATAGGTACTTTTGAACTATCGCGGTACCGACTTCAACAAGTTATTTCACACTTTTGTGTTGAAGTCGGTTACATTTATTGGTGATTTTTATTTAAATAAGTGCTTAAGAGGATTGCATAGCTAGTACTTTCCGTACTATAAGAAAAAACTATTTTCCACCTCTTAACATTGTCCGATTTCAGTGATTTTTTTTCCATGGAATTATCACATTGTTTACTATGCCCGTACGTTTGAATTTTTCCAGTATTTCAAAGTACTATACCTTTTTTAGAACTTAAAAAACTGAAAAAATCAAAACGTACGGGCATAGTAAACAATGTGATAATTCCATGAAAAATAAATCACTGAAATCGGACAATGTTAAGAGCTAGAAAAGAGTTTTTTCTTATAGTATGGACAAGAACTAGCTATGCAATCCTCTTAACTTTCATATGGATGTCGCAACTATGCATAATTTTTATACGTATCCGCGAGTTTCACCACATCCAAGGATGTATATATTTCTCTCTAAAATTGAAAAGTTTAACAATCCTGTCTACATATTAACTTCATCATCATCATCAGCCTGTAGCAATCCACTGCTGGACATAGGCCTCTCCAATTGCACGCCACTTATAACACATTAACTTAACTGAACAATATTGTGTTTCTTATTGATAATTATTTCTATTGTTTTCTACCGACTTCCGAAAAAAGGAGGAGGTACTCAATTCGACTGTTTTGTATTTGTTACCTCATAACTTTCGACTGGGTGAACCGATTCTTAACATTATTTTTTTAAAACTTTCTTTTAAACTATCACGGTAGTTCTCTAAAGTTATATGATTATTAACGGGATATTTACCGTGGTAAGGTTGTGGAATGAGCTCCCGATATTTCGCCGCAGGTACATGCACCATGTTCACGGGAAGTCTTCCCGTGAACATGGTGCATGTAACTGCGCCGAAATATCCTGTTAATAATCATATAATTATTTTTTTGTTTGAAAGCTGGTGCTTCTCGTGTGGTCCCATTTAAATTTCATCAAACTCGGTCCAGTAGCTTTTGAGATATACTCCAATAACTGAATAGAATGAAAGTCGGTATTAAATTTTTCAAACTGAACTTGTTAGGTATCCATATCGTTTCCTAACGTTTGTTTGCCGATTTCCTCCTCCGACAGTAACAGGATGCCACTGTACGTTTGAGCCGATATCCGCAACGGCCTTCGACTATATATAGAGGACAGCTGGTAACGGCACTACAGGCCGCCCGCTGTAGCTACAGGGTCGCACTTCTAGCGTTCATTCTAGTATATAAAAAAAGTATGCTCAAAATAACAAAGGAGTTTATTTGAGCAGGTACTGAACACAAGAACATAAAAAATTATTATCAAGTCGGTACAACAAAGTAAGTTAAATTAAGGCGCGGTCCAATCCTAATTTTAAAACAATTTACGATGCTTTACATAAGGTTGACAATTGCTTATCAGAGAGGACGATGTAATGCGAAGATTCAATTGAATATGTGCTAATACTTTTTATATTTATTTCGTACAATCAAATGATTAAATTTTAATGATAAAGGAGTCCATAGTTCACTAGTAAATTTCATTGAGCATTCGAATATGATAAATTCATTGAAATATATTTGCCCATGATAAAAATGATTTTTCCCACGAAGCACGTAAGAAAAATTGCGAAATTTAGGGAATGATTTTTTCTATCGAGCCAAGTTTGCTCAATCGTGTAGGTATTGGCTCCCATACTTCATAAGAACGTATATTCAATTTACACTACGTTTTTTTCTCGAACTTCAGCTATTTGGTTTAAGCGTCGACAAACTAATCTCCACTCATTTCGCCTTAAGAGGACCCAACCCTAAGAATGACAGTTAAATAAAAAAAGATAGATCGCTATCGTGCGCAGTCGCTTATATTTAGACGTCGTTAGTTTAACCCTAGTCCCAGAGACGTATATATACGTCAGTTTCATTCATAAATCTTTGTTTTAATTATCACGGTATAGGAAGGATTACTATAAGGTGTTACTAGTAGTTCTGCCGACAGTAGACCTCGCGAGCACATGTGTGACTACACAGCGACAATATCTCGCAGTACTTCACAACCTATTATCTCCACAAGCACTTGAACAATTATGCTCATATCCGAAATTCTTCTTTAAAGTCTGGCACCTAATGTGTGTACAAAATTTTATCAAAATCGGTCGGTAAATACCGATGCAGAATATTTTTCAGGAAAAGTACCCCATACTTATCGCCGACGACAAAATAAATATACAGGGTGTTTGGTAGAGAGACCGACAAACCAAATGAGCGTGTTCGGGGGACCACTTGGAGAATACAAGTTGGCCAAAAAAATTTTTTTTTAAGTAAATCAGTTAGTTAGCTCTGTTTTGTATCCAATTTTGCTTTGCGTGGCTTGAAGGTGTATTAGAGACCAAATTCAACTAAAAACATCCGGTCTAAAACAGATTTTACAAATGTTATGGAGGTAAATAGGTACAATTTCGGAGAAAAACGGAAAAATCACAAAAAAAAAGTTAAACATATTGGGGGGTTGGGGATTTTTTTTGGCCAACTTGTATTCTCCAAGTGGTCCCCCGAACACGCTCATTTGGTTTGTCGGTCCCTCTACCAAACATCCTGTACTTATTGAATAGTAGAACATACATACCAAGTTTCGTCAAGATTCGTTGTAAAATGCGACCTGTACAGGAGGACCAACATACAACCTAACAAACATACGGACAGATGAAAGTCAATTTAAGGGCATAGTACCATACTAGAAGAAAAAACTCTTTTCTACCTGTTAACATTCAATCAATCAATCAATCAATCAAAATATTTATTTGTTAAACATGTGTTTACATACTCTTAGCATGTGTAAGGTCTTATAAAGATAGGTAGCTCATACATGTTGTGCCTGGCGGGGCATACAAATATATAAAATTTATTACAAATAATGTCATAATTACAGTTATAGCATTAAGTCACTTAATATTAATTATTTTTATTACATTAATAATCATGTTTATGTTAATATAAAATGGATGCATTAAACTCAGTAAAACAAAAGAGAAACTTAAAATGTATCAGTCAAAAATTCACTTAAGTGATAATAACACCTCTCAACCAACAGTTGCTGCATCTTTTTTTTGAATAAATTACAATTTAAACTTTTGACCGATTTCAGTGATTTTTTTTTCGTGCAATCAGCACATTGTTTACTATGCCCGTACGTTTTGATTTTTTCAGTACTTCTAAAATATAAATTTACTTTTTTAAAACTTAATATAGTTTTTTCTTTTAGTGTGAACAAGTACTAGCTATGCAATCCTTCGCTCGCTCCAATTATAATGGATTAATTGGTATTCGAGCTTAGCTAAACTAATATTGCATATGATCGGGTACAATAATACTAATGCGTCTTGTGGTCTATGCGACACACACTCGATTATGCAGTTTTACGCGATTGCACCCGAACAAAGCGGTTAGACTGTAGTGCATTTTTTCTGGATGCAATATGGTTTTGATTGGTTATGCCTCGTGTTTGTGGAATGTCACCAGAGGAAATGGGCTCGGAGAGGGCAGGATATTAGCATGCGTCTTGGTACAGAATAGCATTATGTGTACGAATGTTATACAAAGACATTGTTAGGCAAGAACTGTCGTTTGGTTAGCTCCTTGAAACCGAGGACATATAGCGCGTTCGAATAGGCTCTTTGTGTACGTTTTTAGCGAAAACGCTAAAAACGCTCACAGGGGGCGTTCGAATTGGGAATCTGTGGGTGAAAATGTCGTTCATGTCTATTTTTGTTCAGCGTTCGGAAAGCTAAAAAAGAGGAATTTTTGCCACCAAAAAGTGTAATTTTTGACCCACGTCCGGAGCATGGTTGTTTGTGATGCATGGTTGTCTGCAAAACGGGCTATCAAGAATTAAACTACATATATAGGTGCGGTCGTTTAGCTTATGAAGGCATTAGTGGCGTTGTCATTGATGGCTCTTTTGTTAAAGCGTTCGTAAAGCTCAAAAACTTTATTTTTGCCACTTTTGCCCACACCCTATTCGAACGCGCAACCGAGCATAAGATATAATCGCATGATTATGCTGTCAAATAGATAGTTGTCAAAAACGATCACAAACAACCATGCTCCGGACGTGGGTCAAAAATTGCACTTTTTGGTGGCAAAAATACCTCTTTTTTAGCTTTCCGAACGCTGAACAAAAAGAGACATGAACGACATTTTCACCCACAGATTCCCAATTCGAACGCCCCTTGTGAGCGTTATTAGCGTTATTTTCGGTAAAAACGCTCAGAAGTAATATATTCGAACGCACTAAGAGTCGACACTATTGGCTTTGCGCGGTACTTCATAAAGAATACCTGCAAGAATACCGGATAAGAGATATATATCCCCAAATAGTGTTTACAAAACGGACGCGCTTTGTTAACTTTATTACAATTCCCAAAAGACGAACCTGAATTACTTAACTCGAACCCTTCTCGAAAAAAACACGTTAATATACGTTAAACTTGCTTACTGAACAAAAACATGCGCAAGCTCAGTGCATAAAAGATGCACCATTACCACATAGAAACTCTGTCTTCAATTATGTACTCTAACGTCCTAAACACAAAGTTTAAAAACTTATGTCAACTATCATCAGATAGAATGTCTTTGCCACGATCCAATTTTCGACCTTAAAGTTCGCACAGTAAAGGTTATATTATAGTCTATGACTAGAAAGTCAATATGTCGTTATTTCGCTAATAACGAAAAGTAACAGGTATTCTATTCATTACTAGCTGGTGCCCGTGACTTCGTCTGCGCAGGATTAGTACTTCGAGTAGCTTATTATCTTCTCCAAGTCCATATCTATCTTTATACCAAAATGTTATAAAATATTTACATGGATGAGTAAATTAGAGAGTACTTAGTAAATCAATCAGTAAAAACTATAATAAAATACAGTATCTACGCACATACAAATATAAAATTAATCACCACAGAAAAAGCTGTCATTACATTTCATCACCCTTGACGGTCGCCGAGCACGTATAGTGTATCTAGCTGTCAAAATGATACCGTGCTTTTGACTAAGCTATCAGAAACTGACGCAAACTTTGACAGAACTGTTAGCATTACGATCTTAACGTAAGCAGAGATCTTATTATTTTGTCAATGCTGTGCCCAAGCATATTACGCTTTTTCACCCGCGTGGTGATGGATGATGATGATGAAAAGTATCCTATGTGTTAATCCAGCGCCTCATCTACCTCCATAACAAATTTGATTAAAATTGCCCCGCCGTTTGAGCGTGAAAGAGTAACAAACATCCACACATCCATACTCACAAACTTTCGCGTTTATAATATTAGTAGGATGCAGCCTGTAACAAAAAAGTGTAATACTAAACCCACACACGCAGAAGCTTGTATACAATTGAGAGCTAACTACTGCGTCCCGGGAAGTAGTCAACATTCCGAGTTATGAGGAACCAAAGTGTTTCTAATGCTCAAGCAGGTGCATCCCTGAACAACTAGGCCAAAGACGGCAATGACCTCCAGAACGTAGACTAAGTAAAACCTAAGCGGGGCCTGGATTTAGTTGCGGTGCGGAGAGAATACGAGGCGTGAGTCGATGAGATTTATATATAACATCATTGTTTATATATAACATCATTGTTTATATATAACATCATTGTTTATACATAACATCATTGTTTATATATAACATCATTGTTTATATATAACATCATTGTTTATATATAACATCATTGTTTATATATAACATCATTGTTTATATATAACATCATTGTTTATATATAACATCATTGTTTATATATAACATCATTGTTTATACATAACATCATTGTTTATACATAACACCATTGTTTATATATAACACCATTGTTTATACATAACATCATTGTTTATATATAACATCATTGTTTATATATAACATCATTGTTTATATATAACATCATTGTTTATACATAACATCATTGTTTATACATAACATCATTGTTTATACATAACATCATTGTTTATATATAACATCATTGTTTATACATAACATCATTGTTTATACATAACATCATTGTTTATATATAACATCATTGTTTATATATAACATCATTGTTTTTACATAACATCATTGTTTATATTTAACATCATTGTTTATATATAACATCATTGTTTATACATAACATCATTGTTTATATATAACATCATTGTTTATATATAACATCATTGTTTATACATAACATAATTGTTTATACATAACATCATTGGCGTGAGTAGGGTTACCATATCTCAGGATTTGTCCTGAGATCTCAGGATTTGTGGACTCTTCACAGGATTGCGGCCTGATTTTGCAAATCTCAGAAATTCTCAGATTTTTTTGAATTTTTACTAATGTAACAAACATTAAAATACAGTCGAATCGAGTACCTCTTCTTTTTTTTGGAAGTCGGTAGAAAAGCTGCAGTAATACTAAAAGGAGTGCATATGTACCTAGTCAGGAGTCACATGGCGATGTTACGATGTACGAACGTTTAAATCGCTTACTACTGCATACGTGGTTATTGAACAATTTTAAACAGAAACAGATTTATTTCTAATAATAGTTTAAAAACGATCTCTGTCAAGATTGATAGATAGCATAACGCAAGTTCTATGATTAATTTGTTACCAGGCAGAACAGGTTGTTCAATAAATCACTTATGGTTTCTCAACTCGTAATACAATACAGCGTGTAACGACAAGTGCAATTTGCAACATTTTATACAGACTTCCATTCTATTACTTTGGTAAAAATCTGTTATTGGAGTGTAACGTCAGTCCATACAAAAAACAGGTGAACTGCTTTTCTACGGTTCTTAAATAGCAGGCAGTACCAGTAGTCTCGGCTGGTAGTGGGGCGTCGTGTACACTCCTTGCCACTACAGAACCTCAAGGAGCTACTAACCCTCGGTATCTCTTTCCCTGCATTAGAGGACAACTCTGCGCAGGGGCAGTGAACCTTGAATAGTAGGCCTGGCAGGCCGTCTATAACGGTGTCATGGTACGAATAAGCTGTGGCCTTACCATAAGCTTTGTAAAAACCATGCAAGTTCCGTGCAGTTCTTAAACCTGGCTTAAACAGTTATGAATTAAATCATACCATGACGCTCATTTAGGTGAACTGTTTGAATATTGTTTTCTCAGAGCTGAACGGATAATGTTGTCTCTGACATTCTAACAATTTACTATAACCAACATTGCAGACGCATAGGCGCTTGTAAGCCAATTAACTGAGTGGATGTAGAGCGACATGTTAACGTGAGTCCATACAAAAAAAACAGGTGAACGGTTTTTCTGCGGTTCTTGAATAGTAGGCCTGGGCAGGCCTGCTTTAAAGTTGTCATAGTACGAATAAACCGGGCAGTTGTCTAGAAGTCCTGCTTTAAGAGCTTATAGTAAGGCCCCTGGGCAGTGTTCTAGAAGTCCTGCTTTAAGTAGTAAGTCCCCTGGCTTTCTGAAAACTCGTTGAATCTACAAAAATCTGAAATAAATTCGGTTTGTTAAGAAAGCCACCCCACAAGTTCGTCAACCGTCCTTCCGTAAACAATGCTATGTCTGGACGTTACCGTTAAGAGGCACCCCTGTCGGCGCACGCTGCATTGTGCAGGGTTATTGTAACGGCAAGATGCGAGAGGGTAGAGGAGTCTTAAAAAGTTGCTCCTGTAACGCTTAATTAGCGAGCTATTCATACTTTGTACCTAATTAAATGCTAAATATTACTATTAATAAAATAGAAAATACAATATTTAAAATATATAGTTATACGTACTAATAAATACAATTTGCGCTCCGCGGTTGCATGATAATGATGGATGAAAATATGTATGTTTATATTAATCAGGGATAATTTAGGATTTTAATAGTGAAATAATTTTTCAAATCGGTCCAGTAGTTTCGGAGCCTGTTCAATTCAAACAAACATCTTTCCTCTTTATAATATTAGTATAGAAAGGCTCTTACAAATCATTTCATACAGTCATTTTACATTTATTTTTATTTAAATCTACAACCTGTAGGCCAATGTATATCAGTTGCTAACAAATGTTGATTGAAATCGAAAAACATGGCGACGCTGTGTCAGTTTTGTCAGCTCCTGTCATCAACTTCCTAGCATTTTTGCTGACTGGAGTTGTCAAAAGTGACATAGAGCCGCCATTTTTCAAGATTTCAACATTTGTTAGCAACTGAGATACATAATAGCCCTGCTGATCGGAACGCGACCACGACTGAGAAGGTCGGCAAGAAACTCTCATCATCCATCACCGCGCGGGTGAAACCGCGGAGAGCAGCTAGTACAGAATAAATGATTTGACTTGATTTCATCAATGACCATATCAGATATATTAGCATTAGGTTACATTTTGATGACCAGTCACAATTATAATTGTTAATGTAATTGAAAATAATTGCTAAATATAAATACCTAGCTTACAAAATAAAATCAGTTATTTTCCGTTACAAATCAAAACCGTTAGCGATAGCTGATTAGCATTCGTTTCATGATAAACATGCATGAACTTCGATAGAACGCCCCATCTCTATTTGAATTATTGAACTGTTTTATACGCTTGAGCCTCTTTGGTTAAAATGTACATTATATTATCATAAATAGAATAGAATAACATATAGATTTATTCCAGATCATCACACAACATAACAATAAATTACATGTCAAAGATAACAAAGTTACTAACTAAACCTTAAAACAAACACTTTTTGTAATGTTGTGTGATGTCGGGAATGAGACCCGCCTCAGCATATGCTAGGGTTGAAAACCTTAGCGCTGGTTTTCAGTCGGAACTCATGACCGACTTCACGAGCGCCAGTGTAACAATGAGTAGAAAATACAACAAATTATAAAGAGGCATACAGAGTGTGTACAAAACCAAAGGTATATAAAACATTACAAATAACATATCAGGAGCAATAACCAACAATATAGTTCTATATTTATTAAAACGATTGTAAAATGCTGAATATTGTCAGTGCCCAGTGAGTTGTGCCAAATATCATAAACATCAAAATACGCGCCAAACTTAAAACTAATAAATAGGTACACTTATTTTCACTCAAAGTATAATAAAATTATTCTGTGACCCGAGTCTATGGGACTTCAGCCTTATGCCTTTAGCCCATTAGAGGCTTCAGCCTCTATAATAAATTGAATACTTGGTGTTTTCAATTAATTAGTTAATAATAATAAGTGGCGACACCGTGGACCCTGATTCTCCCTGGGGCTAAATGAGACCCCTGACCCCCGGCTTGCCTTAATTGGCCGTCTGGGGGTGGGGACGCAAGAGCAAGCAACAAAAAGCTCCAAGGGTGGAAGTGTTAAAGGGCACAACGCCGGTAGTAGCGCTCTACTGAAACTGCAGCACACCTCTCGACCCTTTAGCTGTCCACGCCCACGTTGCCCTTTTTGTCACCATTGAAGGTGGCCCTTATGGGGGGTCCGTTTAGTGGGTGGCAAGTCACCACCTGCCTAAATATGTTAAGATGAGACTGAACTTGGCAGGTGCCGGAGTCTCATCTATAGCCATTTTATTTTACTTACATGTATAAGTTATTATCAATAGCCTTGCCATTTAACCCTTTTTTATAATAGATAAGTGATCCATGTCACCTTCATCCCAAATTCTGTTTTTATACACTTTGGTTTATTTTATACCAAACAGCCGTGCGATTCTGAGCTAACATCGTTGCATCTTTGACAACATCCGTGAAACAAATGACGAGATACATGACGTTTAGCAATGAGGGCATTGGGGGCGTTGCCATTGATGGCTCTTTGTTAACGCGTTCGTAAAACTCAAAAACGTTATTATTGTCCACACTCTACTCGAACGCTAAACCGAGCATAAGACCTAAAATCGCATGATTATGCTGTCAAACACATAGTTGTCAAAAACGATCACAAACAACCATGCTCCGGACGTGGGTTAAAACCAGTGTGCCAGCGTCCCAAGGCCATACTCCGCTATGTGAAGGAGTTAGGCTGGCTTGAGTAAATGCTGGCAGGAGGGAATGCACAAAACACCCCAAGCGGGACGTCAGTGCAGGCCTCATCGCCCCCAAAACTAATAAGAATAAGTGAGTCAAAAATTGCACTTTTTTAGCTTTCCGAACGCTGAACTAAAAGAGCCATAAACGATATTATCACCCACAGATTCCCATTTCGAACGCTCTTGCACGGCAATTATAATATTACCGTGGCCCTCGTTAGCGTTTTTAGCGTTATTTTCGCCAACTTAGAACTATTTGAACACACTACAGATTGACTTTAACGCCTTGGCCACATCGAGGTTCAACGTCAAAGCCAAACATCGCTTTAAACAACGCGCTAATTATTCCGATAACTATTATTATAGCGATAAATTGAGTGGCTACACTGGTACCGTGAACATCAACGCCCATTTCATTGGCGTTAATGCCACAGAATAAATAACAGTATTATGTATTCATATATTATTTCACTAATGTTACTTTGTATTATTTGAATGTACTAGTTCCGCCCCTTAGTTTCACCCGCGTGGTGATGGATGATGATGCTAATGAAAAATATACCTTGTGTAAACCAGTGCCTCATCTATCTACCTACCAAATTTCATCGAAATCTGTTAAGCCCTTTCGCGTAATTGAGTATCTGACATCGATACATATGCAAACTTTCACATTTACGAACCAAGAAAACTAAAATACATCTGTCTAAAAGATTTCCTGAAACTTAACTTGTTCATTCACCCACTCCATAATTGCCTTTGTACAAACACGTGCGATCCGTTCGTGATCACGGTGAACAATGAATAATGACAAACGTTGTTGTGGCCGCTTCAACGCAATAATTCTCGCGTTAAATCTCTTCGATGTGCCTAAAAATACCGCCAATCGATTTATCACCCAACGTCAACGAGAACAAACAACGTTGTCGAATTATCGCGATAATGGGTGGTTACATCTACGGTTAACGTTCAACATCGCGATAATCAACAGCGTTTATCCTCGATGTGGCCAAGGCATAAGAAGTACACAGCTTCTGTAGGCCATGCAGCAGTTGTTATTGTCTTCGGAAATCGTGTGTATTCAACTCAACATGGGCATAACAATTTTTTGCGCAATTATTTACCACAAATTCCACAAAAGAGCGAGTTGAGAAAGCGGACAATACACATCTCGCTCTCTCAAGCTTCAACAGTGCTCAAGTCAAGGCTACACTTCAACAAAAGTTTATTCACTTCACTTCAGTCAGCTGATAGACATTGGCAGAATCGCCTGTTCTGCGTTCCCGCGAAAACTTTGACAGCTGTCAGCTGATCATAAAATTAACCTAACATTGCGGAGTGATATCGTTTTTAAGCGATTTTTACTACATTACTAAACAAACTAACATCGTGTAGTGCATTATGAAAGTGTTAAAATAACCTGTATACGTAAAATTTAGATTAAATAGTCGCATGTGAAAATCAAAACGTTTTTAACACGAAATAGTTTCAACACGTCTTCCCACAGTTTGGGTCTTTGTTAAGTGTTTTTTTCGTTGGAAAAGGTCAAAATGTATTCCAAAGGACCCTGGGAAGGGCACAACGGTAGGTAAAACCAGTTACTTCGATTTATTTACGGCACCAATAGGTTATATCGGTTCCCTCAAGGGTTGATAAATAATGTATTGTCATTTCAACCCCTTGTGAAAAGGGTGACGTGTTATCAATCTATATATATATTATTGAAAGATTTTTATAACTTTTGTTCTTTAAGTGATGATCGTCACTTATTTTTTAACCGATTATGATTAGAATTATTGTGAATCGAATACCTCCAAATCAAAGTTGCACTCTTACGCGCGCCGGTAGGCTTCCGTACCTGCTTTTTTAAATAGAGCACGATAAAACCCTATAAATCATGTTTCTTGTAAAGTGTCGCATAAATTGTTGTTTTTTATTTTAGTACTAGACGCTGCCCGCGACTACGTTCGCGTAGAAGGCTCGGCCTTCTGCCGCGCCATAACCTCCCCTCTTGTTTTATTTTTTTTAATGTAAGAACCTTCTACAAAGTTTAAGAAAACATTTGAAAAAAGATGAATGAAATCAGTAAAGTCGTTCTCAAGTTATAGCGTGACCAGGAGAAATGGGGTTCATTTTTATATATATTTAGATTTGGTACAGAATTAATGAAATGGGTTGGGTATATTGTATGAATATGTCAATATCCTTTTAGTATTATCTGCCACTTTATTTCAATAGATACATCCATAAGTTGGATGAATAGATGTCGTGGATTTAGTAATCCGTGCATCAGTAGATCTGTCCATTCTCTTACAGAACCCTAAAAACAAATATGGATGATGTATAATGCAGGAAAAGCAATATATAATAGGTACATGGTGTATGTATAATAGATTTGCTTTTCCATAATGACATGATAATTTAATTTCAAAATAATGGAATATGCTGGTATGTATTAGAATTTTTGATGATGAATGAATAACCCATCAAAGAATAATAATAATATGGGACCACATACATCCACACCCAGTGTTCAGGTCCCAAACTAGACAGAGCCTGTACTATGTAACCTGATGCCTGATATACATACTTATATACATATACACACCCAGACACAGCTCAAACAGACATGTACATGCACAAGCAGTGTTCAGGTCCCAAACTAGACAGAGCCTGTACTATGTAGCCTGATGCCTGATATACATACTTATATACATATACACACCCAGACACAGCTCAAACAGACATGTTCATGCACACGCGGTGTTCAGGTCCCAAACTAGACAGAGCCTGTACTATGTAGCCTGATGCCTGATATACATATAAACACCCAGACACAGCTCAAACAGACATGTTCATGCACACGCGGTGTTCAGGTCCCAAACTAGACAGAACCCTTACTATGTAACCTGATGCCTGATATACATACTTATATACATATACACACCCAGACACAGCTCAAACAGACATTTACATACACAAGCGGTGTTCAGGTCTCAAACTAGACTGAGCCTGTACTATGTAACCTGATGCCTGATATACATACTTATATACATATACACACACCCAGACACAGCTCAAACAGACATGTTCATGCACATGCGGTGTTCAGGTCTCAAACTAGACAGAGCCTGTACTATGTAACCTGATGCCTGATATACATACTTACATACATATACACACCCAGACACAGCTCAAACAGACATGTACATGCACAAGCGGTGTTCAGGTCCCAAACTAGACAGAGCCTGTACTATGTAGCCTGATGCCTGATATACATATACACACCCAGACATAGCTCAAACAGACATGTTTATGCACACCCAGTGTTCAGGTCTCAAACTAGGCAGAGCCTGTACTATGTAACCTGATGCCTGATAAACATAAGGTGATATAATATAATGCCTGATAGGCATAATTATACATAAGTAAGTAGAATAGAATAATGAACAGAATATCTTCCAATTTTTCTTTCATTGGAAACCTTACTCTGTCTTTATAGAACATTTGAAAAAAATATTTAAAGCAATACAGCTGTTTTCAGTTTCAACGAACAGCATTAAATTTTCATTTGTAGACAAGATATATATGAAAAAACTTAACAGGCTAAATGTTTCTGTTCTAAGAAACAACACTTCATGGGAATCACTTTTTATGTGCCACCATCTTGAGAGAATTTATTATATTAAAATGATTGTTGTTTTATCGCTTTAGTTACTCTAACTGGTGACTGAAATGCTGGAACATGCACAATGATTAAATGAAGCATGTTAGTACACGGAGAAGTTATGAATAGTGAGTAATTATACAAGTAGTTTGTAAGATACAGTTAAGACAAAGATAAATCCTGTTGAGGATATGTACCTTGTCAAAAATCAAACATATATTTATCTTGTTCCAGATTAATAACGGAAAACTTCAAAATTAACTCTGGAAACAGTGCAACAAAAAGGAAGCAAGAAACGGCACTCTCATACAACTACAAGCTTAAAATGAATCCACATTCCATCGACTTCACATCACCCATACAAACTAAGAGACGGATACTTGGAGAACTGCAAAATTTCAAACCAAGCTCACCACTACTTGAAAGACTGAAAAACTCACCAGATTTAAATACACCTGTCAACTTGAAATCACCACGTACATCCCCGAATGAGTTGAAATCTTCATTGAATAGTTTTAAACCTCCTTTGAACAGTTTAAAATCTCCATTAAACAGTTTAAAATCTCCACTAAACAGTTTAAAATCGCCATTAAACAGTTTAAGATCTCCGCTAGCAACGATAAACAATATAAATTCACCAATCATTGCTTCACATTCTCCGTTGACCAGTAGACTGAATCGTAACACAAAGATAACCAGAATATTTGAAGAGCGGACTAAATTCAAGATGTCACGGTACGAAGACAAGGAGAATTTTGGATCATTGGCTAACGAGACATATATGAAATTGGATTTGGAAGAGGAAGCAAGAGATTGCAGTTTTGGAGATAGATTTCAAGCAAATAGGGAAAAGGTGGAGCAATGGTCAATGTCCAAGGTATGTATTGACACCTTTAACGTTGTTTACACCATATAATAGATGAAGACTTAACAATGGTATGGACCGTTGTAAAGTCTACATCTATTGTAATTCTGAATCAAGTAATCTTTCTTGAATTTGCGGCTTTGTGGCGAACCGTCGATAGTGGCGACACCGTGAATTCTGGGGCTGAATGAGGCCCCTGACCCTCTGTTTATCCTAATTGGCTGTGTTGTAGACGCAAAAGCAATTTCAAAGAAGTGTTACGGCATAACGCCAGAAGTAGCGCAAAGTTTGATCAGCAACGGAATACTGACCGCTGATTGGTCGCATATCGCGTCATAGAGTACCATTGGCCAATGAGCGTTCAGTATTTAGTTGGTTATCTAATCAAGGCTTTTAAGGAACTGGTGGGGTTTAGTGTCAGGTAACAGTTTATCTATTGAGTATATTATCATGAAACTTCTAGATTCCATGCTCATGGTTTTAAAACTGTTATCATTATCAGTCTGCCAATGGTTTGTAATATCACTACATTTGAGAGATTCCATAGTGCCTGTTAGCGTCAAGGGTTTAATTACAATATCTCATACATAATCATGTCATTACAGCTGGATTTCACGGACGCCATACCCTCGAAGTCATTCGAAGAACCCCAAGAGAACCTTGTCCCCGACAAAGATCAAGACATGGATGACCTGGAATCACTCCAAGACTTAGAAGCTGAGTTTGAGAATGAAAACTTCGACCAGTGCACAAACTATGAAATAATCTCAACGGACAGCCCAAACATCATATCAAGGGGACGTTCATCCACATCAAGAAAAATCAATTCGAGAAACTTTGACTTTGGAGCTCCATTAGCTGACACGGAACAGTCAACTTCCTTTAACCGTCCCGCTACTCGAATGTTGAATTTTGATGATGATGACTTTGAGTTCACATCTCCGGCTGTTAAGAAGGCTGTGTCAGTGAAAAAGTCTTTGAAATTCAACGATACTCCAACCAAAACGTTATTGAGGCATGAGCATAGTGATTCCAGTATTGGTTCGATGTCATCATCTTTGTCATCTCCTTCAAACCGTTTAAATCGAGTGTTCACATCCGAATCAACTACTTCAATGGAAAGTGGTTTCATTTCTGAGTTAGAAGAGCCGTTCCTTGATATTGAAGAGTCAAACTCTCCTAAAATAGCCAACTTTGAGCAGCTGCTCTCTGGAAAGATCAAAGAAAGCTCAATAACGGATAGTAACTTTTTGAAACGACGACCATGCTTTGGCAGAAGTTTAAGTTTGCATCCCGAACCGAAAGCAAGGATTTCTCTGCTGTCGATACTAGAAAGTCCTGGGAAGAGAAGTCAGAAGAGAACTGAGAGGAGTGAAGAGGATGAGAAAAGTAATAAGAGACGGAGATCTAATTTAAGTCAGGAAAGCGCTCCGAAGACTGAACAACGGCTGCAAAGGCCTGTGTTGCAGAGAGCTTATTCAGAGAATAATGCTTCCATTATGTCAGCTTTGGCTCGATGTAAGTATTCTTTACTAGCTTCTTACTAGCTAAAAAATACTCGAGCTATTTATAGACTAACTAGCTGCACTCTGTTTCACCCATGTGGTGATGGATGGTGATGACGATGAATCAAATATAGCGTATGTTACTCAGGCATAATATAGCATTCTACTGGTGAAATTACTTTTTTAACTGGTTCTGTATGCGTTTATCCGTTACAAAGAAACTATCAAATGTTTCCTCTTTATTATTAGAGTAGATAAGGAATAACACCAAGGTACGAATAATGAGGCCTAGTTTGTACCGGTGTTGATATTGCAAATTTTAACACGGAAAAGTAGTTATTGTGACATAACTTTAATAGACCTTAGGTGTTCCAATTTTTTTGTAGATATTGAAGTCTTCTTTACAACTGTTGTAGTACATCACTTTGCTCTATTGTCAATGGTTTTAGCAGCGTACGCTATATAAGAATTTTTTTGGTATTTTTTCACACCTTGGCTTACATTATCGAAGTTTTTATACGGATCCCTAACTTTTTTGAAAATATTATGCAGCCTATGTTCATCAGGGATAATGTGGGATTGTAATGGTGAAAAAATTTACCAAATTGGTTCAGTAGTTTCGGAGCCTTTTCAATTCAAACAAACAAACAAACAAATCTTTCCTCCTTATAATATTAGTGTAGCTGAAATAAAGGTGCAATAAATGGTAATTGTTATAATAGTGTGATTTCTATTCCAGCGGCTACGGAGCCAGATCTGATAGGAGACTTCACCCAGCCGTTCTCGCTGCCCCTCACCAGCGGAGAGCACTTGGACCTGAAAAGCATATCCTGCGAGACTCTGGCAGCCTTACTCCAAGGGGAGTTCCACCATATTGTTCCCAATTTCCAGGTAAATTTCTGAACTGATGATTTGTGGGTGTATCTCTGAATCTCGACAGTTCAATACTTCGACAAGGTGCTTACTTAAAAACATTTTTAGAAATATGATTGCTTCGACAGAACATATATTGGACAAGAACGAATCCTACATAGCAGCTAGTCAGAGCAAAGTCACGATAGGTAACGTTAGGTTGAATCGTGAGAATATATAGAGAAGTGATATGTACAGAGGCTGCAAGCCGCCATATTGGATTTCTAATGAAACAGAATTCCAAGACTAGTGTAAGGCAAAAAAGGCAAAAATGGAAAACCCATGACAACCTAATGACCCTAACCTACAAGTGTAAAGAGATACATCCAATGCTGACAGGGTTTTTTTTTATTCTTTAATAATTAAAGGAGCTTTTAGCCGCATTGGTCGCAGTCATGCCAGCTCCATCGGTACATACATTGCTTATTTATAACAATTTAAAATCTTATGGCATAACCTCAGCAGCACAACCTAAGCAGTGCTGGATGTAGACTCTGCTAAAACACTCTGAAATACCAACATCCAAATAATTGAGTTTATCTCTTAATTCTAATTGGTTCAGTTCGGGCACATCATTGGTCGCAGTCATGCCAGCTCCATCGGTACATACATTGCTTATTTATTACAATTTAAAATCTTATGGCATAACCTCAGCAGCACAACCTAAGCAGTGCTGGATGTAGACTCTGCTAAAACACTCTGAAATACCAACATCCAAATAATTGAGTTTATCTCTTAATTCTAATTGGTTCAGTTCGGGCACATCATTGGTCGCAGTCATGCCAGCTCCATCGGTACATACATTGCTTATTTATTACAATTTAAAATCTTATGGCATAACCTCAGCAGCACAACCTAAGCAGTGCTGGATGTAGACTCTGCTAAAACACTCTGAAATACCAACATCCAAATAATTGAGTTTATCTCTTAATTCTAATTGGTTCAGTTCGGGCACATCATTGGTCGCAGTCATGCCAGCTCCATCGGTACATACATTGCTTATTTATTACAATTTAAAATCTTATGGCATAACCTCAGCAGCACAACCTAAGCAGTGCTGGATGTAGACTCTGCTAAAACACTCTGAAATACCAACATCCAAATAATTGAGTTTATCTCTTAATTCTAATTGGTTCAGTTCGGGCACATCATTGGTCGCAGTCATGCCAGCTCCATCGGTACATACATTGCTTATTTATTACAATTTAAAATCTTATGGCATAACCTTAGCAGCACAACCTAAGCAGTGCTGGATGTAGACTCTGCTAAAACACTCTGAAATACACCTACATCCAAATAATTGAGTTTATCTCCTAACTTAATTCTAATTGGTTCAGTTCGGGTACATTCCATTACAAAGTGTTGGATGTCTTCTTCAATGTCACAGATATTACATTAAGGTGAATCAGCTTTCCTCATCATGTGTTTGAACTTATTTAATGGAACATGCCCGGAGCGAAGCCTACACGCCATTACTATCATAAGTCTGCTTAACTTAGTTTTATTGAACCATGGCATTCGAGGGGGCTCGATGACAGGGTTATGTCATTACTTAAGCATTTACTTTAGTAAGTAACATTCATTGCTCGACTATAGAATAAGATTGTATGTTGAACTAATTTATTGTCAAGTAATTGCTTCATTGAGAAATTACTTAGCAACAAGTAGTCACTTGTTTATAAATGCGAGAATTAATTATGTATATTATAGAGAATAGCATGCAAACACATAAAGTGTAACGAGAGTGTATCTGCCGACAAACTGTTCTGCAGTTTGGCAGAATTTAGATTAAGGTAATAAAAATGTATGCTTATTGAAAAAAAAAAAATGTTTTTAGTATCAGTAGCTCTTTGTGACCGGATTCCCTGGGAGAATTACTACTATGTATACCGCAGGCCTACCATGAGTTTATAACATTGACACCAATCGAAGCTCGGTATCGACTGCCGCTAAAGAAAATATGTAAAAAAGAACAGTGCCACCTCGCGGTCAATTGTAGAACTAAAATTGACAGCGAGTACGCCAATCACAAGCTTAATAGGTAGACGAGATCGAGTATCGACTATAGCTGACATTTATGTTGCCAACTCATGGTAGAGATACCAGAAAGCCGTACTGTTCATATTGTCAAAGTCAAAATCATTTATTCAATTTAGGCATCAAAGACGCACTTATGAACGTCAACTTTTCATTATATTGTACTTTAAAGACTCTACCGCCGCGTTCCAAAATATATAGAGCCCACCGAGAAGAAGCGGCAAGGAATTGTATTACTGCATCCCGACATAATTCATATACTTTTATATAAACTTCTCGTCTATTATACAATAAACAGTATTATATATGTATTTAACAATAATTATACGACTGATTTATATGTATGAATATTTTTTTTATATGGAGATACGCATTTAACTTAGCATCTGGTTCCTTGTCGGTAAATATTTCTATACCTGACTATAGACTGAATTAATGTTTAATCATCAGCTATTTCATGTCCGCTTTGATTTAATATTATACTAGCAAACCCTGCGAACTCCGTTTCGCCACCAGGTGGCTTCGTTTTATGTATAATTTCGTTTGGCGCCATCTACTTAAAATATTGGTTTGTAGTACATGCTATGTATCAGAGATGGCGCTGTATGTGAAAAAAGATATTCCCGCTTTTCTTTTTAAATTTTTGCTGAATTTTCTTTACTATAAACCTCACGGAGCCCGAGACCTTTCCAACGAATGCAAAACCGTGGAAATCGGTTCGTGCGTTCTGGAGTTATAGCGTCAGGAAGGAAAACCCGACTTATTTTTATATAGTAGATTATAACAATGTGTGTGTCACCAAGGTGTACGCTGAAAGTCAGCGCTGTAAGTGTTCTTGCAGCATCACGCTGAGCCTACACCATTTTAGGCAGCACTGTGCATGACAGCGATCTAAGTATTTATTGTATGGTGTTGCTATTTATCTTTACTATTTACTTTTATTTTTGTATGTATTATAATATTTAATTTATGATAAGCTGTTGTGACCAGTGTGTCTAAATAAACGATTCATTCATTCATTCAGTCATTCATTCAATCATTCATTCAGTCATTCATTCAATCATTCATTCATTCACCAGGTAGGTCTCAAGCTTTTACCGTAACCTAAAATCGCATAACAAAAATGTTTAATTGATTAATTTCAGGTAATAGACTGCAGATACCCGTACGAGTTTGACGGTGGCCATATAATTGGAGCCGTGAATATGTACACGCCCACACAGATACAGGAGAGCCTTGTAGAGAGAGTGGAGGGTGCGGAGAGAGTGGAAGGAGCGGAGAGGGCGGAGGAAGAAGAGAGGGTGCCTAAAGTACTCATATTTCATTGTGAATTCTCACTCCAAAGGGGGCCCAAGCTGTAAGTTCCCGTTGCTTAAATCTATACTAATATTGCAAAGAGGAAAGAGTTGTATTTTCTACCGACTTCCAAAAAAAAGGAGGAGGTACTCAATTTGTTAATTATAAATAAATTATGTTTAAAATTTAAAATAATTTGTTATTATAAATTTAAAATAATTTGTTAATTATATATAAATAATTTGTTAATTATATATAAATAATTATAAATTAATGTTTTTTTATGTTAGTTACCTCATAACTGTCGACTGGGTGAACCGATTCTCAAAATTCTTTTTTGTTTGAAAGCTGGTGCTTCCCGTGTGGTCCCATTTAAATTTAATCAAATTCGGTCCAGTAGCTTTTGAGATACACTCCAATAACTGAATAGAATGGAAGTCGGTATAAAATTTGTATGTAACGAACAAACTTGAAAAACAACTGAACCGATTAAAAAAACCCCTTTGCCGTTAGAAAGTTACATTATCACTGAGTAACACAGGCTATATAACATTATCAAAAAGGTTAGGGATCCGTATGAAAACTTCGATAGTGTATCCCAAATTGTGGAAAAATACCAAAAACATCCATATATCGCGTACGCTGCAGAAACTATTGACAATAGAGCAAAGTCATGTACTACAGTTTTATAGAAGACGTCAACATCTACAAAAAAGTATATACACCTAATTTGTATAATTACCAAAAAAAAATCAGCACTATATGCTGCTGGTACTACATACATGGGAAGAATATTTAAAACTACTTTAAAAAAAAATTCCCACATCATCATCAATATTTGGTCAAACGTCTAGATTGATTCACACCTACAAATTTTATTCTAGGCATTTCCACTATTCATTAAGATATACTACATGCGCGCGGTTTATGCATGAAACTTAACACCCCTACATAGAAATGTATCATTCATAATCATAACATTCGGCAAACTCGCGTCCTAGCTCGTTAGACCTGGCCACCGGACCAACCCCGCACCCTCCGCCCTGCCACCGCGCGGCCTTTGTTTCTTCCGAAAACGAACGAACGAAAGCCGAAAGGCGACAATCTCTTTCACACCGAACGCTCGGGTGGGGGGTGTAAGAAAGAGTAAGAGAGATATTTTTTCACTGACGCGAATCATGTGTTTTCATTAATAAGTTGTACATAGGCATGTAGTATTTTTGTTAAGATGGTGTCCATACTTTTAGATGGAATTTTCGAAAACTTTAACAATTAATAATTATTTCAATGTGAAGTAATAAAAATTTTGACTACATATCTACAATGTATTAACACTTTTTTAACGCCCTTTTTTTTTTTGGTAATTATACAAATAGGGTGTATATACAATACCATAATATGTCTTACTATTACAGTTATGTCACACTAACTAATGTTCTCTGTTAAAACTTGCAATGGTCACGCCGGTACAAACTAGGCCACCTTAGTACCTTGGTGATAATCCTTTTCAACTTTAATAATAAAGAGGAAATATTAATGATTGTTTGTTTGTAATGGGTACACGTAAAACTACTTAACCGATTCAAACAACTCTTTTACGGGCATAAAGCTACATTATGCCTGGGTATTACACGCTATATTTTATTCACCATCCTCCATCACCACGCGGGTGAAACCGCGGAGCACAGCTAGTTTTATATTATTATTATTGATATAAAGATTTCGAACTGTTAGTGAGCGAGTTTATCTGATCGGATCGGCTCAATCGATTTAAGTAGAATCAAGAACTGATATAGTTTTTTTTTTTATTTTTTATTTATTGGCCTTATAACATTGTCAGTTACACTGGGCAAGTCAAATTTACAAAATAATATATATATGAAGAAAGAAGTCAAAATTTAGGAAGTATATTTTTGTATTTTATATTTTAGGAAGTATACTTTAACCTTAAATTAACACTTTTTATACCGAAAAATTTGCAAAGTAATTCCCTTGCGGGTGGAACCGTAGGGCCAGGCTAGTATATCTAATATGCCAAACTTTGTGAGTGAGTTACTACGCACCTTATATCTTCACAGTGAAAAAGCTCAACAACTCAAGGATAACAAACTTAATTTTCGGTCTTTTCAGATCCCGCTACCTCCGCTCAGCAGACCGTGAGAAGAACAAAGAGAACTATCCGTCCCTGGATTACCCTGAAGTATACCTTCTGCATGAGGGTTACAGAGCATTCTTCCAACGTCATCCTGCACTTTGCTCGCCGTCTGGTTACACAGCAATGTTAGATCCCAAACACCGGGATAGTTTAAGAAGGCATCGGAGTTTTGGCCAACCTGCTACCACCATGAGGCGAAACAGACTGCTGTTGTAGAGTTATAGAAAACATAACAACAGGTTATAGATATAAAAAGCTATGTGGATAAAAATATTGCTTTATTATGGAAAGTTTGGATTGTGCAATTTGGATCCAGTAGTTTGGATTAGGAAGTTTGGATTGGAATGTTAAGATTGTGTATGTTTACCGTAATAGAGACATAGACCAGTCAGCTTACAGCTGAAATATACCTTTTTCACGAGAGTTACAGAGCATTCTTCCAACGTCATCCTGCACTTTGCTCACCATCTGGTTACAAAAGCAATGTTAGATCCTAAACACCGGGATAGTTTAAGAAAGCATTGGAGTAGGGTCAGGAGTAGGTTTGGCCAACCTGCTACCACCATAACAGACTACTGTTATAGGGTTATAGACAACTTAACAAGTTACTGCCCTGTATAAAAACTATGTAGATAAAAATATTGTTTTATTATGGAAAGTTTGGATTGTGCAATTTGGATTGGGATGTTTGGATTTTGTAAATTTTATCGTAAAAGAGACCAGTCAGCTTACAGCTGATTCTATATTCATCCGTGAATTGATTTATGTGCGTGTGAAGGAAGCTCTAATAGTCTAATAGTGTAATAAAAAAAAAATTAATTATCAACTATTCATCAATCCAAACGAAGTATACATACATTACGTAAATGATAGAAATCAACACCAGTTAGTGATTGAATTGAATCATAAAGTTTCGATTGCATTGTTTTGATTGGAATGTTTGCCAGTACCATTTTGGACTTAGATATTTTGAGCCAACTTCTCCCACATCCTATTATGTTCTCATTGATGAATGCAGGGCCTTGTCAGTCCCTTAGGAGTGGACTGTAATCAACGAGTGTGTTCAGACTGTACAAATGCCTCCGACATGGCCAAACACGGAAGTGTTCTGTTAAAAATACCTTTAGAATACCAGTAGCGTCACCATAAAGAGTGGATTCAAAATTATAATCAAGGAAAGGTTGAAAACTTATCTCCTAGCTACATTCTTAAATCAATAGTGAGTGGAGAGTTTGGATTACAAAGTTTGGATCGTGTAGTTTGGATTGGGATGTTTGGATTGTGTAAATTTTATCGTAAAAGAGACCAGTCAGCTTACAGCTGATTCTATATTCATCCGTAAATTGATTTATGTGCGTATGAAGGAAGCTCTAATAGTGTAATTGAAAAAAAAAAACAATTAATTATCAACTATTCATCAATCCAAACGAAATATACATACATTACGTAAATGATAGATAGTGAGTGGAGAGTTTGGATTACAAAGTTTGGATCGTGTAGTTTGGATTGGAAAGTATGGCTTGAGTACTTTCGACAGATAGTATTGAATCTGTCAAACTCTTGGAGTATGTGGATAAAAGATTTTCGAATGAAACCGGGCTTGGTAGGCCTTAAAGACTGCAAAGTTTGGATTATGTAGTTTGGATTGCTATGTTTTATTTGTGTAATTTGGTCAGTTATCCCACTAATCCTTCATTCATATCAGAAGAGAATTATAATAACTCTGAATCATACACACATCAAGAAACGTTTGCGTTTACTTTGAGAATTGAAATCTTTTTGTTACTGTAGATGATATTATGATTTCTTCGTCTTTGTAGAGTCTTTTTAAATACAATAACCGACGTGTCTGTGTCTGGAGAAGACCAGGAGACTCTGGAGGACTCTAAAGGAGAGGAGGATTCTAAAATAACGAAGAGACCATAATATAATCTGCTGTAACAAAAAAAAAAACGATTTTTCTAAGGGAATAGCAAACTAGTTTTTATGTGTGTATGCTTTGGTAGAGAAATCAAGCTAATCTGATTAAACCGAATTAAGAATAACAATCCAAACGATCTGAGCAACAAGGTTTTACTAATTAAAAAGGTTTGATTAAAAAAATATATATCAAGAGACAATAACTCATTTAATGAAATGTCGATTCTAAACTTAAATGAAAAAAATGCGAATGTTGAACATTTAAATTGCCCCACACCGCTATATGATGAAATAGTTAATATTCAGCAAAAGTTTACATGAAACAAAACGAAAGACGAAGAAATTTTATTATCAACTTAGTTTTTAAGTGTACATACAAAATTGCCATATTATTCCTAAAATTAAGTTATTAATTATATCCTAAAATTAAGTTAGCATTAAGTATATTCGTACGTTAAATTATTAAGTACAAAGTTATTCTGAGTATGGTCCCACCTTTAGATTAAGCACGCCATTTTGATTTTAAGTTATTTTTTTGCCTTGCAATAATTATGTTTAAGTTAAATTGTGTAACTGTTTCAAGACAATTTATTACTTAAGTCATTGTTTTTCAAACAATTATAAAATTGCGAATTATGGAATACTAGGAATGGGTTCCACAATGCTCATAAATCTAAAAAAAAAGACGAATGTGCCAATATAGAAACGCTCGGGCGCATGAATGGATAAAATCTGGCATGTTTCCAGTACTAAAACAATCGCTAAAACTACTGATGTCTCATTCAATTCCATATTTTGGTCAGGCTCATCAGCATGTGCGAGCGAGACCACGCTGTTTTCAAAATGCGAACTGAACATCACATTTGTCGTCCATTTTGTTTTTGACCCGTTAGGGGGTATAGTTCGCGCCATTTTTTATGTCAATCTAAATTAATACTTAAACAGTTATAACCTCAAAAGGTCCAACAGCTTTAATATAATAGTCTTAGTGCCGTAGATATCCCAAAAAATATAAATTTAGATTTAAATATTGTATATAATACCTTAAAGATATCCACAAAACGTGTCTTAGTTTTATATTATTATAAAAATCAGCAATATGATGGACGTATTATGTTAGATGTGTTTTGTGAGAAACTTCAACACATATAAGATCTTTTTGGTCCGAACTTCCTGCAAAGTCTCCGTTGTTTTTTTTTATAATAATATAACTATTTCCTTAAGTTTCGGTCACTTGATATTAGCTTCATTTTATGTGTAAAAGTAACAAAATATGTAACCAAACTATAGACGAATATTTGATATATCAAAAACTGCGGGTTTTTATATGTATATACATATTTCCATATATTTCTTTTCTTGTGTAAATAAGTGTCGCTTGAGTAATGTGGAAATACTGGAGTGCCTCCAGGCTTGGCACCCCAGTGTTCCTTAAAGTATCCCCCCCCCCCCCCCTTGAGTGGCACTGGTTTTATCCGTAAAATCTATAAAACAAATTAGCCTGCATTAAATGCAGGTTGCTAAAGTGCATTTTCGACCTTTCGCCCTGAATGTGGTACCTATCATGCCTGGCTACCTATCGACCTAGCTCGCGTTCGCAATAGAGCCAGTATATTTTAGTCTGTTATAGACATAACACCTTTTTTCGTTTTGGTTACATTTATATACTTTTCACATAAATAAAAGCTTCAAAAAATATCTAAGGGCAATATTATTTTACGCTTGAATTTATGTTAATGAAATTATTTTAAAATTTTATAATGTTCGGGTAAGCTCACTACGCATATAGTTTATTAGTTTTAATTATTTTATAAGTTGTTTGTTTTCTTTTATATAGTGTATTCATTGTCGTCAACGCATTATCTAAAATGTAGTCTGTCTGTACTGGGGGCCGATTCTGTTTGCCCGGCAGTCATATATAAATACGAGATTTCAGTTGGAAAACTAAGAATTTGCGTCTACCCTGATCCCTCTAAATAAGATAATGTATCTATTTAACGGACGGTTTCTGTATACAATGTATTTATTGTTTAATTTGGCATTACTCAAGCTCTGCCATTTGATCCCCAATGGGCAGGTTGAATGTAGAAACCGAACGTTCGATGAAAGCACATTAATTCCATCTAAACATTGATGTGACCTTAAAGCAATGTCTTCACTTGTAATCATTTGTTTCTCAATACACAGAATTTAAATGCGTGGAAATCTTTAGTGATATTCTTTTGCTCTCGCCCTTACACACACATTTTCGATATTTATAAACGCTGCGTAACTTTAAATATCGTAATTTAGTTAAGTGCTAAATGAGATTATTTAAATTTAAGTATCGTTTATAAGTAAGGCAGTGTATATCTTTACTTATTTAATGACCTGTGTTTTCGTAAAAAATATATTTGATTTAACACTCGTGAAAATTCTAGCTTTACAAGTGATTTCATCAATGTGCAATAACATTTACCAAAAGCCTAAAATAATTTCGTATATCTGATTATTAGTAATTGTTTAGTTGATCTTTGAGAAGTTTTGTGTGCGCCATTTTGAATGCCTATTACTAATGAATTGTTTGATATTCATTAATTTACACACGAGTATTCATAAATGACTTACGGCCTTACTTATAAACGTTGCTTAAATTTATATAATGTCATTAAGTACGGCGCAAAACCATTTTAGGCTGTGCGCACTACTATTAAACGTTAACACGTTATTTAACGTTATACAGCGTTTATAAGTAAGGCCGATAAATATTAACGGCCTTACTTATAAACGTTGCTTAAATTTAAATAATGTAATTTAGTTCGGTGCAGAAAAGCGCGGCCTTTTGCAGTAACATTAACGTCATTTAAAATCAAGCAGCGTTTATAAGGCCGTACAAATTTTAAGTGAAATATGAATGAGTTGGAGTTTGTAAGAACTCTTATAATACGCTTACTAGCATTTTTTAAGTTACTTATAAATTTTAAGTTGTTATTTTATAAGACGCGAAAGTTTTGCATTTTTAGATTTTAGGGAAATATATTGTGTATGAGTTTTTGGTCGGTATTCTAGAAAGACTCGTTTGTGTGTCGCGACTTGGGGGTACATTTTATAGTAAACGTCTTATAAATTTACTCGGATTTGTGTTTGAGTCTGGATTCACTTCATGGTCTAGTTCTAGAATACGGGTATTGCTGTTATATTTTTTTACTAACAATTTTTGTCAGTAGTTAAAAGTATGGATACATGTGGCATTATTAAGTTTTTTTCAGATAGATGTCTTGAAATTGGACTGTCTTTTGTTGCCATATTTTCGGCCATCTTGATACAGTTTTGTGTTGGCCATAGTGCATTGAAATTCAAAATTCTTTTTCGTACGTATTTTATAAGAAATAAAATATATTTTAAATTTTCGGACGACTCGCGAAATTTCTATTTGGTTTAGTTTTTGGAAATTAACTAATATATATTATATATAGGTATAGAATATAAATTGTGGTATTTAGAGTTGTAAGAAATAAATTATGGAAAAATATTTCTTGGTTTTATTTAGTACTAGTACCTAAACATTAAGTGTCGGGTGAGGTTGGATAGAATTGTACCTGAACGCGATCAATTCTACCTAAACGTAGTTATTAGCTGTTAACAATATATAATTATTTCACTATAAAAAAACATACACTAAAGACAAATTAATTTCAAATAAAAAGTTGAACAGAGAGAAATGGTATTAGATGCGAGGTATAGTGATTAGTAAATTGTTAAAGAAAGTGTAAAATAATGAGTGAATGCTCTGTCTTATTTACAATACCTTATTGAGGAATACATTCCTTGTCAAGTATGCTTATTACAGCGATAATGTTAAATGAAATGTTACATAGCGATCATTTAATGTTGGCATCAAATTCTAGCCAATGACAGAAGAGATATTTTACAATGCACCAATCAGAACACTCGTTACTACTTACTACTACATGGGAACGTGATCTCTTTCTAAACTCCGTTTTGATGTTGAACTTGATTAGCGGTAAAATCAAACAAGGTAGAATTACTCTTGACTCAACTAGCGACATTAACATAAAAGTACAACACAGTTTTCGTCAAACACTTTTTAGACAATGAAGTATTGAATCTGAATTCTGATAAGACAACGGAAAGCCCCTCGTATTTTACATTACATTCGATTTTTAATTAATGGCCTTTGGGATTTGTATCACAATTTTGCCAGAGATTGGTGTTACACGTGATAGTTTCATAAACTGCATGGTGAATTAGCTGTTAGCTTAGCTGTAGAATATCTGACGCTGCCGTGGTACCCACCAAGACGTCGCACAAGAGGCCTACCACGTGAGACTGATATCAGTGTATTCCCATTGTGCCGGGACTGTCTCTGAATATTTTTTTTATACTGTTTCATCAAAGTGTCTCCCTCTCGCCCGATGGAAAGCGAAGAATCAAGAAGCGATGACCATTAGTGCAGCCGTAAGCTGCAATAATCACCACCCCTATGATGGCCTGAGAGATGCTTCTTCACGCCCCGCTTGAAAGACCCAGGGTCATAGCTGCAACGAAATACGTACGCCGGCAAAGCATTCCACTTTTACTTACACGACAGATGCAGGAACTGCCAAACTGTTTGGTTCGTGGTAAGAAGTATTCAACAGTATATAGATGCAATGCTAGGCCGGAACGAGTAGTTCGGGATCGGAATGGTGAGGAAGGAATAAGATTAAAAAGCTTTTCAGAACATTCGCCATGAAACAACCGGTAAAAAACGCTACAACTAATACAAGTTGAATCGAATATGTAAAAATTATGACTTATAATGACTACCCTATCTTGGGCAATGTAATATTAACATTAAACTGACTAGTCGAACGCAAAGTCATATATAGCTACGACGACGAGGTTACTTGTGACTACAACGACTCAGCGCGAAGTTGGCAACATAAATGTCCTCTATAGTCTATACTCGATCTCCGCCTACCTATTAAGCTTGTGATTGGCGTACTCGCTGTCAATTTTAGTTCTACAATTGGCCGCGAGGTGGCACTGTTCTTTTTTCATACATGTTTTCGCGACAGTCGATAGCGAGCGATGTTGTAAACTCATGGTAGACCTACTATAGCCCTTTCGAGATTTCTTGCCGAATCAATTTATCACATTGCCTGGCTAGAAGTAGGGAAGTATTCATACTGCCCGGTCGTTACGGGGACAACTGGAAAGACATTTAATCACGTCCCACTGTCCCCGTGGCGGGAACATGGCGAGGCGTACCGGGACAACGAGAATACAAACCCTTATTTCCCCGCTTCTAACAATCCGTATCCACCATGAGTTGACAACATAAATGTCCTCTATAGTCGATACTCGATCTCCGCCTACCTATCAAGCTGATTGGCGTACTCGCTGTCAATTTTAGTTCTACAATTGACCGCGAGGTGGCGCTGTTCAATTTTTCGTAAACTTTTTCGCGGCAGTCGTTAGCGAGCATCGATTTGTGTCAATGTTTTAAAATCATGGTAGACCTGCAGACCGCTCAGTTAAACAACTTTATAAATGAGTCGGGATCCAACTTATTCCGCTTACGGAGTAAAAGCGCACCGACCAAAAAACCATAACTTTGCCAAACACGGTTCGAAAGTCTAACTCAAAATAAAATCAGCAGATTATTTATCTTATTTTTTTTTAATAATTATAAGTTAGACACATAGATTAAACATATTATGGTAGGTTTAAAGTAAATTAAATATATAACTATGTAAAATATCTAAGCACTTGCTTAACAAGAATATTCAAAAAAACACTGTTTTAAACTATCACGGTTTTTCTCTAAAGTTATATGATTATTAACGGGATATTTACCGTGGTAAGGTTGTACATGGTGCACGTAACTGCGCCGAAATATCGGTAGCTCAATCCACAACCTTACCACGGTAAATATCCCGTTAATAAAGAATATTCAACATTATGTTAGGAAAGCCAGCAGTGCTGCAGTGGTGGGAATTCTAGGATATTATAACAGCCTGTAGATATACAGCCTTACTTATAAACCTGCATACATTTAATTATGTAAGTAGCTTAAAAAAAAAGAAAATGTATAAATGACTTTATTTGAATTTATGTATGGTTTTGAAGTAAGCCCAATAGTGTTAAAATGAAGTAAGTATTGGATTTTACCAATTTGAATAGGTATGTAAAAAATATACATGTTTACGTAGATCTATTTTTCAAAGTTACATTGCATCGTAATGTAGAAAATTAACAAAAATAAGTAAGGGGATACAATATTTTTTTCACAACAATCAAAACGCATTTTTACTAGTGCGTTATAATGACTAATCATAGTAAAATACAATATTTAAATAAATATAAACAAATACAACATTAAAGTTTATTCTCTTAAGCTTAATATTCAATCAATACTTCTGGTAACCACGTAATATTTACAATGGAGCTTATCAAACACCAATCGAAGGAATCCACATTAATCTACTCCAAAAAAAAATGATCTATTCTTTTTTCTCCTCACTTTTATCCACACTTTTCTCCTGTTTACCATCGACATTCTCGTCTCCTTCGTCTATGGAACTCTTTGACAGCTGCCTTAGAATGCTTTCAAAAATCCTTGGCGCGCTTTTCGTGTTCGGTAGCGAAATGTCAGTTTGGGTCGTCACTGTCTCGCTTCTCTTTTCCTCTTTCACTTCTAGAGGTATCACTGTCTCTTTCAAATCTAGCGTCAAGTTTTTCTTTCTGGCATCAACTTCTTTTTCTTCGCAGCCTGTGTCAGTAATGTCAGTATGTAGTTCCTCGATTTTGGTGACATCGTTTTCGCGGGAACGTCTCTCAATGGCTTTAGAAAGGACATTGCCTAAAATATGTGCACATTTGATAATGTTTTGCGTTTCGCGTGGTGTCAACTGCAACCCTTCGTTGCGTATGATATTGTTTATATTTTTTATGTTGTCTGGAGATCGTTTTCCCCTACCTTCCGTGGACAAATCTGAAAGTAAAGGAATATTATTAAGTAATTTTTGAAATTGACACGTATTAAAGTACGATAGCACCTGCCTACTTCAGTTTATCTGTGCGTTGCTTGGAAATAAAGAACAGGCGCTGCCGCTTTTCGCAATTATACACATCTGCATTAATATATTTATTAACCCTTCCTATACCGTAATAATTAAAACAAAAGATTTATGAATGAAACGCACGTAAATTTACGTCAATGGTACGCAAAGGGTTAAGAGGAAAAATTTGTTTGTTTGAATTAAATAGGCTCCAAAACTACTATGAACCGATTAGAAAAAAATCTTTCAAAATTAGAATCCTACATTTTCCCTGATGAACATAGACTATATACAATTATTCAAAAGTTAGGGATCCGTAAAAACTTCGATAATGTAATTCAAGGTGTGGAAAAATCCCAAAAAAGTCCTTATATCGCGTACGCTTCGTTAAAAGGATGCGGAACTATTGACCATGTATTAATATTAGTCTATGCTATTGGCATTATAAAGCAAAGTGATGTAAGTACTACAGTTTTATAGAAGACGTCAACATCTACAAAAAAGCACTGGCACAATACGCTGGTAGCGTCATGGCCATTCAATAAAAAAAAAAACATCTACAAAGAAGTCCACATTACCATATGTCTAACTATTACAGCTATGTTACAATAAATACTTTTTCATTTTGAAATATGCGATAGTAACGCCCCGGTACAGTCCAGGTCATACATTCGTACATTGGTAGTAATCCTTGTTTACTCTAATAATAAAGAGGGAAGATTTATGATTGTTTGCTATGAGCTATAGAATATTAACTGCAGTTTTACTAGATAGAGTAGTGGCGCCCTCTCCAGTGTTGGAGATTAATTACTTAAAAACACAACTCGTAGTCTTTAATATTTACTAGCTGCGCTCCGCAGTTTCACCCGATGGATGATGATGATAATGATGACGAATATCCTATGTCGTTCCCCAGCATATAGGTAATACCTTCTTGCCAAATTTAATTATGACCGGTCCAGCCGTTAATAGCCGTTAAGGTAACAAACCACAGACCATAATATGGTCTGTGTAACAAACAGAGAGCGACGAGAGAGTGACAAATGAAGGAGGTTATATATTCGACTGTATGTAATTTGTTGTGTATGTTCTCTGATTTCTCTCCCATTTGTGGACAGATTCTCAAACTTCATTGATTGGTAGTGTATACTTCCGAGGTGGTCACTTTTATATTTCATCAAATTAGGTCCAACAGTTTTTGAGTTACGCTCCACTAACTGAAAAGTGTTTCGCCTGTCTTGAGCAAGTAGCAAGGGTCACTAAAAATGGTGATACATTTTTGTACCGAAAAATGGATTCGACTTCAACACCAAAAAGTGTGAAATAACTTGTATAGAATAGAATATAGTTTATTTGTCACAGAAAACACACTAACATACATAATAATTTTACTATACATTAAAATAGGTACCTACTTAATTAGTGTGTAAAGTTTTCTGTCACAAACCGGTTCCTACTCAGCATAATCATTGTCGAAGTCGGTACCATGCGCACAATATTGTGGTAATAGGTACTTTTGAACTATCATGGTACCGACTTCAACAAGTTATTTCACACTTTTTAGTGTTGAAGCCGATTCCATTTTTCGGTAAAAAAAGATGTTTGCCAACATATTGCAGAGACGCTTCGCCCGTACGTTGCACTTTAATCAATTAAATACTTGAACGCCTAAATTTATTGAATAGCAAACCTCCCTTACGTTCTTGCTAAACGTTTATATAAGGTTACTTTCATTTAGGGGAAAAAATTATATATTTTTGTCTCTGTCTCTCTCTGCTTGTTACCTTATCTAGCTTAAAGGGCTGAACGGATCGTAATTATATACGAGTGCAACCGCGGGGCGCAACCAGTTCTAACCCAACTATAGGCACTATTGTTTCTTACCAAAATCATGAATGTCGATGGTCTCAGTGCGAAACGGCGTCGGACATTGGTCGTAATAACTCTTCATAGGCACCTGTAAGCACAACAACTGAATATTAACATTATATAGTAGTAATTGAGGCCCTGCTTCAGTGCGATACGGATATCTAAGTGAATAAGTTGATATAAATAATTATATAAGTTAAGCTGTATTTGACAAAGAGTTACTATGAGCATACAGAGCAGACACGCTCACGAAAAGGTGTTAGGCGGCGGCGTCGTGTGTCGGGTCGTCATCTTCCTTCAAATATGGTTGAGGAGGGCGATGGCTGCCACATGCGTCAACTCGTGAACGGGTGCTGTCTGCGGAGACCGGTCTGCTCTGAATGCTGATGCAAACTCAGAAACGATATAGCCCTTTAGTAAGTAGTTTACACATAAAAATCCTATGTCCTCTAATTAAGTATATATTGTTATCTCTTTTTTAATTGTATTTGGATTTGATGAATTTGAAAAAAAAAACTTTAAAATGGCACGGACCGTGGAGTCTGTGGAGGCTAGTAATAAAATAAAACAAGAATATTAACATTCATTTCAACTATCGTAAGTTACTACCTTTTTAACACTAGGAATACAAATAGGATAGCTGTACCTAGTTTCAGACTTGCGAAGACTAATAAGTCATTCCTAGGAAATTGTGTGCGTTTTTACAATTAAATCACAAAACACATAACTGAGCTGACAGAAGGCAAATTCAAGTTGACTGTAAAAAAACGCTTTAGTAAACAGCTCATTATAAAGTCCGACATTATATAGAAGATAAAGATGCTTGGAATACTCCACTTCTGGCAAGCTGTCACTCTGCCACCCATACAATGTAATATTTGTAGTACCTAAGTAGAAACATTGTAAACATCTATATAAAAAGAATGGCCCCGAGTTTCTTGCCGCTTCTTCTCGGTAGGCTCTATATATTTTGGAACGCGGCGGTAGAGTCTTTAGTACATTGTAATGAAAAATTGACGTTCATAAGTGCGCCTTTGATGCCTAAATTGAATAAATGATTTTGAATTTGTAATGTTTTTGACTAATATTAATAACTAGGGACTGCCCCCGACTTCGTTCGCGTAGTATGCTCGGCCTTCGGCCTTGGCATAACATCCCATCTTTTCTTGGGTTTTATTTCATAAGAACCTTCTCCTGACAATAACTGACACGGAAAAAAAAGAATTAGCGAGATTGTTCCATCCGTTCTCAAGTTATAGCTATAGTTTTGATTAATGTTTTTTACCTCATAACTTTCGACGGGGTGAACCTATTCCCGAAATTCTTGCTCAAAATGAAAGCTGGTGCTTCCCGTGTGGTCCCATTTAAATTTCATAAAATCCAGTCTAGCATTTTTTGAGTTACACTCCAATAAGTGAATAGAATGGTAGTCGGTATTAATTTTTTCAAATTGTACTTGTTAATAACTTACTCCTAAGAGGTTGAATTCAATATATTTCTGTGTCTTAGTATCCCGTAGACCAAGCGAGTGAAGCAGCCGGCGGGTCAGCTAGTAGTTAGTTGCTACATGATTAGGTAAACATCAATTACTTTACAAAAACGTTTAGCAATAACCTCTTGGTGGTATTATGCTTTTCAATATATGTAGGCGCTCATGTGACGCGTGGTCAGCTGGCGCGAAGTATGATTAACCAAGCGAGTGCGAAGCGTCTTTGCAATTTTTTTTTGAACTTTTATTGTATACTGTATTATACATCAACTGTACTGTCTCCTGGTAATTTTTTTTTCACTCTACACTACATAGACACCAGGGTCCGTGCCTTTTTCAACTTTTGGGATTTTCAAAACTTAAGTACCATTAATTTATATACATACATGGGGAACATATTAAACTAACTAACTATTTGCTATATTATTAATTAAAATATTATATTATAATATAAATTTATTATTACTATTAAGATTATTCTGAGTTGATGTAAGCATTCACAGCAGACCAGTGTCCGCAAACAGCACCCGTTCACGAGTTGACGCATGTGCCAGCCATCGCCATTTCTATTTCTTCCTTCTTCTTTTTTTTCCTTCTCTTTTCTTTATTCTTTTCTTCCTCAACCATTTCTGAGGGAAGATGGCGACCCGCCACACACGCCACCGCTTGCCAACACATTTCCGTGAACACGTCTGCTCTGAATGCCCGCACCATCCTGGTAACTTTCGCACCAGAGCCCCAAGATACAAGCCCTGTGCTTAGTTTGGGGCTTACCGATATACTTGTCTAAATTCGTACGGTTTCTATCTGCATAAGACTGTGTACCTAAATAACTACAACTAAGTTAAGTTTATTTAAGTTTCATACAGTAATTTATATAATATATGTACTTTTAATGTTAAATATTAATCTTTTTTTGTAATACAATATCAGCTTTAGTGTCTCCTGGTAACATCACACCAGAGCCCCAAGATACAAGCCTTTTGCTCAGTTTGGTGCTCACTGATATGCTCTTTTGAATTAGTACAATGTTTTCTATGTTAAGTTTAGTTAAGTTTCTTACAGTAAACTGTTCATATTGTGTACTTTTTACTCTGGGTAAATAAATAAATAAATAAATATTCCACAACTATCACACAACGCCATCTAGTCCCAAGCTAAGCAGAGCTTGTGTTATGGGTACTAGACAACTGATAAACATACTTATATATTTCTAAATACATACATATTATAGATAAATTACACCCAGACACAGAACAAATGATCGTGCTCATTACACAAACATTTGTTCTGGGTGGGAATCGAACCCACGACCTCCGGCATAGCAGTCAGGGTCACTAACCACTAGACCAACAGGCCTGTCAATGTATCTTATCTTATCTAAATAGCTTAACAAAACTGCTTCCGTATATACGTCTCCTCTCCTCTACAGGCCGCATTTCTCAACACATGCTCGTGAAATTTTGTGGACTGCAGTACGCATAGACTGTCGATACTATAAAATTATCGTTAAATGACACCATGCGATATAGGTATCGCGGCTAGATACATCATCATCATCATCATCATCATCATCATCATCATTATCTCAAATTCAAATAATTTATTTGCCAGAATACAAGCCGTCCAGACAAGTGTCCAATAGGACGTCCTCTGCTGATCATATGCCTCCCCCATAATTTTCCAAAAAGACCGGTTGGAAGCGGTTTGCAACCAACGTCGTCTTGCGACCTTTATTAGAATGTCTGTCCACCTTATCGCTGGACGATCTATACTTGCCAGTCCGTGGTCTCCACTCTAGAACCTTCCGGCAACATCGGCCATCTGTTCTGCGTGCTATGTGGCCTGCCCACTGCCACTTTAACTGGCTAATCTTCTGGGCTATATCGGTGACTTTAGTTCGTCTACGGATCTCCTCATTTCCGATTCGATCACGTAGAGAAACCCCGAGCATAGCCCTCTCCATGCTCGTTGTGCGACTTTAGGCTTACTTATGAGGCTCATAGTAAGAGAAGACGTTTCAGTGCCATAAGTCATCACTGGTAACACACACCGGTCAAGGACTTTAGTCTTGAGGCACTAAGGTATTTTTGACGAGAAGACTTCGCGAAGCTTCTGGAATGCTGCCCAGCTGAGTTGCATTCGACGATTGACCTCTTTCTCGAAGGTGGACCTCCCTAGTTGGGTTCCCAACTTATATCGGGGTAGGCACAACATGGCCATTAAACGTAATTTTCGTCTTGTCCATATTCATCTTAAGACCTACCCGTTGAGAAACTCGATGGAGGCCTTCGAGCATTGTATTGAGGTTTTCCATGGATTCTGCCATGACTACAATATCGTCGGCAAATCGAAGGTGAGCGATGTACTCGCCGTTAATATTGATGCCAAGTCCTTGCCATTCCAGGAGCTTGAAGGCGTCTTCCAATGTAGCGGTGAACAGTTTCGGAGATATAACGTCTCCCTGTCTCACGCCTCTTTGCAATGGGATTGCCTTCGAACTCTGCTCCTGTACTCGGACTGACATGTAGGCGTTTTTGTACAAACACTTCAGCACTTCAATATACCGATAGTCAATACGGCACCGCTGGAGAGACTCAAGCACTGCCCACGTCTCGATCGAATCAAAGGCTTTCTCATAGTCCACAAACGCTAAACAAAGAGGCAAGTTATACTCTTCGGTCTTCTGTATAACTTGCCGTAGCGTGTGGATGTGCTCTATGGTACTATAGCCTCTTCGGAAACCGGCTTGTTTCGGAGGCTGGAAGTCATCAAACCTGCTAGCTAGATACATACTAGAGACTAAGTGAGATAGCTGTAAAAGTCAGTTTATTGACTCGACAAGTTTATCGTGAGATCCATGCTCGCACGGTAGGTTCGATAATTATATAGAATTTTTTGTCAATTCAGTTTTTAGAATATTTACCTAATAAAATTAGTTTCATATAAAACACTGTTTTAAACTATCACGGTTGTTCTCTAAAGTTATATGATTATTAACGGGATATTTACCGTGGTAAGGTTGTGGAATGAGCTCCCGATATTTCGGCGCAGTTACATGCACCATGTTCACGGGAAGACTGAATAATGCGGGTGGTTGGTCAAAAAGTTTAAAAGTTAGGTGCAGACATAACGATCTACCCTCTTTCTTAGTCTTTTTCTTAGGACAGACGAAGTGAACTGTTTCATGCCACATCAAGGAACACATAAAGGCAGTAAAAAACAATGACAGACACAAATCTGCCATAGCTGAGCATCTGCTGGACGCGGGTCCTAACCACTGGATTGAATTCCATAACCCTAAAATCTTGTCCACCGAACGCCATTACATACCAAGGCTAGTAAAGGAAACTATTGAGATCTCGAAATGCCAGAATTTCAATCGAGGTGATGGTTTTCAACTCGCCAGTGCGTGGAATCCAGTATTAGGTTGTTTTAAAAATAAAAGTTCGCGTTCAAAATATGTTCAAAATACTATACGCAGTGATACAGTGAGTGTGTTTTGTCGGGACTTAGGATCGAGTTCGAGTTCCAGTGATAACCGTAGCAAAAGACTAAGAAAGTGGGTAGATTGTTATGTTTGCACCTAACTTTTAAACTTTTTGACCAACCACCCGCATTATTCAGTCTTCCCGTGAACATGGTGCATGTAACTGCGCCGAAATAGCGGGAGCTCATTCCACAACCTTACCACGGTAAATATCCCGTTAATAATCATATAACTTTAGAGAACAACCGTGATAGTTTAAAACAGTGTTTTATATGAAACTAATTTTATTAGGTAAATATTCTAAAAACTGAATTGACAAAAAATTCTTAACTCTTAGCTCTTAATATCGGGAGCTCATTCCACAACCTTACCACGGTAAATATCCCGTTAATAATCATATAACTTTAGTTTCATATAGGTTTTTAGTATCTTAAAATGAAACTAGATGGCGCTGTGCGTACCGTAAATTAAGTGTATTTGCTGCGCGGTGACTATGATCACCGATGCTTATCCGACATTATCGACCTAGGTTTCAGGCGTGCCCGATTCGCATCCTCAGAGAGTTTACGCTACAAGTTCGCGGCGACCACACATCAGTGGTCACCGAAACCTAGGTCGATAATGTCTAAGGTCTTAATGTCTTAATTACGTAAGTTTTGATCTTCTTGGTGGCATACTTCATTACTGAAGGTCGTGTCCCTGTAAGGCCTTGGAGGATTTATGTTCCTACAGTAATCTTATATTTCTTTTGCCTTTTACCAGAGGTCTCGAGGTTGCGTTGCCGACCTTTAAGGAAGGATGATAGGAAGGAAGAGATAAAAGGGGTGAGAGTGGAGGGGGATGGGGAAGGAGAGGGAGAATGAGGAAGGGGGAATCGGGCTTCCGGAACCTCTCACAAACCGACGAAACGCAATAACAACCTAGGTTTTTTTTTTTGATTATTGCCTTTGTTCACAGACTCAATGGGTCCGTGGCATTGTTTTCATTTATATTTTAAACTTATATTATTATTATTTTATAATTAGTAACGGAATACAGGAGGACATTTTTTTTTTCTTAACTAAACTTAAATAATACATTTTTTTTGTACACAAATAGACTTTTACTAATTTCTAAATATCGTACATACCGAGAGCAGCCCGGCTCCCGCAAGCAGCGCCCGTTCACGAGCTTGACACGTGTGCCAGCCATCGCCCTCCTCAACCATATTTGAGGGAAGAGGACGACCCGCCACACGACACCAAAATGTTACCAAATGCTAGCATTTGGTACAAGCTACGTTACTTCACGTCGGTGTTAAGTGGGAGTGTGGTACTTCCCCGGTCGTGCCGGCCCATTCGGCTGTGGGGTTGCAGCGTGGCACTACCGCCGATCTATTTCGTTCAGGTTGCGGCTTCTCTCAGGGCGGTTGTAACTGAAAGTCCAGAGAGGGCAGTTACTTGGTCCGACCATCGGCCAGGTGACGCCGCGAGGCCTCCTTCCTTCTACCTTTCTGTGTCAGTGTTGATGTTAAACAATAACTGAAGTTACCTTAGACAAAGAGTTGTTGTAGTTCGCCCAGAAGTCGCTCCACTCCCCCTCTCCACGCCGGGGGCCTTCCACTTTAGTAGGTTCTGCCTCGCTGCACTCCTGCCAAGAGCTCACACAGCAACTGGACCAAATAATAATCATAATTTATTGGCAACTTAAAATATGGCATTACCTACGTACATATTCCAACTGCTGTACATGAATTCAACCACTACACACACACACACACACACACACACACACACACACACACACATGTAAAGCATACAATTATATGTACCTACTTAGTATGCATTGGCAAGCACAAACTTTGATAGTTTCATTTCTCTTTCTCTTTTATATTTCTGTTTTGACATAATGTTAGTTAAGTGGAATCGAAAATGGGAGAAGGCGCTGGTCTTCGAATCGCAGTGTAACGCTACATCGAGGACCAGAGGCTTCAAATTTAAATTGTACACTCTTTTATGTCTATAAATGATTTTTGATGTTTATGTTTAATTTTCGCATTAGTATTCCCTGTGTTACTAGTTCTCTTCTAGGGATGCGTTAAAGTAACAAAGGAGAATGACAGACTTCAGATTCATGAACGCGGCTTCTTTCTTATAGGCTGCAAATGTCCTATACATTTGCAGCCTATAAGAAAGAAGCCACGTTCATGAATCTGAAGCTTGTACGTAGCGGTACAACAATGAATACATTTTTCTCAAAAATGGTATGCAATGTTGCCATAACATCTCTAAAAAGTATCCAGAAAGTGAACTCTACCGGAGACTTATTCACAACTGGCCAGTAAGAAGCGAGATTTTAAATTTGGAAACTCCTACTGTCCAGTAAATAAATATGCAATTTACTAAATGGACACTAGGTCATCCTCTTTAGATCTGCTTAGAAAAAAAAACATAGTACCCAGACACAGATTAGAGTTTAGCCATTATAACATGGTTTGGTATGACATTTTATAAGATAGATATATTTTTGGAGCCTTAAACAGTGACCTTAACGCGACGCAGAAAAAGTATGCACGATGCGTTTCGTATTTAGTAATGTTGTAGAAGTATAGTGTGGGATTTTATGTTTGTATTTAATAATTTCAGTTTATAAATCATGTCGGATTAAAACTTTCCAATCTAAAATAAAAAGGGAGATTCTAAAACAATAATTTAAGTTATTTACTAAAACCTTCATGTTATGTAAAAATTTAACAATGTTCGAAATTAAACGCAAACTTTTTAGTAAAAAATACAACGGTATTTCACAGACAATTGTGTTTTAATTTACCGCGTGAACATAGATAACCCCAAAAAATTTGTTCAAGCGAATCTGATTCACAAAAATAGAGGGCACTCTTCCTGATTTAAAAGCTGAGGCCGAATCAGCAAAAAACTTTCTTTCATTTTTGAAAGAAGAAAAGATAAGAATTATACAAGCCTCAACCAGTAAGTAAGCCATCCTGGCCTCGTATATAACCGGACCTTACCTGCGGCTCGGTCCGGTTAACTCACACTTGGCCAGGAAGGCTTACTTACTGGATTCTGCAGTAATCTACGATTATATTGTAAATGAATTATTATCCTAGAAGTTGGAAGAAAAAAGTTATGGAAAATAATCTGTGAGTCAGAGTCGTTTATCGTTATCACAAGGGTATAGATCACAATTTTGTTTGAACCAGACGCCTATTTACGATAAATGTAGGTACCTACTGTAGAATTTGAAATACGTATGACGATTTTATTGCACGCGTACCTAGCATTTATGGGTCATCTCAGTTATTGTAGGATGTTATTATTAAAATAAAATCGGTATATAAATAAATAGGTACACAAAGTATTTATTTAAAAAGTATTTTACTGTACAATGAAGTTTGCCAAAAATGAGGCTTGACAGATTATTGAGTAACATTGACCGAATTCCAGAATGAAGCGGCCTTATTGTCTAACCAAGGGAAGTTCCAGTATCTCAAGACAAGAGTCTTCGACCAATGTGTGTTACCAGTGATGACATATGGCACTGAAACGTGGTCTATGGGCCTCAATAAGTAAGCTCAAAGCCGCACAACGAGCTATGGAGAGGGCTATGCTCGGGGTTTCTCTACGTGATCGAATCAGAAATGAGGAGATCCGTAGAACAACGAAAGTCACTGACATAGCCCAGTAGATAAGCCAGTTGAAGTGGCAGTGGGCAGGGCACATAGCACGCAGAACAGATGGCTGATTCTGGTTCTGGAATGGAGACCACGGACCGGCAAGCGCAGCGTAGGCCGTCCACCGACACGGTGGACAGACAACCTGATAAAGGTAGCAGGACGACGTTGGATGCAGGCCGCTTGCAACCGGTCCTTTTCGAAAATTATGGGGAGGCGTATGTTCAGCAGTGGACGTCCTACGGCTGAGATGATGATGATGATTGTCTAACAAAATAGTAAAGTAGGTGAACTTAACTTTGACATTGGCCTTTGAAAACGGCCCACTATGGAGTCCGAATACAAAATGAAGATCATTTTCGTTACCATTAGAATTAGGCTATAAGGTTTTAAACTATCACGGTTGTTCACTAAAGTTATATGATTATTAACGGGATATTTACCGTGGTTAGGTTGTGGAGTGAGCTCCCGATATTTCGGCGCAGTTACGTGCACCATGTAGTTAATAGTGTCAGTCTTCCCGTGAACATGGTGCATGTAACTGCGCCGAAATATCGGGAGCTCATTCCACAACCTAACCACGGTAAATATCCCGTTAATAATCATATAACTTTAGGCAATAAGGTCCTGAAGAATTCCTTCCCTCAATACAAAGTTATTGAATAAGTTTGATCACTAAAGTTACTCTAATATATATATTGTATACTCGAGCGCCTAAATATATTGAATAGCAAATATCTGTGTGCCTAACACTGCGTGCGTGTAACGTAACGTGTCGTTCACGTGAAACAGTACAAACTATAATGTATCTAGGACACACTGTGACACAGGTACACTCATAGTTTGTACTGTATACGACGATACGATAACGATAGACTTACGCAAAGTTACGTGGTAAGCGCACAGGTACAGTAGTTGTCGGTAAGGTACCAGGAGACCAGCAACAAGAAGAGTCTAGTTTCACCATCCAATACACAAAGACATTATATAAATTGTAACCGAAAGTACCAGGGTAGCAGGAACCTGAAGATCTCAACACTAGACAACGTTATCAAGTATCCGATCCCTATGTCAGTGGCTCTAGCACGAATACCTGCGTGCGTGTAACGTAACGTGTCGTTCACGTGCAACAGTACAAACTGTCATGTATCTAGGGCACAGTGTCACACAGATACACTCATAGTTTGTGCTGTATACGACGATACGATTACGATAGACTTACGCAAAGTTACGTGGCAAGCGCACAGGTAAAGTAGTATAGACGGGATGTGAATTTTTCTCTCTATAAATTTCAATATTTGATTATTGTCCGTACCTGGAAACATTCCGACTTGTGGGTGATACCACCAGGTCCGTGGTAGGCCCCCGTGGTGACAGATCCACCGAGGACTGCCCGGAGTACTCCGGAGATACTGAGGAGTAGTCCAACTCTGTGCCATATCTGTTGGGCAACAAACCAGTCACACTGGGGTATAAACCAGGGGTCTACATACTTTTTGCCTAAAGGACAGATGAGGCGTTTTCTCCAAGTCCCAAAGGGCTAACTCCGCAAAGTCCCAAGGGCCAAGATCTGATTACCTGATCATATTAGCTATATATATATATTAGCAGTTATAAAAATTTAAGGCGCTTCATTCTCCTTTACTTGAAATCAAGCAAGCGCATCTCGTAAAAAAGTAAAAAATACATAAAAAAATAATGTGCACTCTTAAATAAAAAAATATATCCGTTAATGTATGTGTATTAAAAATTACTGTTTTATGTTATGTGTTTGATAACAAATACAATAGTGAATAAAGAGAAAAGCTGTTTTAAAGGTGAAATGAAATGGTATGTTTGAATTTTTTTATTATCTCTAGTATGTTAAAATATGTTTTAATTTCCGTCAATGTGTACTTAGAAGTCTTATAAATGTCATTATATTTAATAGTTTTAAATTCATTGCTGCTTATGAGATAAACTGCTTTAAAAACCCTCGTTTTAATCGACATCGTGATATGACAGCACCTTAAGTACCTATGTAAATATATTGAGTAATGAATTTCGCACATATATGTCTGTTTCGGGAGTTGACACCAAGTAAGGTATGTATGGTTCATTGATGAGCATTTTTTGATAATTGACACCAAGACTGCAAGCGATTGTCAGTAGTATAGTATAGTATAGTATAGTTGCATACATTTAAGTACTAATAATTATAATGATATAGTATATTTCATTACAAGTGGGGGAAGGCTGTCATTGCAAAGAGTTCCGACAAATGACAGTCGGAACAAGTTGCAATGACGGTTCCGCACGTTACTGAACGACTATTTTTAATACAGTTGCGAAAAAATTAAGCAATTTAATAAAATAATCTCGCAAAGATAATTTCTGGAAAATGGCGCCAACCGGAGATTTTTTTTCTTCACCCATTCTGGTAGGCAAAGGGAACTATGCCCATACAGCCAAGTCATGAGTAGATTTTTTTTATTGATATGAAATGAAAATGAAATTTAATGAGATTAAATGAAATGAAACCTAACCTAACTCATTCAATCAAATCATTAAAGCTGACATTGAAACAAATTAATAGCTTCTTTTTAGAAATATACGCATTTGCATGAATCATAAAAACTTCTATGATTTTTTTTAATAAAATCTTCATGGTTGGTTTTCCTTTTTAATAGACATTATTTTGACAGTTGGGAAAGAGAACGCACGAGTTCGGGAAAGGTAAAAAAAAGCACGAGTATGTAATAGCCCACATCCCGAACGCTATACGTCCCTGCAATACGCCACTTTTTGAGCAACTGTATTAAAAAATAACATACTAGTTAGTAGTTCTGCGAACACCTCGCGTGCACGCAATTTTATCAGCGGCAATATCTCGCAGTACTTCACAACCTATTATCTCCACAACCACTTGACCAATTAAGCTCATATTCAAAATTTCTCTATAAAATTTAGTAGAAAATTTTATGAAAATCGGTTGGTAAATAGAGCCGCAGGAAACTTCTCCTTATAGGGAAAAGTACACTCCCTGACACGACAAAAATTTAATTGAATAGTAGAACATACATACCAAGTTTCGTCAAGATTGGTTGGAAAATGCGACCTGTACAGGAAGACGTACATACAACCTAACCAACATACGAACAGATGAAAGTCAATTTGGCCAGTTAAAGCAGAGAAGCATCGCTCGCTCTGTCAATAATGCATGTACACTCCCTCACATGACAAAAATTATATTGAAAAGTAAAACATGCATACCAAGTTTCGACAAGATTGGTTGGGACCTGTACAGGAGGATCAACGAACAACCGCTTGTTAGGTTGTTCGTTTGTCTTCCTTTACAGACAATACGGATAGACAAAAGTCAATTTGGCCAGTTAAAGCAGAGAAGCATCGCTCGCTCTGTCTATAATGCATGTACAGATTTTTTTATATACATACGTTGTATTTTAGAATGTACTTACAGACGATAAAGTTAGTAGGTATGTCAAACTAACCTATACGGGCTTGCAGAGGAAGACGTCTTATACAAACTATCCCTGCTGCAAGAAAACACACTGTCCCTGCTTTTCCCCCCATCTAAACTCTTCTGCGTCCTTCTTGACTCCATTCTTTGAATATGGCTCATGTGACTTTGCACGGAGGCGCTTCGGGGCTTCGGGCCGGGGCGAGGTTTGGGGGTGGAAGTCGCCAGCGCGGCCAGTTTCTGCTTCACGCCGTATTTAGAGTTGGTGTCTTCGAAGTCGGATACCTGGGGGTAGTTATCATTATGTTGTAGGTTATCTTTAACAAACTCCTATATGTTCTTATTAGTCTGTGGTTATGTGGTCTGCAAAAAATTCTTATCTGTACTCTATGCTCACAAAAAGAAATGTACTTGTGGACGCTATGTGAAACAAGTACAGTTTGAAAAATTTAATACCGACTTTCATTCTATTCAGTTAGTTTCTAGTTAGTTTTAATTCTAGTCAGGAGTGTAACTCAAAAAATACTGGACCGAATTTGATGAAATTTAAATGGGACCACACGGGAAGCACCAGCTTCAAACAAAAAAGAACTTTGAGAATCGGTTCACCCAATCCAAAGTTATGAGTTAACAAACATTAAAAAAATGAAGTCTATTGAGTACCTCCTCCTTTTTGGAACTCTGTAGAAAAGAGGTAGATATTGAAGTGGAGTGGGCTGAGTTGTAAACGATATTGGGCTTTAGAATAAAACTATGAAGAATTTGACAGGGTTTTAATTACGAATAGTAGTTACAGTACAAAGAAATAGACGGAGGAAAGATCCGTCAGACCTTAGTAGTGATTCATGGCACAGAAAACTAAAATAGCGAATAACATTTTAATTATGGTACTCCTTATTCTGTTAACACTAAAATCCAAATTCATGTACTTAGCAATTTAGAATGACATTATAACAACTTTTGGTTTTTATAACCGATTTCAAACAAGGACGAGGTTATAGTTCGTTTGTATATATGTTTTTTTTGTGTATGTTAGCCGATTTCTCCCCCATTTGTGGAACGTTTTTCAAAATTCTTTTTTGTTTGGTATACTTCCGAGATGGTCCCACATCAGGATCGGTCAAGCGGTGTTTGAGTTATACTCCAATAACTGAAAAGTGTTTCGCCTGGACGATATCGTAATTGACGGTGAATGACAATCGATCCCGTAAGTAGCATGGTTCACTAAAAAGTGAGAATTTTTTTTACCAATAATTAAATGTAACCGACTTCAACACTAAAAAGTGTGAAATAACTTGTCGAAGTCGGCGCCATGCGCACAATATTGTGATAATAGGTACTTTTGAACTATCATGGTACCGACTTCAACAAGTTATTGCACACTGTTCAGCGCTGAAGTCGGTTTCATGTTTAGTATTTTTTAGTAAAATACATTAATAGCCACATAAAATTAATCGGATTGAAAGTCAATTAAAGTGCTAATAATAACGAAGATAACGTTTTTGGGGAAATTCTAAGATTTGATTTCTCTTAAGAGGATTGCATAGCTAATACTTTCCATATTAAAAGAAAAAAGTCTTTTCTACCTCTTAACATTGTCCGATTTCAGTGTTTTTTTCATGGAATCATGACATTGTTTGCTATGCCCGTACGTTTTGATTTTTTTAGTATTTCAAAGTACTGTAAATTTATTTAATTAGAACTTTAGAACGTAACGGGCATAGTAAACAATGTGATGATTCCATGAAAAAAGAAATCACTGAAATAGGACAATGTTAAGAGGTAGAAAAGAGTTTTTTCTTTTAGTTTGAAAAATACTAGCTATGCAATCCTCTTAAGCAGCGCAGAAACTTGTAATCGTTCACGTTGATAAATATTAGCTAAAACTCTCTCTTAAAATGATTTCCAACATAATGTGGCCATAACTTTTAGAGTTATAGAGAGAAACCTGCAACCCACTCAAGACATCAAGTTCAAAGGTCATTGACCATATTCGCAAATTATTTTATTTGTCTCCATTAATAACCAACTTTAAAAAGAGAGGTGTACTATTCAACTGTAATTTTTGGGTCTACACGGGTGATTATATTTTCTTTATATTTCTATGGTTTGGACATGTGGAGAGAATGAATGAAATGAGAATGACTAAACAGGTATACATGGGACAAGTAAACGGAAGTGTTGGAAGGAGAAGACCTAGGCGAACGTTCCGAAATCAGATTGAAGACGTTCTGAAAAAAGGCCAGGTCAAAAGTACCCTAAACCGACGCTTATGTATGAAAGGATCGATGAGTATAGATGAAGCGAAAGAGATATGTCAGGATCGTAGTAAGTGGAAATCCATGGTCTCTGCCTACCCCTACGGGAAAGAGGCGTGATTTTATGTATGTATGTATATTTCTCTCTATAAATTTCAATGTTTGAGATCGCTAAAGCAGGCGTTAGTGCTTTGAAAAGTAAAACTATAAAAATTACAAGGGCTGCGATGTCAATACGAAAGTTCAAGTATTTCTAAATAATGCTTCTTTCGGTTGGATGGTACTGTTAAACTGTCCAATAGATGTCGCTCCCTCCCCGCAAGACGGTTAGTCAAATAGAGAGTTAAAATTCGATGCTCGGACCCGAACCTCGGTGGCCTAGTTGGTCAATGGCGTCTGACACGGAGAGTCAGAAGACGCGGGCTCTAATCCCGTCCGAGGATGGAATTTTTTTCTCTCTATAAATTTCAATGTTTGAGATCGCTAAAGCAGGCGTTAGTGCTTGCAAAGTAATACTATATTTTCTTTGCCTTTGCAAAAAAATCACCCGTTCGATGACTTGGTAAAACAATTTCATAGTAATTAATTACCTGCCATACGTTCAATATTGTGTTATCAGGTAAGCTATATTTTATAACTAGCTGCACTCCGCGGTTACACCCGCGTAGTGATGGATGATGATGATTAAAAATTATTTGTGTTAAACCAGCGGCTCATCTAACACCAAACCGAACGTCAGCCGTTTGAGCGTGAACAAGTAACAAACACACAAACACCCTCACAAACTGTTATTTTTACGATATTAGTGTGATAATAGATTGACAGGCCGGTTGGCGCAGTTGGTAGTACCCCTGCCTCCTGAGCCGCTGGTCCCGGGTTCGATCCCCGGACAGGTCAAACATTTGTGTGCATGAACATGTCTGTTTGAGCTGTGCCTGGGTGTGTATATGTATATAAGTATGTATATCAGTCATCAGGTTACCACAGTACAGGCTCTGTCTAGTTTGGGACCTGAACACCGCGTGTGCATGAACATGTCTGTTTGAGCTGTGTCTGGGTGTGTATATGTATATAAGTATGTATATCAGACATCAGGTTACATAGCACAGGCTCTGTCTAGTTTGGGACCTGAACACCGCGTGTGCATGAACATGTCTGTTTGAGCTGCGTCTGGGTGTGTATATGTATATAAGTATGTATATCAGACATCAGGTTACATAGCACAGGCTCTGTCTAGTTTGGGACCTGAACACCGCGTGTGCATGAACATGTCTGTTTGAGCTGCGTCTGGGTGTGTATATGTATATAAGTATGTATATCAGACATCAGGTTACATAGCACAGGCTCTGTCTAGTTTGGGACCTGAACACCGCGTGTGCATGAACATGTCTGTTTGAGCTGTGTCTGGGTGTGTATATGTATATATAAGTATGTATATCAGGCATCAGGTTACATAGCACAGGCTCTGTCTAGTTTGGGACCTGAACACCGCGTGTGCATGAACATGTCTGTTTGAGCTGCGTCTGGGTGTGTATATGTATATAAGTATGTATATCAGACATCAGGTTACATAGCACAGGCTCTGTCTAGTTTGGGACCTGAACACCGCGTGTGCATGAACATGTCTGTTTGAGCTGTGTCTGGGTGTGTATATGTATATATAAGTATGTATATCAGGCATCAGGTTACATAGCACAGGCTCTGTCTAGTTTGGGACCTGAACACCGCGTGTGCATGAACATGTCTGTTTGAGCTGCGTCTGGGTGTGTATATGTATATAAGTATGTATATCAGACATCAGGTTACATAGCACAGGCTCTGTCTAGTTTGGGACCTGAACACCGCGTGTGCATGAACATGTCTGTTTGAGCTGTGTCTGGGTGTGTATATGTATATATAAGTATGTATATCAGGCATCAGGTTACATAGCACAGGCTCTGTCTAGTTTGGGACCTGAACACCGCGTGTGCATGAACATGTCTGTTTGAGCTGCGTCTGGGTGTGTATATGTATATAAGTATGTATATCAGGCATCAGGTTACATAGCACAGGCTCTGTCTAGTTTGGGACCTGAACACCGCGTGTGCATGAACATGTCTGTTTGAGCTGTGTCTGGGTGTGTATATGTATATATAAGTATGTATATCAGGCATCAGGTTACATAGCACAGGCTCTGTCTAGTTTGGGACCTGAACACCGCGTGTGCATGAACATGTCTGTTTGAGCTGCGTCTGGGTGTGTATATGTATATAAGTATGTATATCAGACATCAGGTTACATAGCACAGGCTCTGTCTAGTTTGGGACCTGAACACCGCGTGTGCATGAACATGTCTGTTTGAGCTGCGTCTGGGTGTGTATATGTATATAAGTATGTATATCAGGCATCAGGTTACATAGTACAGGCTCTGTCTAGTTTGGGACCTGAACACCGCGTGTGCATGAACATGTCTGTTTGAGCTGCGTCTGGGTGTGTATATGTATATAAGTATGTATATCAGGCATCAGGTTACATAGTACAGGCTCTGTCTAGTTTGGGACCTGAACACCGCGTGTGCATGAACATGTCTGTTTGAGCTGCGTCTGGGTGTGTATATGTATATAAGTATGTATATCAGGCATCAGGTTACATAGTACAGGCTCTGTCTAGTTTGGGACCTGAACACCGCGTGTGCATGAACATGTCTGTTTGAGCTGTGCCTGGGTGTGTATATGTATATAAGTATGTATATCAGGCATCAGGTTACATAGTACAGGCTCTGTCTAGTTTGGGACCTGAACACCGCGTGTGCATGAACATGTCTGTTTGAGCTGCGTCTGGGTGTGTATATGTATATAAGTATGTATATCAGGCATCAGGTTACATAGTACAGGCTCTGTCTAGTTTGGGACCTGAACACCGCGTGTGCATGAACATGTCTGTTTGAGCTGCGTCTGGGTGTGTATATGTATATAAGTATGTATATCAGGCATCAGGTTACATAGTACAGGCTCTGTCTAGTTTGGGACCTGAACACCGCGTGTGCATGAACATGTCTGTTTGAGCTGTGTCTGGGTGTGTATATGTATATAAGTATGTATATCAGGCATCAGGTTACATAGTACAGGCTCTATCTAGTTTGGGACCTGAACACCGCGTGTGCATGAACATGTCTGTTTGAGCTGTGCCTGGGTGTGTATATGTATATAAGTATGTATATCAGGCATCAGGTTACATAGTACAGGCTCTGTCTAGTTTGGGACCTGAACACCGCGTGTGCATGAACATGTCTGTTTGAGCTGCGTCTGGGTGTGTATATGTATATAAGTATGTATATCAGGCATCAGGTTACATAGTACAGGCTCTGTCTAGTTTGGGACCTGAACACCGCGTGTGCATGAACATGTCTGTTTGAGCTGTGTCTGGGTGTGTATATGTATATAAGTATGTATATCAGTCATCAGGTTACATAGTACAGGCTCTGTCTAGTTTGGGACCTGAACACCGCGTGTGCATGAACATGTCTGTTTGAGCTGTGCCTGGGTGTGTATATGTATATAAGTATGTATATCAGGCATCAGGTTACATAGTACAGGCTCTGTCTAGTTTGGGACCTGAACACCGCGTGTGCATGAACATGTCTGTTTGAGCTGTGCCTGGGTGTGTATATGTATATAAGTATGTATATCAGGCATCAGGTTACATAGTACAGGCTCTGTCTAGTTTGGGACCTGAACACCGCGTGTGCATGAACATGTCTGTTTGAGCTGTGCCTGGGTGTGTATATGTATATAAGTATGTATATCAGGCATCAGGTTACATAGTACAGGCTCTGTCTAGTTTGGGACCTGAACACCGCGTGTGCATGAACATGTCTGAGCTGTGTCTGGGTGTGTATATGTATATAAGTATGTATATCAGGCATCAGGTTACATAGTACAGGCTCTGTCTAGTTTGGGACCTGAACACCGCGTGTGCATGAACATGTCTGAGCTGTGTCTGGGTGTGTATATGTATATAAGTATGTATATCAGACATCAGGTTACATAGCACAGGCTCTGTCTAGTTTGGGACCTGAACACCGCGTGTGCATGAACATGTCTGTTTGAGCTGCGTCTGGGTGTGTATATGTATATAAGTATGTATATCAGACATCAGGTTACATAGCACAGGCTCTGTCTAGTTTGGGACCTGAACACCGCGTGTGCATGAACATGTCTGTTTGAGCTGCGTCTGGGTGTGTATATGTATATAAGTATGTATATCAGTCATCAGGTTACATAGTACAGGCTCTGTCTAGTTTGGGACCTGAACACCGCGTGTGCATGAACATGTCTGTTTGAGCTGTGCCTGGGTGTGTATATGTATATAAGTATGTATATCAGGCATCAGGTTACATAGTACAGGCTCTGTCTAGTTTGGGACCTGAACACCGCGTGTGCATGAACATGTCTGTTTGAGCTGCGTCTGGGTGTGTATATGTATATAAGTATGTATATCAGGCATCAGGTTACATAGTACAGGCTCTGTCTAGTTTGGGACCTGAACACCGCGTGTGCATGAACATGTCTGTTTGAGCTGTGCCTGGGTGTGTATATGTATATAAGTATGTATATCAGGCATCAGGTTACATAGTACAGGCTCTATCTAGTTTGGGACCTGAACACCGCGTGTGCATGAACATGTCTGTTTGAGCTGTGCCTGGGTGTGTATATGTATATAAGTATGTATATCAGGCATCAGGTTACATAGTACAGGCTCTGTCTAGTTTGGGACCTGAACACCGCGTGTGCATGAACATGTCTGTTTGAGCTGCGTCTGGGTGTGTATATGTATATAAGTATGTATATCAGGCATCAGGTTACATAGTACAGGCTCTGTCTAGTTTGGGACCTGAACACCGCGTGTGCATGAACATGTCTGTTTGAGCTGTGTCTGGGTGTGTATATGTATATAAGTATGTATATCAGTCATCAGGTTACATAGTACAGGCTCTGTCTAGTTTGGGACCTGAACACCGCGTGTGCATGAACATGTCTGTTTGAGCTGCGTCTGGGTGTGTATATGTATATAAGTATGTATATCAGACATCAGGTTACATAGCACAGGCTCTGTCTAGTTTGGGACCTGAACACCGCGTGTGCATGAACATGTCTGTTTGAGCTGCGTCTGGGTGTGTATATGTATATAAGTATGTATATCAGACATCAGGTTACATAGCACAGGCTCTGTCTAGTTTGGGACCTGAACACCGCGTGTGCATGAACATGTCTGTTTGAGCTGTGTCTGGGTGTGTATATGTATATATAAGTATGTATATCAGGCATCAGGTTACATAGCACAGGCTCTGTCTAGTTTGGGACCTGAACACCGCGTGTGCATGAACATGTCTGTTTGAGCTGCGTCTGGGTGTGTATATGTATATAAGTATGTATATCAGACATCAGGTTACATAGCACAGGCTCTGTCTAGTTTGGGACCTGAACACCGCGTGTGCATGAACATGTCTGTTTGAGCTGTGTCTGGGTGTGTATATGTTTATATAAGTATGTATATCAGGCATCAGGTTACATAGCACAGGCTCTGTCTAGTTTGGGACCTGAACACCGCGTGTGCATGAACATGTCTGTTTGAGCTGCGTCTGGGTGTGTATATGTATATAAGTATGTATATCAGACATCAGGTTACATAGCACAGGCTCTGTCTAGTTTGGGACCTGAACACCGCGTGTGCATGAACATGTCTGTTTGAGCTGTGTCTGGGTGTGTATATGTATATATAAGTATGTATATCAGGCATCAGGTTACATAGCACAGGCTCTGTCTAGTTTGGGACCTGAACACCGCGTGTGCATGAACATGTCTGTTTGAGCTGCGTCTGGGTGTGTATATGTATATAAGTATGTATATCAGACATCAGGTTACATAGCACAGGCTCTGTCTAGTTTGGGACCTGAACACCGCGTGTGCATGAACATGTCTGTTTGAGCTGTGTCTGGGTGTGTATATGTATATATAAGTATGTATATCAGGCATCAGGTTACATAGCACAGGCTCTGTCTAGTTTGGGACCTGAACACCGCGTGTGCATGAACATGTCTGTTTGAGCTGCGTCTGGGTGTGTATATGTATATAAGTATGTATATCAGACATCAGGTTACATAGCACAGGCTCTGTCTAGTTTGGGACCTGAACACCGCGTGTGCATGAACATGTCTGTTTGAGCTGCGTCTGGGTGTGTATATGTATATAAGTATGTATATCAGGCATCAGGTTACATAGTACAGGCTCTGTCTAGTTTGGGACCTGAACACCGCGTGTGCATGAACATGTCTGTTTGAGCTGCGTCTGGGTGTGTATATGTATATAAGTATGTATATCAGGCATCAGGTTACATAGTACAGGCTCTGTCTAGTTTGGGACCTGAACACCGCGTGTGCATGAACATGTCTGTTTGAGCTGCGTCTGGGTGTGTATATTTATATAAGTATGTATATCAGGCATCAGGTTACATAGTACAGGCTCTGTCTAGTTTGGGACCTGAACACCGCGTGTGCATGAACATGTCTGTTTGAGCTGTGCCTGGGTGTGTATATGTATATAAGTATGTATATCAGGCATCAGGTTACATAGTACAGGCTCTGTCTAGTTTGGGACCTGAACACCGCGTGTGCATGAACATGTCTGTTTGAGCTGCGTCTGGGTGTGTATATGTATATAAGTATGTATATCAGGCATCAGGTTACATAGTACAGGCTCTGTCTAGTTTGGGACCTGAACACCGCGTGTGCATGAACATGTCTGTTTGAGCTGCGTCTGGGTGTGTATATGTATATAAGTATGTATATCAGGCATCAGGTTACATAGTACAGGCTCTGTCTAGTTTGGGACCTGAACACCGCGTGTGCATGAACATGTCTGTTTGAGCTGTGTCTGGGTGTGTATATGTATATAAGTATGTATATCAGGCATCAGGTTACATAGTACAGGCTCTATCTAGTTTGGGACCTGAACACCGCGTGTGCATGAACATGTCTGTTTGAGCTGTGCCTGGGTGTGTATATGTATATAAGTATGTATATCAGGCATCAGGTTACATAGTACAGGCTCTGTCTAGTTTGGGACCTGAACACCGCGTGTGCATGAACATGTCTGTTTGAGCTGCGTCTGGGTGTGTATATGTATATAAGTATGTATATCAGGCATCAGGTTACATAGTACAGGCTCTGTCTAGTTTGGGACCTGAACACCGCGTGTGCATGAACATGTCTGTTTGAGCTGTGTCTGGGTGTGTATATGTATATAAGTATGTATATCAGTCATCAGGTTACATAGTACAGGCTCTGTCTAGTTTGGGACCTGAACACCGCGTGTGCATGAACATGTCTGTTTGAGCTGTGCCTGGGTGTGTATATGTATATAAGTATGTATATCAGGCATCAGGTTACATAGTACAGGCTCTGTCTAGTTTGGGACCTGAACACCGCGTGTGCATGAACATGTCTGTTTGAGCTGTGCCTGGGTGTGTATATGTACATAAGTATGTATATCAGGCATCAGGTTACATAGTACAGGCTCTGTCTAGTTTGGGACCTGAACACCGCGTGTGCATGAACATGTCTGTTTGAGCTGTGCCTGGGTGTGTATATGTATATAAGTATGTATATCAGGCATCAGGTTACATAGTACAGGCTCTGTCTAGTTTGGGACCTGAACACCGCGTGTGCATGAACATGTCTGAGCTGTGTCTGGGTGTGTATATGTATATAAGTATGTATATCAGGCATCAGGTTACATAGTACAGGCTCTGTCTAGTTTGGGACCTGAACACCGCGTGTGCATGAACATGTCTGAGCTGTGTCTGGGTGTGTATATGTATATAAGTATGTATATCAGACATCAGGTTACATAGCACAGGCTCTGTCTAGTTTGGGACCTGAACACCGCGTGTGCATGAACATGTCTGTTTGAGCTGCGTCTGGGTGTGTATATGTATATAAGTATGTATATCAGACATCAGGTTACATAGCACAGGCTCTGTCTAGTTTGGGACCTGAACACCGCGTGTGCATGAACATGTCTGTTTGAGCTGCGTCTGGGTGTGTATATGTATATAAGTATGTATATCAGGCATCAGGTTACATAGTACAGGCTCTGTCTAGTTTGGGACCTGAACACCGCGTGTGCATGAACATGTCTGTTTGAGCTGTGCCTGGGTGTGTATATGTATATAAGTATGTATATCAGGCATCAGGTTACATAGTACAGGCTCTGTCTAGTTTGGGACCTGAACACCGCGTGTGCATGAACATGTCTGTTTGAGCTGCGTCTGGGTGTGTATATGTATATAAGTATGTATATCAGGCATCAGGTTACATAGTACAGGCTCTGTCTAGTTTGGGACCTGAACACCGCGTGTGCATGAACATGTCTGTTTGAGCTGTGCCTGGGTGTGTATATGTATATAAGTATGTATATCAGGCATCAGGTTACATAGTACAGGCTCTATCTAGTTTGGGACCTGAACACCGCGTGTGCATGAACATGTCTGTTTGAGCTGTGCCTGGGTGTGTATATGTATATAAGTATGTATATCAGGCATCAGGTTACATAGTACAGGCTCTGTCTAGTTTGGGACCTGAACACCGCGTGTGCATGAACATGTCTGTTTGAGCTGCGTCTGGGTGTGTATATGTATATAAGTATGTATATCAGGCATCAGGTTACATAGTACAGGCTCTGTCTAGTTTGGGACCTGAACACCGCGTGTGCATGAACATGTCTGTTTGAGCTGTGTCTGGGTGTGTATATGTATATAAGTATGTATATCAGTCATCAGGTTACATAGTACAGGCTCTGTCTAGTTTGGGACCTGAACACCGCGTGTGCATGAACATGTCTGTTTGAGCTGTGCCTGGGTGTGTATATGTATATAAGTATGTATATCAGGCATCAGGTTACATAGTACAGGCTCTGTCTAGTTTGGGACCTGAACACCGCGTGTGCATGAACATGTCTGTTTGAGCTGTGCCTGGGTGTGTATACGTATATAAGTATGTATATCAGGCATCAGGTTACATAGTACAGGCTCTGTCTAGTTTGGGACCTGAACACCGCGTGTGCATGAACATGTCTGTTTGAGCTGTGCCTGGGTGTGTATATGTATATAAGTATGTATATCAGGCATCAGGTTACATAGTACAGGCTCTGTCTAGTTTGGGACCTGAACACCGCGTGTGCATGAACATGTCTGTTTGAGCTGCGTCTGGGTGTGTATATGTATATAAGTATGTATATCAGGCATCAGGTTACATAGTACAGGCTCTATCTAGTTTGGGACCTGAACACCGCGTGTGCATGAACATGTCTGAGCTGTGTCTGGGTGTGTATATGTATATAAGTATGTATATCAGACATCAGGTTACATAGCACAGGCTCTGTCTAGTTTGGGACCTGAACACCGGGTGTGCATGAACATGTCTGAGCTGTGTCTGGGTGTGTATATGTATATAAGTATGTATATCAGGCATCAGGTTACCATAGTACAGGCTCTGTCTAGTTTGGGACCTGAACACCGCGTGTGCATGAACATGTCTGTTTGAGCTGTGCCTGGGTGTGTATATGTATATAAGTATGTATATCAGGCATCAGGTTACATAGTACAGGCTCTGTCTAGTTTGGGACCTGAACACCGCGTGTGCATGAACATGTCTGTTTGAGCTGCGTCTGGGTGTGTATATGTATATAAGTATGTATATCAGGCATCAGGTTACCATAGTACAGGCTCTGTCTAGTTTGGGACCTGAACACCGCGTGTGCATGAACATGTCTGTTTGAGCTGCGTCTGGGTGTGTATATGTATATAAGTATGTATATCAGGCATCAGGTTACATAGTACAGGCTCTGTCTAGTTTGGGACCTGAACACCGCGTGTGCATGAACATGTCTGTTTGAGCTGTGCCTGGGTGTGTATATGTATATAAGTATGTATATCAGGCATCAGGTTACATAGTACAGGCTCTGTCTAGTTTGGGACCTGAACACCGCGTGTGCATGAACATGTCTGTTTGAGCCGTGTCTGGGTGTGTATATGTATATAAGTATGTATATCAGGCATCAGATTACATAGTACAGGCTCTGTCTAGTTTGGGACCTGAACACCGCGTGTGCATGAACATGTCTGTTTGAGCTGTGCCTGGGTGTGTATATGTATATAAGTATGTATATCAGGCATCAGGTTACATAGTACAGGCTCTGTCTAGTTTGGGACCTGAACACCGCGTGTGCATGAACATGTCTGTTTGAGCTGCGTCTGGGTGTGTATATGTATATAAGTATGTATATCAGTCATCAGGTTACATAGTACAGGCTCTGTCTAGTTTGGGACCTGAACACCGCGTGTGCATGAACATGTCTGTTTGAGCTGCGTCTGGGTGTGTATATGTATATAAGTATGTATATCAGGCATCAGGTTACCATAGTACAGGCTCTGTCTAGTTTGGGACCTGAACACCGCGTGTGCATGAACATGTCTGTTTGAGCTGCGTCTGGGTGTGTATATGTATATAAGTATGTATATCAGTCATCAGGTTACATAGTACAGGCTCTGTCTAGTTTGGGACCTGAACACCGCGTGTGCATGAACATGTCTGTTTGAGCTGCGTCTGGGTGTGTATATGTATATAAGTATGTATATCAGGCATCAGGTTACCATAGTACAGGCTCTGTCTAGTTTGGGACCTGAACACCGCGTGTGCATGAACATGTCTGTTTGAGCTGCGTCTGGGTGTGTATATGTATATAAGTATGTATATCAGTCATCAGGTTACATAGTACAGGCTCTGTCTAGTTTGGGACCTGAACACCGCGTGTGCATGAACATGTCTGTTTGAGCAGTGTCTGGGTGTGTATATGTATATAAGTATGTATATCAGGCATCAGGTTACCATAGTACAGGCTCTGTCTAGTTTGGGACCTGAACACCGCGTGTGCATGAACATGTCTGTTTGAGCAGTGTCTGGGTGTGTATATGTATATAAGTATGTATATCAGGCATCAGGTTACATAGTACAGGCTCTGTCTAGTTTGGGACCTGAACACCGCGTGTGCATGAACATGTCTGTTTGAGCTGCGTCTGGGTGTGTATATGTATATAAGTATGTATATCAGTCATCAGGTTACATAGTACAGGCTCTGTCTAGTTTGGGACCTGAACACCGCGTGTGCATGAACATGTCTGTTTGAGCTGCGTCTGGGTGTGTATATGTATATAAGTATGTATATCAGTCATCAGGTTACATAGTACAGACTCTGTCTAGTTTGGGACCTGAACACCGCGTGTGCATGAACATGTCTGTTTGAGCAGTGTCTGGGTGTGTATATGTATATAAGTATGTATATCAGGCATCAGGTTACATAGTACAGGCTCTGTCTAGTTTGGGACCTGAACACCGCGTGTGCATGAACATGTCTGTTTGAGCTGCGTCTGGGTGGGTATATGTATATAAGTATGTATATCAGTCATCAGGTTACATAGTACAGGCTCTGTCTAGTTTGGGACCTGAACACCGCGTGTGCATGAACATGTCTGTTTGAGCTGCGTCTGGGTGTGTATATGTATATAAGTATGTATATCAGTCATCAGGTTACATAGTACAGGCTCTGTCTAGTTTGGGACCTGAACACCGCGTGTGCATGAACATGTCTGTTTGAGCTGTGTCTGGGTGTGTATATGTATATAAGTATGTATATCAGGCATCAGGTTACATAGTACAGGCTCTGTCTAGTTTGGGACCTGAACACCGCGTGTGCATGAACATGTCTGTTTGAGCTGCGTCTGGGTGTGTATATGTATATAAGTATGTATATCAGTCATCAGGTTACATAGTACAGGCTCTGTCTAGTTTGGGACCTGAACACCGCGTGTGCATGAACATGTCTGTTTGAGCTGCGTCTGGGTGTGTATATGTATATAAGTATGTATATCAGTCATCAGGTTACATAGTACAGGCTCTGTCTAGTTTGGGACCTGAACACCGCGTGTGCATGAACATGTCTGTTTGAGCAGTGTCTGGGTGTGTATATGTATATAAGTATGTATATTAGGCATCAGGTTACATAGTACAGGCTCTGTCTAGTTTGGGACCTGAACACCGCGTGTGCATGAACATGTCTGTTTGAGCTGCGTCTGGGTGTGTATATGTATATAAGTATGTATATCAGTCATCAGGTTACATAGTACAGGCTCTGTCTAGTTTGGGACCTGAACACCGCGTGTGCATGAACATGTCTGTTTGAGCTGCGTCTGGGTGTGTATATGTATATAAGTATGTATATCAGTCATCAGGTTACATAGTACAGGCTCTGTCTAGTTTGGGACCTGAACACCGCGTGTGCATGAACATGTCTGTTTGAGCAGTGTCTGGGTGTGTATATGTATATAAGTATGTATATCAGGCATCAGGTTACATAGTACAGGCTCTGTCTAGTTTGGGACCTGAACACCGCGTGTGCATGAACATGTCTGTTTGAGCTGTGCCTGGGTGTGTATATGTACATAAGTATGTATATCAGGCATCAGGTTACATAGTACAGGCTCTGTCTAGTTTGGGACCTGAACACCGCGTGTGCATGAACATGTCTGTTTGAGCTGTGCCTGGGTGTGTATATGTACATAAGTATGTATATCAGGCATCAGGTTACATAGTACAGGCTCTGTCTAGTTTGGGACCTGAACACCGCGTGTGCATGAACATGTCTGTTTGAGCTGTGTCTGGGTGTGTATATGTATATAAGTATGTATATCAGGCATCAGGTTACATAGTACAGGCTCTGTCTAGTTTGGGACCTGAACACCGCGTGTGCATGAACATGTCTGTTTGAGCTGTGTCTGGGTGTGTATATGTATATAAGTATGTATATCAGGCATCAGGTTACATAGTACAGGCTCTGTCTAGTTTGGGACCTGAACACCGCGTGTGCATGAACATGTCTGTTTGAGCTGTGTCTGGGTGTGTATATGTATATAAGTATGTATATCAGGCATCAGGTTACATAGTACAGGCTCTGTCTAGTTTGGGACCTGAACACCGCGTGTGCATGAACATGTCTGTTTGAGCTGTGTCTGGGTGTGTATATGTATATAAGTATGTATATCAGGCATCAGGTTACATAGTACAGGCTCTGTCTAGTTTGGGACCTGAACACCGCGTGTGCATGAACATGTCTGTTTGAGCTGCGTCTGGGTGTGTATATGTATATAAGTATGTATATCAGGCATCAGGTTACATAGTACAGGCTCTGTCTAGTTTGGGACCTGAACACCGCGTGTGCATGAACATGTCTGTTTGAGCTGTGTCTGGGTGTGTATATGTATATAAGTATGTATATCAGGCATCAGGTTACATAGTACAGGCTCTGTCTAGTTTGGGACCTGAACACCGCGTGTGCATGAACATGTCTGTTTGAGCTGTGTCTGGGTGTGTATATGTATATATAAGTATGTATATCAGGCATCAGGTTACATAGTACAGGCTCTGTCTAGTTTGGGACCTGAACACCGCGTGTGCATGAACATGTCTGTTTGAGCTGTGTCTGGGTGTGTATATGTATATAAGTATGTATATCAGGCATCAGGTTACATAGTACAGGCTCTGTCTAGTTTGGGACCTGAACACCGCGTGTGCATGAACATGTCTGTTTGAGCTGTGTCTGGGTGTGTATATGTATATATAAGTATGTATATCAGGCATCAGGTTACATAGTACAGGCTCTGTCTAGTTTGGGACCTGAACACCGCGTGTGCATGAACATGTCTGTTTGAGCCATGTCTGGGTGTGTATATGTATATAAGTATGTATATCAGGCATCAGATTACATAGTACAGGCTCTGTCTAGTTTGGGACCTGAACACCGCGTGTGCATGAACATGTCTGTTTGAGCTGTGCCTGGGTGTGTATATGTATATAAGTATGTATATCAGGCATCAGGTTACATAGTACAGGCTCTGTCTAGTTTGGGACCTGAACACCGCGTGTGCATGAACATGTCTGTTTGAGCTGCGTCTGGGTGTGTATATGTATATAAGTATGTATATCAGTCATCAGGTTACATAGTACAGGCTCTGTCTAGTTTGGGACCTGAACACCGCGTGTGCATGAACATGTCTGTTTGAGCTGCGTCTGGGTGTGTATATGTATATAAGTATGTATATCAGGCATCAGGTTACCATAGTACAGGCTCTGTCTAGTTTGGGACCTGAACACCGCGTGTGCATGAACATGTCTGTTGGAGCTGCGTCTGGGTGTGTATATGTATATAAGTATGTATATCAGTCATCAGGTTACATAGTACAGGCTCTGTCTAGTTTGGGACCTGAACACCGCGTGTGCATGAACATGTCTGTTTGAGCTGCGTCTGGGTGTGTATATGTATATAAGTATGTATATCAGGCATCAGGTTACCATAGTACAGGCTCTGTCTAGTTTGGGACCTGAACACCGCGTGTGCATGAACATGTCTGTTTGAGCTGCGTCTGGGTGTGTATATGTATATAAGTATGTATATCAGTCATCAGGTTACATAGTACAGGCTCTGTCTAGTTTGGGACCTGAACACCGCGTGTGCATGAACATGTCTGTTTGAGCAGTGTCTGGGTGTGTATATGTATATAAGTATGTATATCAGGCATCAGGTTACCATAGTACAGGCTCTGTCTAGTTTGGGACCTGAACACCGCGTGTGCATGAACATGTCTGTTTGAGCAGTGTCTGGGTGTGTATATGTATATAAGTATGTATATCAGGCATCAGGTTACATAGTACAGGCTCTGTCTAGTTTGGGACCTGAACACCGCGTGTGCATGAACATGTCTGTTTGAGCTGCGTCTGGGTGTGTATATGTATATAAGTATGTATATCAGTCATCAGGTTACATAGTACAGGCTCTGTCTAGTTTGGGACCTGAACACCGCGTGTGCATGAACATGTCTGTTTGAGCTGCGTCTGGGTGTGTATATGTATATAAGTATGTATATCAGTCATCAGGTTACATAGTACAGACTCTGTCTAGTTTGGGACCTGAACACCGCGTGTGCATGAACATGTCTGTTTGAGCAGTGTCTGGGTGTGTATATGTATATAAGTATGTATATCAGGCATCAGGTTACATAGTACAGGCTCTGTCTAGTTTGGGACCTGAACACCGCGTGTGCATGAACATGTCTGTTTGAGCTGCGTCTGGGTGGGTATATGTATATAAGTATGTATATCAGTCATCAGGTTACATAGTACAGGCTCTGTCTAGTTTGGGACCTGAACACCGCGTGTGCATGAACATGTCTGTTTGAGCTGCGTCTGGGTGTGTATATGTATATAAGTATGTATATCAGGCATCAGGTTACATAGTACAGGCTCTGTCTAGTTTGGGACCTGAACACCGCGTGTGCATGAACATGTCTGTTTGAGCCGTGTCTGGGTGTGTATATGTATATAAGTATGTATATCAGGCATCAGGTTACATAGTACAGGCTCTGTCTAGTTTGGGACCTGAACACCGCGTGTGCATGAACATGTCTGTTTGAGCTGCGTCTGGGTGTGTATATGTATATAAGTATGTATATCAGTCATCAGGTTACATAGTACAGGCTCTGTCTAGTTTGGGACCTGAACACCGCGTGTGCATGAACATGTCTGTTTGAGCTGCGTCTGGGTGTGTATATGTATATAAGTATGTATATCAGTCATCAGGTTACATAGTACAGGCTCTGTCTAGTTTGGGACCTGAACACCGCGTGTGCATGAACATGTCTGTTTGAGCAGTGTCTGGGTGTGTATATGTATATAAGTATGTATATCAGGCATCAGGTTACATAGTACAGGCTCTGTCTAGTTTGGGACCTGAACACCGCGTGTGCATGAACATGTCTGTTTGAGCTGCGTCTGGGTGTGTATATGTATATAAGTATGTATATCAGTCATCAGGTTACATAGTACAGGCTCTGTCTAGTTTGGGACCTGAACACCGCGTGTGCATGAACATGTCTGTTTGAGCTGCGTCTGGGTGTGTATATGTATATAAGTATGTATATCAGTCATCAGGTTACATAGTACAGGCTCTGTCTAGTTTGGGACCTGAACACCGCGTGTGCATGAACATGTCTGTTTGAGCAGTGTCTGGGTGTGTATATGTATATAAGTATGTATATCAGGCATCAGGTTACATAGTACAGGCTCTGTCTAGTTTGGGACCTGAACACCGCGTGTGCATGAACATGTCTGTTTGAGCTGTGCCTGGGTGTGTATATGTACATAAGTATGTATATCAGGCATCAGGTTACATAGTACAGGCTCTGTCTAGTTTGGGACCTGAACACCGCGTGTGCATGAACATGTCTGTTTGAGCTGTGCCTGGGTGTGTATATGTACATAAGTATGTATATCAGGCATCAGGTTACATAGTACAGGCTCTGTCTAGTTTGGGACCTGAACACCGCGTGTGCATGAACATGTCTGTTTGAGCAGTGTCTGGGTGTGTATATGTATATAAGTATGTATATCAGGCATCAGGTTACATAGTACAGGCTCTGTCTAGTTTGGGACCTGAACACCGCGTGTGCATGAACATGTCTGTTTGAGCTGTGTCTGGGTGTGTATATGTATATAAGTATGTATATCAGGCATCAGGTTACATAGTACAGGCTCTGTCTAGTTTGGGACCTGAACACCGCGTGTGCATGAACATGTCTGTTTGAGCTGTGTCTGGGTGTGTATATGTATATAAGTATGTATATCAGGCATCAGGTTACATAGTACAGGCTCTGTCTAGTTTGGGACCTGAACACCGCGTGTGCATGAACATGTCTGTTTGAGCTGTGTCTGGGTGTGTATATGTATATAAGTATGTATATCAGGCATCAGGTTACATAGTACAGGCTCTGTCTAGTTTGGGACCTGAACACCGCGTGTGCATGAACATGTCTGTTTGAGCTGTGTCTGGGTGTGTATATGTATATAAGTATGTATATCAGGCATCAGGTTACATAGTACAGGCTCTGTCTAGTTTGGGACCTGAACACCGCGTGTGCATGAACATGTCTGTTTGAGCTGTGTCTGGGTGTGTATATGTATATAAGTATGTATATCAGGCATCAGGTTACATAGTACAGGCTCTGTCTAGTTTGGGACCTGAACACCGCGTGTGCATGAACATGTCTGTTTGAGCTGTGTCTGGGTGTGTATATGTATATATAAGTATGTATATCAGGCATCAGGTTACATAGTACAGGCTCTGTCTAGTTTGGGACCTGAACACCGCGTGTGCATGAACATGTCTGTTTGAGCTGTGTCTGGGTGTGTATATGTATATAAGTATGTATATCAGGCATCAGGTTACATAGTACAGGCTCTGTCTAGTTTGGGACCTGAACACCGCGTGTGCATGAACATGTCTGTTTGAGCTGTGTCTGGGTGTGTATATGTATATATAAGTATGTATATCAGGCATCAGGTTACATAGTACAGGCTCTGTCTAGTTTGGGACCTGAACACCGCGTGTGCATGAACATGTCTGTTTGAGCTGTGTCTGGGTGTGTATATGTATATAAGTATGTATATCAGGCATCAGGTTACATAGTACAGGCTCTGTCTAGTTTGGGACCTGAACACCGCGTGTGCATGAACATGTCTGTTTGAGCTGTGTCTGGGTGTGTATATGTATATATAAGTATGTATATCAGGCATCAGGTTACATAGTACAGGCTCTGTCTAGTTTGGGACCTGAACACCGCGTGTGCATGAACATGTCTGTTTGAGCTGTGTCTGGGTGTGTATATGTATATAAGTATGTATATCAGGCATCAGGTTACATAGTACAGGCTCTGTCTAGTTTGGGACCTGAACACCGCGTGTGCATGAACATGTCTGTTTGAGCCGTGTCTGGGTGTGTATATGTATATATAAGTATGTATATCAGGCATCAGGTTACATAGTACAGGCTCTGTCTAGTCTGAGATCTGAACACCGCATGTGCATGAACATGTCTGTTTGAGCTGTGTCTGGGTGTGTATATGTATATATAAGTATGTATATCAGGCATCAGGTTACATAGTACAGGCTCTGTCTAGTCTGAGATCTGAACACCGCATGTGCATGAACATGTCTGTTTGAGCTGTGCCTGGGTGTGTATATGTATATAAGTATGTATATCAGGCATCAGGTTACATAGTACAGGCTCTGTCTAGTTTGGGACCTGAACACCGCGTGTGCATGAACATGTCTGTTTGAGCTGTGCCTGGGTGTGTATATGTATATATAAGTATGTATATCAGGCATCAGGTTACATAGTACAGGCTCTGTCTAGTCTGAGATCTGAACACCGCATGTGCATGAACATGTCTGTTTGAGCTGTGCCTGGGTGTGTATATGTATATAAGTATGTATATCAGGCATCAGGTTACATAGTACAGGCTCTGTCTAGTTTGGGACCTGAACACCGCGTGTGCATGAACATGTCTGTTTGAGCTGTGCCTGGGTGTGTATATGTATATAAGTATGTATATCAGGCATCAGGTTACATAGTACAGGCTCTGTCTAGTTTGGGACCTGAACACCGCGTGTGCATGATCATGTCTGTTTGAGCCGTGTCTGGGTGTGTATATGTATATAAGTATGTATATCAGGCATCAGGTTACATAGTACAGGCTCTGTCTAGTCTGAGATCTGAACACCGCATGTGCATGAACATGTCTGTTTGAGCTGTGTCTGGGTGTGTATATGTATATATAAGTATGTATATCAGGCATCAGGTTACATAGTACAGGCTCTGTCTAGTCTGAGATCTGAACACCGCATGTGCATGAACATGTCTGTTTGAGCTGTGCCTGGGTGTGTATATGTATATAAGTATGTATATCAGGCATCAGGTTACATAGTACAGGCTCTGTCTAGTTTGGGACCTGAACACCGCGTGTGCATGAACATGTCTGTTTGAGCCGTGTCTGGGTGTGTATATGTATATAAGTATGTATATCAGGCATCAGGTTACATAGTACAGGCTCTGTCTAGTCTGAGATCTGAACACCGCATGTGCATGAACATGTCTGTTTGAGCTGTGTCTGGGTGTGTATATGTATATATAAGTATGTATATCAGGCATCAGGTTACATAGTACAGGCTCTGTCTAGTCTGAGATCTGAACACCGCATGTGCATCAACATGTCTGTTTGAGCTGTGCCTGGGTGTGTATATGTATATAAGTATGTATATCAGGCATCAGGTTACATAGTACAGGCTCTGTCTAGTTTGGGACCTGAACACCGCGTGTGCATGAACATGTCTGTTTGAGCCGTGTCTGGGTGTGTATATGTATATAAGTATGTATATCAGGCATCAGGTTACATAGTACAGGCTCTGTCTAGTTTGGGACCTGAACACCGCGTGTGCATGAACATGTCTGTTTGAGCCGTGTCTGGGTGTGTATATGTATATAAGTATGTATATCAGGCATCAGGTTACATAGTACAGGCTCTGTCTAGTCTGAGATCTGAACACCGCATGTGCATGAACATGTCTGTTTGAGCTGTGCCTGGGTGTGTATATGTATATATAAGTATGTATATCAGGCATCAGGTTACATAGTACAGGCTCTGTCTAGTTTGGGACCTGAACACCGCGTGTGCATGAACATGTCTGTTTGAGCTGTGTCTGGGTGTGTATATGTATATATAAGTATGTATATCAGGCATCAGGTTACATAGTACAGGCTCTGTCTAGTCTGAGATCTGAACACCGCATGTGCATGAACATGTCTGTTTGAGCTGTGCCTGGGTGTGTATATGTATATAAGTATGTATATCAGGCATCAGGTTACATAGTACAGGCTCTGTCTAGTTTGGGACCTGAACACCGCGTGTGCATGAACATGTCTGTTTGAGCTGTGTCTGGGTGTGTATATGTATATATAAGTATGTATATCAGGCATCAGGTTACATAGTACAGGCTCTGTCTAGTCTGAGATCTGAACACCGCATGTGCATGAACATGTCTGTTTGAGCTGTGCCTGGGTGTGTATATGTATATAAGTATGTATATCAGGCATCAGGTTACATAGTACAGGCTCTGTCTAGTTTGGGACCTGAACACCGCGTGTGCATGAACATGTCTGTTTGAGCCGTGTCTGGGTGTGTATATGTATATAAGTATGTATATCAGGCATCAGGTTACATAGTACAGGCTCTGTCTAGTTTGGGACCTGAACACCGCATGTGCATGAACATGTCTGTTTGATCTGTGTCTGGGTGTGTATATGTATATAAGTATGTATATCAGGCATCAGGTTACATAGTACAGGCTCTGTCTAGTTTGGGACCTGAACACCGCATGTGCATGAACATGTCTGTTTGAGCTGTGCCTGGGTGTGTATATGTATATAAGTATGTATATCAGGCATCAGGTTACATAGTACAGGCTCTGTCTAGTTTGGGACCTGAACACCGCATGTGCATGAACATGTCTGTTTGAGCTGTGCCTGGGTGTGTATATGTATATAAGTATGTATATCAGGCATCAGGTTACATAGTACAGGCTCTGTCTAGTTTGGGACCTGAACACCGCGTGTGCATGAACATGTCTGTTTGAGCCGTGTCTGGGTGTGTATATGTATATAAGTATGTATATCAGGCATCAGGTTACATAGTACAGGCTCTGTCTAGTTTGGGACCTGAACACCGCGTGTGCATGAACATGTCTGTTTGAGCCGTGTCTGGGTGTGTATATGTATATAAGTATGTATATCAGGCATCAGGTTACATAGTACAGGCTCTGTCTAGTTTGGGACCTGAACACCGCGTGTGCATGAACATGTCTGTTTGAGCCGTGTCTGGGTGTGTATATGTATATAAGTATGTATATCAGGCATCAGGTTACATAGTACAGGCTCTGTCTAGTTTGGGACCTGAACACCGCGTGTGCATGAACATGTCTGTTTGAGCTGTGCCTGGGTGTGTATATGTACATAAGTATGTATATCAGGCATCAGGTTACATAGTACAGGCTCTGTCTAGTTTGGGACCTGAACACCGCGTGTGCATGAACATGTCTGTTTGAGCTGTGCCTGGGTGTGTATATGTACATAAGTATGTATATCAGGCATCAGGTTACATAGTACAGGCTCTGTCTAGTTTGGGACCTGAACACCGCGTGTGGATGAACATGTCTGTTTGAGCTGTGCCTGGGTGTGTATATGTACATAAGTATGTATATCAGGCATCAGGTTACATAGTACAGGCTCTGTCTAGTTTGGGACCTGAACACCGCGTGTGCATGAACATGTCTGTTTGAGCTGTGTCTGGGTGTGTATATGTATATAAGTATGTATATCAGGCATCAGGTTACATAGTACAGGCTCTGTCTAGTTTGGGACCTGAACACCGCGTGTGCATGAACATGTCTGTTTGAGCTGTGCCTGGGTGTGTATATGTACATAAGTATGTATATCAGGCATCAGGTTACATAGTACAGGCTCTGTCTAGTTTGGGACCTGAACACCGCGTGTGCATGAACATGTCTGTTTGAGCTGTGCCTGGGTGTGTATATGTACATAAGTATGTATATCAGGCATCAGGTTACATAGTACAGGCTCTGTCTAGTTTGGGACCTGAACACCGCGTGTGGATGAACATGTCTGTTTGAGCTGTGCCTGGGTGTGTATATGTACATAAGTATGTATATCAGGCATCAGGTTACATAGTACAGGCTCTGTCTAGTTTGGGACCTGAACACCGCGTGTGCATGAACATGTCTGTTTGAGCTGTGTCTGGGTGTGTATATGTATATAAGTATGTATATCAGGCATCAGGTTACATAGTACAGGCTCTGTCTAGTTTGGGACCTGAACACCGCGTGTGCATGAACATGTCTGTTTGAGCTGTGTCTGGGTGTGTATATGTATATAAGTATGTATATCAGGCATCAGGTTACATAGTACAGGCTCTGTCTAGTTTGGGACCTGAACACCGCGTGTGCATGAACATGTCTGTTTGAGCTGTGCCTGGGTGTGTATATGTATATAAGTATGTATATCAGGCATCAGGTTTTTTTTTTTTTTTTTTTTTTTTTTTTTTTTTTTTTTTTTTCTTCTCCCCCGACATTTTACAAGTCGGAGACCTTTTTGGTCTTTAATAGTTACATTTTCTGTTACTTATAATTTCTATTTCTACCCATATTTATCTAAATAGTACTGCTCTATTTCTAATTTAGTTGCCTAATTATTATTCTAATATGTTAATCCTGTGTATACTTATTATACAAGTGAAAACATATTGACTCTACTTATTTCTTTTTATTACAAATTTTGCTGTTTCGATGCAGTACTCTAAAAATTTCGGTCTACTTATTTTATTCCCTATAATTTCATTTATGTTTTTCTTTGTTATTTTCATTCCTATTTCACTTTCACACTTCAATCTTTCATACTCATTAATGGGGCAGTCTAGTATTACGTGCTCTACTGTCTCATCACTATCCGGATCGCATGCACATGATGGGCTTTCCTTGCATTTGAAGCGACTCAAGTATGCGGAAAACCCACCGTGCCCCGTCAGTATCTGAGTTAGCACACCCGTGGGCTTAATTTTCCTGGCCAGTCTATATGCCGCAATTGCATCCGGAAAGAACATTTTCGTCACGGAGGCCGTCGTACCCGACTCATATCTCCTAGCCCATTCACTAACCGTTTCCTCTCTTATGAAGCGCTTTGCGAATGATATTGGGCATCGGTCGTAGTCCGGCTTCCTCCGCGACGAGACTGCCGCTTCCTTGGCGATCTCATCCGCACGCTCGTTGCCGGGCAATCCTGCATGTGCTTTCACCCAGAACAAGTCCACAGTTTTGCCCTGGGTGAATGCCGTCCTCACGTTTGCCCGTGTTTCGAGCGCCAAGCGGTGAAGCGAGCTCTGGTTGACTACAGTTTCTAGGGCTGACCTAGAGTCACTGTAGATTCCAAAGCTCGCTTCACCTCTCTTCAGTATCTCTGCTGTCGCCCTGGATATGGCGAGAAGCTCGGCTTGGTACACGGTACAGTACTTGGCGAGTGGAATCTTGACGGCTTTAGTTTCAGCCTCGTCTCTCCAAATGGAGAGGGAGGCTCCAACACCACCGTCAATTTTGCTGCCGTCAGTGAAGATTTTAATTTCCTGTACCGCGTACCGATCTAAGGTCTCCTGGTCTGGTATCACCGTGAACCTCATCTCCATGCCCAGGGCGGGATGCGGAGTCTCGGTGTAGTCCACCGGCGTTTCCATCTCCCTGTCGTCTGGCAATGCCCGGGATCTGCCTCTCCTCGCGTCATAAAGGGCTGCGGCCTCTCTTATCCGGAGGTCAAGTGGCAAGATTCCGGTCAGCGCCAGCGCAGAGTTTAAAGACACCGTTCGGTAGGCTCCACAGAGTTTTTGGACGAATCCCCTTTGCACGGCTGCCAGCTCCTTCTGTACCCCTATCTTTTCAGTCGCTGGTGCCCATGCTGCTGCGGCATATGTTATAATAGGCTCTACAGCCACCGTATAAATGAGCCGTATCACCTCCGGGTGCAACCCCCAGCTTACCCTTGCTGTAGTTCTGAGCCTTTTGTAAATATCCAGTGCTCTTCTACAGACACTTGCGACGTGTGATTTGAAGGTCAACTTTTCGTCGATGGTGAGTCCTAGGATTTTCATCTCTCTGGCCATGGCGATGCTACGGCCTCCCATGGTTACAACTGGTGTATCGTACTTTAGTTTTCTAGTAACCGTCATAGCTACTGTTTTACTGGTGGCGAACTTTAGTTTGTTTCCGATACCCCAGTTCCAAGCATGGGAGAGCGCAGCACTTGCCTTCATTGAGACTTCCAATCCCGAGTCCCCATCGAAAACCATTACAACGTCGTCTGCAAATGCCTGTATGTACTGGCCCTGTTTATCCAGTCGTTGCAGCAAGGGGTCCAGCAGGAGGTTCCACAGTATTGGGCCTCCTATAGATCCCTGCACACACCCTTTCTCTGTCTGCCTCTCTGCATTCCTTCCTCCATATCTTACATCTACTCTTCTTCCTTCCAAGTAGCTATCTATTACTCTTCTGATACCAATAGGACATTCTTCCTCAGCTAGTCTCAGTCTGATTTTAGGCCACCACGCCCCATCGAAGGCTCCCTCTATGTCTAGTGATACGATGGTAACAATCTTTTTATCTGCCAGTTTTTTCCTAATGTGGTTCATCAGGACATAGAGGGAGTCTTCCGTGCCCCTTTGTGGCATAAAACCATACTGTTTGGCGCTCAGTCTCGGTACCAGGTGCCACTTCAGTCTGTTCATTAGAACCTTTTCGAAAATTTTACCCAAAACGGGAAGGAGTCCGATGGGCCTGTAGGACTTCACCTCGGTATAGTCTTTTTTGCCAGGTTTTTTCAGGATCACCACCACTGCTTTTTTCCAGATACTGGGAAAGTGTCCCTTTTCCAGGCACTTGTTTAGTAAAGCTAAGTAAATTTCCGGGTGGGATCCTATGACTCTTAGACATATATCCGAGGTGAAGCCATCACCCCCAGGGGCCTTCTTCGGGTTAAAGTTTTTGGCCGCAGCGATGATCTCCTGCATGGTGAGTGGTGGGTCGCATTGCTCGCCTTCGATAATCTTATTCACCGCTGAGGCCTTTTCCCTCGTGTCTTGGTGGTCTTCATTGTCTCCGTCCTTATCGTCCTTTGGGTAAAATCTCTCGGCTATCCACTCTGCAGATTCCTCCATTCCCAGTATTCTTCCTTCCTTTTTGAGCGGCAAATCTTCAGTTCTTCTTTCAGTTTTCTTTATGATTCTGTAGATGCCGTCCCATACTGTTTCTTTTTCTTGTTTTTCGCAGAGCTCCTTCCAGCTTTTAATTTGTGCTTGCCTCGCTGCTTCCTCATAATTGTCTTTCTGTTTCAGGTATTCCTGTACCACCTTCTCTCGTCGGATCGGCGCTGCACCTCGGATACGATTCTTCATGGTGTTGACGAGCCTCTTCATCTGGTACAGCTCGTCGGACCACCACGGGATGGTAAGTTTCTGGTTGCTTTTCTTCGCTGGAATGTGTAGTGTGCATGCTTGTGTAATGATTTCAGTGTATTTGTCTATTGTGTTGTCTAATTGTGTAGTGTTATTAATTCTGTCTATGTTTTGTGTGTCAATGTTGTTTGCGTCTAGAAGTTGGGTGAGTTTGTCATCAAATTCACTCCAACTTGCTTTTTTAGTGTTATATTTGCGTGTGGTTCTGTTTAGTGTAATGCATTTCCCTATTGTGAGGTCCAAAGCGAAGAAGATAGCGTTGTGGTCCGACCCTATCGCTTCTCTATCCACCCTCCAGTTGGTGATTTTGTCCAGGAGGTCAAGTGAGCATGCCGTTACGTCGACAATACTAGTGCATGTTTGGCCGTTTCTCACGACTTCGAAGGTTGGGGTGTCTCCGGTGTTAAGGACCTGAAGCTGCCACTCGTGTAACGCTCCTGCTAGCTCCTGTCCCCTTGAGTCGGTTCTCACGCTTCCCCACCAGATACTTTTGGCGTTGGCATCGCCACCTATGACGAGTCCGGCCGTTCCTATCTTTGCTAGGATCTTCGTTATTTGGGCGATGTAGGGATCTATGAGGGCATTGGGTTCGAAGTAAAATGAGACGGCGTTGATGCACCACGCACTGGTCCGGATCCTGACGACCGTGATGTTATTCGTCGTCAGTTCTGGGTACTGTTCGACATCGAGGTCTGCATCGAAAACGACAATTGCAGACTTTACAGTTCCCTCTTGCTGTCCATCGCATTGGTACACCCTCGCCGTCCCGTAGTTCTTCACTCTACCTATACTGCCCACATACGGTTCCTGCACCATGGCGAAAGCCACTCCCCGTTTCGTAGCTTCTAGGACCATCTCTGTAGTCGCTAGACTCTTTCGCTGGAGGTTAGCCTGCATCACGGTGCGCCTGCGGTATCCGTTCGTGTCAGTTGTTAGCCGATTTGTCGCTGGGGAGCCCTTAGCAGTAAGCTACCCTCGCCCTCGCTAAGGCATCCCATTTCTTCCGTATCTGGCAATCAGTGTCAAAGGCGTTATGGTGTGTATTTTTCATGCCAGCCTTATTGCAGTTGATACATGAAGGCGGAGTTCCTATTTGTACTTCCTCACATTGAGCTCGCATGTGTGCTCCACCACAGTGGCTGCATTTCTCCTGTTGTTCCTTGCAGTATTTCCGGCTGTGTCCATAGCCTAGGCACACAGAGCACTGTATGAGTGGGGACTGGTCCTCAACTCTAACCCTCTGTATGTCCAGGTGTATGATTCCGTTGGCAATTGCCCTGCGCCAAATTTGTGGGGAAACGGTTAATACCACATGCGTGAGGTGTGGATTTCTTGCTCGTTTTCTATATTTTATACTTAGCGTTTGGTTCTCCTCGTCGAGGTCACGGAAGAGGTCCCCATTCTGATTCCGAAGGGCACGGATGATGTCCTCATCAGTATTGGCTACCAATACGTCCTTCAGAACCAGAAGTGGGTCCCTGTTCCGTACTTCCTCGACGTGGAGGCCGCCCTCTTCCACTTCCAAGCTTTCCTTCACCCCTCTTCTCGCTTCTTTCGTGCTACAACTTATCAGTACTTTCCGGTCTTTAGTTTTTCTAATTCTATCAATTTCTACTCCTCCTTCCTTTGCCTTTACTGCCTTTCTTACCCTTTCGATTATTTGCTCTCCCGTCTCTGTTTCGTCCTTGGCTGTCACTATGATTGAGTGCAGTGTCTCACCTGCCGGAGTATTCCTCTCGGCTTTGCCAGACACAACGTTCGCATACGTGACACCTTTTAGTGTTTTCTGGTGTTCTTCCAGGGTCCTTTTAAGCTCGTCCATCTTATCCATGTGCTCCTTCTGTCTCAGTTCTTGCTCCTTCCTTCTTCTGTCTGTCTCTTCCATCATTTTCTCCATTCGCTCAATCATAGCATTCTCTCTTTCATTCGTACCAATCTCTTTTCCGGTTTCCTTCCTTCCTCCGTCATTATCTTGTTTAGTTATTCTATTGGACTTTGTCCTTTCGTCTTCGGATTCCTTTACCAATTGGTAGAGTCTGTCAATGGCTCGAGATACCGCCTCTTTTATTTCAGTCTTGAGGTTTCGGGACTCAGTCAGGTGTCTTTTCCCAATTTGGAGCTGGTTTCTTGCTTCCTGGATCCTGTTCGTGGGGGTTAGGGTCTCCATTATTTTTATAGTAGGACTTCTAGTCGGGGCCTTTACTTTTTGGGTGGGTTTGACAGTCGTCTCCCATTCCCCGATGCTCCTCCTGACGCTAGATGTAGAGGGTCCAGCGGCCGGTTTCTCCGGAGTTTTGTCTTGGCCTCTTTGGTCGGTTTTCATGTGGTTGGACGGAGTCCTAACGGTTGCCATGGTCGGGGGAGGTTGTCAAATTTAAAAGTTTGTAAAAGTTGTATAAATGAGATTTAAATAAGTGAAAAAATAAGTGAAAAATTCAACATAAAATGAATCAAACGATATTCGGATTTAGCAAAATTTGTTGTATAAGTTGTATATGATATGTCTAATATCATAAATGTTGGGGTAAAATATCAGTAGAAATAATACTGCGTAATAATAAAATTGTTCACAAAAGTGATGTCAGGTGCTTCTATTTAGCCACGAACGTCAGAAGAACGTATAAAAATCATCCAATAAGGTGACTTAAGGTCAGGCACAACCTGTGCAATAGTCTGTTTTTCACTATCGTGAAGGTCAAAAATGTAAAAATAAAATAATAAGTAAAAATATAATTAACAAAAAGTAGATATATTTATAGCTCAAATTGTGGGAGTGACGTCACTCTATAAATTTTATAATTAATTTAATCAGAGCCCCTATGCTTGCGCCTATCCAGGAAAAAAAGAGAAAAAAAAATATCTGTGCTAATATTATAAAGAGAAAATATTTGTATTTATTAAGAAACAGTACAAGCACGAGGCCTACCTGGTGTTGATCGGTTACCTCTGCCAATAACAGATGCATTTCGACACTAGTGACGAACAGCACTGCGCCCGTAACCCTGAGCCAATAAGTTAGTCTCTTGTGTCTGTAATTTCCCCACCAACCAAACCCTTCAAACCAATACCCAATAGTATTGCGAACATCACTGCTTCATGGTCGAAAAAGGTTTGGTACCCGGACGAACTCCTTCACAAATAGTTCTACCTGCCATTCATCTTTGTAACGAACTCAAAAAGTGCAGTGCTGGGCAGATTTAGAAGTTTGCATGTCACAGGGAACGCAGCGTTCCGGAAACTTCGCGAAGTCTTCTCGTCAAAAATACCTCAGTGCCTCAAGACAAGAGTCTTCGACCAATGTGTGTTACCAGTGATGACTTATGGCACTGAAACGTGGTCTCTCACTATGGGCCTCATAAGCAAGCTCGAAGTCGCACAACGATCTATGAAGAGGGCTATGCTCGGGGTTTCTCTACGTGATCGAATCAGAAATGAGGAGATCCGTAGAAGAACGAAAGTCACCGACATAGCCCAGAAGATTAGCCAGTTGAAGTGGCAGTGGGCAGGGCACATAGCACGCAGAACAGATGGCCGATGGGGCCGAAAGGTTCTGGAGTGGAGACCACGGACCGGCAAGCACAGCGTAGGTCGTCCACCGACACGGTGGACAGACGACCTGATGAAGGTCGCAGGACGACGTTGGATGCAGGCCGCTTGCAACCGGTCATTTTGGAAAATCATGGGGGAGGCATATGTTCAGCAGTGGACGTCCTACGGCTGAGATGATGATGATGATGATGATGTCACAGGGTACCCGTAGTTATTCTAACTAGCTGCGGCACGCGGTTTTACCCTCGTGGTGATGAATGATTACTAAAAGTATTATATTAAGTGTTACTCCCATCTATCTATGTACCAAATTTCATTCAAATCCGTTAAGCTGTTATGCTGATTAAAAATAACAAACACCCACCCAAACTTTTACATTTATATGTTATTGTTATTAGTTAATATTTTATTAATTGAATTTATAATTATTTTTTGTAATGGTATTTATGTGAATAATTTAATAATGTCTATCTGAACTAAATTAAAAATACTGATTATTTTAACTAACTTAGATGTAAGACTATGTGTATGTACCTTTACTAATAATATGGACAGATATTAGTCTGAAATAATAAATTCTATTCTAAAAACTACTGGACAGATTTCAAAAATCCTTTCAACATTAGAACGCTACATTATCCCTGAGTAACATAGGCTTTATATTTTGATACATCAACATCATCCGACACCACGCGAAACCGCGGAGCGCATCTAGTTTGTAGCTTGTTTGAAATTCGTGTTTATAACCAACTTAAAAAAGGAGGAGGTTCTATGTTCGACAATATGCATTTCTTTATGTATGATCACCGATTTCTTACCCATGTGTGGACCGGTTCTGAAAATTATTTTTAATTTTGAAAGAGCGTAAACAAGTACTTCCGAGGTGGCCCCATTTTAATTTCATCAAATTCGGTCGACCGGTTTTTGAGCTACACTCCACTAACTGAAAAGTATCCCGCATGTCTTGATGATACCTATCCTTATTGATAATCGATCCGTTAGTGGCAAAGGTCACTAAAACCGTGAAAAAAAAATGTTTACAAAAGAATGGAACTGATTTCAACACTAAAACGTGTGAAACAACTTGTCGAAGTCGGTACCGTGCGCACAATATTGTGATAATAGGTACTTTTGAACTGTCATGGTACCGACTTCAACAAGTAATTTCACACGTTTTAGTCGGTCCCATTTTTAGGTTTTATTTTTATAATATTAGTGTGATCCAATAGCCTGCTATATTTAGTAAGCAAATTATAAAAACCTGCGACAAATCCAGGGACATGTCATCCTCCAGCGACGTCTCCTGGCTCTTAGAAGACTGGGAGGTGTTCGCTCTCTTCGGAGATTCAATGGTCCTCTTCAGACGAGGGTTGGAGTCCGGGCGACGGTGGTACCCCCCGGGTAAGGAGTTAGCGCGGTCGCATCTACAAATAAGTTTCTATTACAAAAAGTGACATGACTGGCAAGATCCTCGTCTTATGATATGTGACCATATCTATCTAATACCTTTCAACGAGCTTTTCTTAAATATGTATAAATATAATTATATATTCTGAATCTCGGAAACGCTCTAACCATTTACATGAAATAAAGTGTGCAGGGGGTTTCGAGGGCGATAAATAGATCTAGCTAGGTTTCATTTTTAGAAAACATCGCTTTATATTTTTCAGGCAATGAATAATTGCTACAATATCAGTTTATGAAACGTGAAAGAAAATAAAAGCTACAACATCATTACGGCAACTAGCGCCATCTTTTTTTACCGACACAGCAACACTAAAGCTACTTGCCAATAGATGGCGTTGTTAAGCAACCATTGGTGTTGCTTAACAACGCCAGTGGTTTGAGGTTAGACCAAGAAAATCAATGTAGTTGTTGTGTGTAAATTAAATTAAACTGTTGTTTAAGTTAAACCATGTGTATATTAGGTAATTATTTAGTTTTTTAATAAATAGTAACGTGATAATTTTGTAGTAGTATAAGATTTTTTCCTTTGTTTCAGATACTTACAAATTTCAAAATTTCTTCGATTTTGTTAATTATATCTTTCTCTTTTGACATGATGCTGGCATGAATGTTCTAAACAATTGCCATAAAAAAAATAAGAAATCAATTGTTTGCACGTGCAAAGCTCGGCCATCCAGGTAGTGAAGCTTATAAGGCCACCGAAACCATAAACTTTTATAGTTCTAGTACACCATAAGGCTGCGAATTCCTTGGACGGCATTTCGAACCAACGCTTCGATATTAAGAAGGTTCGATTGAGGATTACACTAGGCTTACGTCTTTTTATAGTGGTTCATCAAAGTGACTCCCTCTCGCCTGATGGAAAGCGAAGATGGAATCAAGAAGCAATAACCCTCGCCACTCCTATGATGACCTGAGAGATGCTTTTTCACGCCCCGCTTGAAAGACCCAGGGTCATAGCTGCAAGGAAATACGTACGCCAGCAGAGCATTCCACAATTTACTTAATCGACAGAGGTAGGATCTGCTAAACGTTTTGGTTCGTAGTAAGAAGTTTTCAACAGTATATGGGTGGCCGGAACGAGTAGTTCGGGATAAAAATGGTGAGGAGGGATTAAGATTAAAGAGCTCTTCAGAACATTCGCCATGAAACAACCGGTAAAAAACGCTTAGAGAAGCTATAGTTCTACGCATTTGTAAGGGTTCTAGGTGTTGAGGGACTTCAGTGTCTCCAATAATACGGACAGCGCGACGTTGCATCTATCGAGAGCTGCTAAGGTACTTAGCGGATATCCCAGAAGTGACAGCAATATTCATAGGAGCACCTGAGTTTTATAAAGAAGGCACCGCTGATCCTGAGTAAAGAAACGCCTCGCTCTGTTCAGGACTCCGAGTTTGCAGGAAGGTAACTTGATAATACTCTTGATGTAGTCACGCTGGTTCAGGTCACTACAGATAATACGTGTTTACAAGACATTGATTCTTGCCAAATTTCATCCAGGTCAACGGGAAGTACCCTAAAGGTTTTGATTCTCGTGAGAAACCGCAATATATGCAAACACGACAGAAACGGTCATCTACACCTGAAAGAAGAGTTCCAATTCCTGGCAGAGACACATAGCCTGAACCTGCGATCGAAATAATCTCTTTTACAACGCGGTCACATTAACTCGACGCATCGCTGGAATGCGGGTCCCCGCCCGCTTCCCCCCGCATTCCCTTTTCTCGCCCGGCAAGTGTCTGTACGGTCAGCATCTTTGTTACCGATACACGCGTCGATAATTTGGCTAATTTTCTTGCTAAATTTGGTTTGTTTTCTATTTTTGTTATATAGTTTTTGTTTTGATTATTGTTTTGTTAAGTTTTTTGTTACTGTTGATTGTTGAATATTAACTGTTGAACTGTGTTCAAACCAGAATAACATTGGGAAAGTTATACACAGTGAAGGGATAAATCTGATGATGACTAAAAGATAATCGACTAATCGACTACGTTCCTGTCGAAAAATGCCAAATAAATAAATATTAATTGGGTAGCCATACAACAAATGTGTGTTTTTCCTATTTTTATGCTCAATATTAATAACGGTAACAGGTAGACACCTTAAATTTTCACAGAATATGTAGTTGTATATTACCTCTCAAAATAAATTAATATGTTTTATTCAATAACAAACTTAATTTTTAATACGATCTTAGTAAAGGCCACTTGGCCGGTTTTTTTTGCACACCGTACTTGAGCGCCAAAATGACGTCACATGGTTAAGCGCCTAGTTAATGTGACCGCGTTGTACTTGCAACTCCGCTCCACAGAACATCGTTTGCAGATAACTCCTTTGTAGTTACTGCGGTACGTTTGTGGAACGAACTTCCGTCTAACATAGAAACAGCCCCACCTAAGTTCGCTTTTAAAAAAACTAGTCCGTGCCGTTTATCTTCAAAGTCGAAAGAAACCGTAGACCCGAGTATAGATAGAGAATTTTAATATAAATTCCAACTTGATACCTCTACGCGTTACTGAGAAAAAGGGTCTTGACAGACAGACGGTCAGACTAACAACAAGGTATACTGTAAGGGTAACTATTCCCTTTTGAGGCACGGAACCTTAAAAAGAAGAAATAGCATGTGTCGGTGTCACCAGAACCATACCTTTTAGTTATCTGCTTGCCCGTAACCATAAAGTCCAATCCACTTCCTCCCAGGGAAGTTCTTGGCGTCTTCTTAGGAGTAGAAGTAGCAGAGTGGGAACTCCTTTCCTCTAAACTCTTCTCTTTCTTGAGGCTGTTCTTACGAGATTGCGTAGAGCTGCGACGGGAACCCGGACGGCTGCGAGCCTCTTCTTCTTCCTTCTGCATGGCTGAAGAAGAGAAGTATAATTCCTAAGATGGTTTTTAAACAACCCTCAACGAAAGTGAGAGATGTATTGTAAGACAGGCGGGGTTTTGTTACATGCTTAGGGTACGCATTCGTTTAAGTTATATGATTTTTGAAGCACTGGTACTGATTCACTTGTGCGTACACTAAACTAAAATTCTCTAAACTATGGTAGTTTTTATTCTGTTAAAGCTAAGATCTACATTCGTGTAATAATTAGAATGATAATTCTAAACATATGATTATTCTATTCAAATGCGGGTAGTTTTATATGAGTTTGGTTTAGTTTAGAGAGCACGAAGCATCAAATAGACCCACAACTAAACAGAAACGGCAAATTTAAGAATTGTCACTTGCAAGCATTATACGAATTTGGACTTAGCGTGAACAGAATAAGAACTAGCATGATTTACTAAAAAATCCACTATTTTAGTAGCAATTTTTATTAATGTGTAAAGTTAAAAATAGTAATTTAAAGAAGAAATACAATGTTTCATCTTATTTGTAATGAAAAAAAATAGAATCAATAAAATCAGTTCACTAGGTAAACAGTTATGAAGTAACACACATACAAATTATAAAATGAATTGAGAACCTTATGTATTGGAATTCGGTTAATAAAAACAGAGATTAGTCCTCATAAAAATGGTTGTTTGTAAAGTCGGTTTACGGACGATAATGTTACGTGATAACGTCATAAGACGTGCCGAACGCTTAGGCCGATCGTGCCTCTCTATCGCTTGTTCCGCGTGAGCCGAGCGTGCAAGCGAGACGTGACAATGAGTCGTACTTTTTCGTGCGTGCAGCAGTCATTGACTTATAAGACATTATCACGTCAAAAATGTTGCTGTTGGTAACCACAAACCAAAACATTATTTGGATATATATATTTAATGCCTCCGTTTATTATTATAATAACTATAATTATGCTTATTCTAGATTCAGGTAAACTTCCACTAGGCTGGCTTCAGGACCCCACGGTCCTAAAGCAAGCCGACGATCAAAAGGAGTAAATATAGAACGATCGACTCTGTTAGTCAGGCCGGTTTACGCCAGTACACTCACAACTAATTTTGTCAAATAAGGTATGTACGTATTTTAAAGGTAGGTATTTATTATCTGTGGAGTTTTTCTGATTGAAACTTTCGAAAGTATTACACATTTTAATGTTATTTGGACGGATTAACTTACGCGGTGGGTATAGTCGAATATCTCGACCGGTTTCGTGTCCGTCCGGGCCACTTCTTCATGGAGTGCATGCGCATCCGGCTGCGTTCGCGCTGGTACACTGTACTCCATGAAGAAGTGGCCCGGACGGTCACGAAACCGGTCTAGATATTCGACTATACCTACCGCGTAAGTCAAACCGTAAAAATAACATTAAAACAAAGGTGTTTGTTTATTATTAACTAACTTCAACAACAAAGAAGAAGTTTCTCAACTCGATTGTAAGTTTTTTGTATTACGTATCTTTTGTAAGGCAATACACTGGAGCTAATATTTGTAGTACCTAAGTAAAAACATTGTAAAAACATCTATATAAAAGAATGGCTCCGAGTTTCTTGTCGCTTCTTCTCGGTAGGCTCTATATATTTTGGAACGCGGCGGCAGTCTTTAAAGTACATTATAATATAAAGTTGACGTTCATAAGTGCGTCTTTGATGCCTAAATTAAATAAATGATTTTGACTTTGACTTTGACTTCGTATTATTACATTACGCGATTATTCCGCCAATAATGAATCGATTTATATGATTTCTTTTTGTTTGGTAGATCATACTACCGAGATGGTTCCATTAAAATTGTATAAAATTCGGACAAGCAGTTTTTGACTTACACTCAAAAACCTGAAAAGTGTTTCGCCTATTATGATGATATCAGCATTGTCGGTGAATGACAATCGTTCCCGTAAGTAGTAAGGGTCACTAAAAAAGGTGAAAAAGTTTTTACCAAAAAATGGAACCGACTTCAACACTACTATGTGTGAAATAACTTGTCGAATTCGGTACCATGCGCACAATATTGTATAGTGATTTGAACAAACTTGGTGCGAGAACTTTGAGAATCGGTCCACAAATGGGGGAGAAATCACATACCCAAAAAAATACATACAATCGAATATACCTCCTCCTTTTATGAAGTTGGGTAAAAATATACGCGTCGATTGCGAACCTTCTTCTTTTTGGAAGTCGGTTGATAACCAATAGAGGTCGCGTCTCGCGTCATTGTGTCTCTGCAAGTCTGAACATCTCATTGCACAAGTTTTGTATTTACATCATTCTACCAAATTGCGTAAACAATCGATTATAAATTGTTGTCGCACGAACATAAATAAATAAGCAATCGATATTACAAAAAAGTAGTAAAGCCGGGTCCGCTGCGCCGTGTTTTCGTGTTTGCAAACAGTATAACGTTGTTTACTAACCAAATAGGGGCGTGGCCTAACAGTTTTGTTAGCAAAAACACAATAACGTGTTTGCCGAGACGAATGGATAACATCCCCCGCGTTCGCCTGCGGGGAGGGGAAGTGACGCATTTTGTGTTAGCGCTCAGTAGAGCAAGACGTCATTATCGTTGGAAGAGCGTAAATAATTATATGTGACAATTCTCTTGTCTTTGGCATTTGTGATGGAGTAGAATAAGGAAAATAATCAGTTCTTGTTTTCTATCATATATATTGAACGAACGAGGTTGCAGGTAGAGTCGGACCCGGAATATATTTCTGTTTCTTATTTAGAGAACTAAATCTACTATAACCCGCGGCACGTAACTCTAGCGCTGAGCGAAATGTGGAAGGAATAGCTGCGCATGGGTACAGTCGCGCACATGTGACAGAAAGAGACTACAGTCCCTCGTCTTCGATGTGACAGAGAGAGACAAGAGTCCCTCTTCTTCGATGTGACAGGGAGAGACAAGAGTCCCTCGTCTTCGATGTGACAGAGAGAGACAAGAGTCCCTCGTCTTCGATGTGACAGAGAGAGACAAGAGTCCTTCGTCCCTCTAGCCACCCTGTGAGACCTAATTTTTGACTTCTGCGCAATAACGGTCAGCGCTAGAGTTACGTGCCGCGGGTTATACTATTGCTATAACAGCTTCCACGTCTTCTTCGTCGGAACTCAATTTAGAAATGAAACAAAAACAATAACAACAATAGGCGCAGCGGACGGGCGGTTTTGCTAACATGTTTTGCGAACTTATTTTTATAAAGAAGAAGAAAATTGGCGCTGCGGACCCGGCTTAACACTTCCGCTGTGAAACATGCGTATGACAGAGATACAGTATGCACCGCGCTCCCTCCCACATAACATGCAGGAAGTTTATAGAATGTGACGCACAAAACAACCTAGCGCTTAACGAGTCAATGGTATAATTATTTGTTAAGAGTTTTTGTATCATTTTGTTTTTACAAATGACCTATACGGAAAATTAAGTGCTCTGACAAAAGTGAAATCTGACGAACGCTTTCTAAATCGTCCTGAGTATGCCAAAAAACAAAACAAAAAAAGACAAGTGTCGAATTGGTTTTGTTTGAGGTCCCCTATTTTATTTTCATTTTTTTTGTCATAATTTAACGTGGCCTACATTCACTTGTATATGCGTAGGATTCTCAAGTATTTTGGTCACGTGGCACGGCGTAAGCCGGACAATTTAGAAAACCTGGTCAGCCACGTGGAAGGAAAGAGAAGTAGAGGAAGATCACCGACCTGATGGACGCACGCATCCATTCAACTTCTCACAACAGAGAAGCCTGGAAGATCTTAGTGGGAAACATCACTTGTGATGACCACGACTGTCAGCCATGAGGCAACGACGTAGAAGAAGACATCCACTTAACCTAATAATAGTTACGCAAAATATTCATTTGGCAACCCTTTTTTGGCACAAATTTTAAAGGGGAAAATAAAGTTTAGGAAATTTTGTGGGCTGTACCTACCTTTGAATTTCGACAGGACATATAAATACGAGTACCTTTTGATTAAGTATTTTATGCCAAAAGTTCTTCATTATGTCTTTATCGAGTTATTCCCTAATTCTGGCGCTTCGCCAGCTGCTGGCCGCGGCACGCTCGCTCGGCTCGCGCGTTGTTTTGTTTTTTGTGTTGCTTATTATGTATACCTTATGAATGTTATGCGGGAGGGCGCGCGGTGCAAACTGCATCTCCACCATAAGCAGTTTACTAAATACTATTTTTCATGGTAGAGGTACAAGGTCCTTTTTTTTCTCTCTCGTAGTTATTTGCAAATGTATTACATCTAATTATAATTAAAAGAGAGACAACAATACATAGTTAATTAAAAAAGGATTTTTATGTTAAATTACTTAAGGGTTATATCATTTCTGAGTTTGCATCAGCATTCAGAGCAAAATTATTCCTGTAGATACGTTGACCTCAATTGATTCTATGATATGAAATATAAGCTGCAGCTCGCGGTTTCACCCGCGTGGTGATGGATGATGATGATAAAAGTATCCTATCCGTTATTCGAGCGCCTCATCTATCTACACACCAAATTACATCCAAATCCGTTAAGCCGTCCTGGCGTGTAACAAACTTCCATCCATCCAAACATAAGCATTTATAGTTGACTGAGCGAGCGAAAAATCGACGTTCATCTGTCCGTATGTTTGTTAGGATGTATGTTGGTCACGTACAGTAGCTCTACCATGAGTTTACAACATTGACAAAAATCGATGCTCGATATCGACTGCCGCAAAAAAATTTATGAAAAATAGAACAGTGGTTGCGGTCAATTGTAGAACTAAAATTGATAGACATTACGCCAATCACAAGCTTAATAGGTAGGCGAGATCGAGTATCGACTATAGATGACATTTATGTTGCCAACTCATGGTAGAGGTACAGGTCGCATTTTCCAACCAATCTTGACGAAACTTGGTATATTATTTAATTGGTATACTATTTAATTGTTTTTTTGTAGTCGGCGATTTTTTATTGGAGGTGTAATTTACCTAAAAGGAAGGAAATTTGATGCAGCTTTATTTATCGTCTGATTTTGATAATATTTGGTACACACATTAGGTGCCTGACTTTGAAGAGGAATTTCGAATATGAGCAATATTGGTCAAGTAGTTGCCGAGATAATAGGTTGTGAAATACTGCGACAAATTGCTGCTGATCAGGCTGTGCTTGCGAATTTCTACCGTTCGCAGAACCACTAGTATTAGTAATAAGTAAGATAAGCAATAAAATTAAATAAATTCATACCTGGATATATGAAAACTACACCATAACTGTTTGAACACTACTTCAACAATTACTTCTTACAATTTTAATATAAACTTTGTACCTATTCGGGTCGGATCACATTGACGAACTGAACGACCGTATCGTACAGGGTATGTTTAGATGATACGCATGAAAGGAGCGGGGAGCGGAGAGGGTCACAAGCGGAGCGAGCAGCGATTTTATGATTTCATTTGGCTGCCATGTTAGCGGTATTGGTAGAAGCTGTCTAACAAAGTATACACACGATTTTTTTCCGAATCTTTTTACATGGCCAAACTAAAGGGTTCCGTTCCATTATCTATAATTATCGTCTGACTCGCACTTTGTCGGCATTTTAGTATTTGCTGTTATGGCGGCAACAGAAATACATTATCTGTGAAAATTTCATCTGTCTAACTATCAGATATTTTTGGATATTTTCTCTATTAACTTAAATCATTTTCGCGAGCATTTCAAGCTCAAGGAAATTCCAAACTAAGTATCTTGTAATTTGATCTTATTAAACAACAGCTATATGTCAAATGTTACTCCTTTTTTGTAAATTTAATTTAGCATGCTGTGTTTACCTTTAATTGGTTGTGCATTTAGCAATATGTACCTACTATAATTCTGTTATTAATTAGTTATAAGAAACAATATAACAATCGTTGGTGAACCAAATAAATAAATAAATAAATCAGGGTACTACTACTAGTTAGCTACAGCTTGGTGACAGATGGACAGCGGAGTCTCAGTAATACACTGAGAATAATTTAATTTTGAGGTAAACTTATAACATCGTGACGTTGATCTAAAATTGGAGCATTGTCTATTATTAAGGTGATAATACGTCTAAATGAACCTATAACTTACTTAATTCCATGACTGGTCATCAATCTCAAATGAATAACGAATAATATGTATTGACATTTATATTGTTTTTATGACTTTGTGAATTATTTAGTATGTGTTTCAGTTCTTTTGTATTTTTTTTTTAAATTAGTTAATATTAATTTTAATAATTGTGATTTAATTGTAATTGTCTTTGAATTGACGTTATTAGATCAATAAATAAATATAATAGAAAAGTGTAAGGATGTAATTTAATTTAAGTAAGGTGTATTTAAGTATGTATATCAGTCATCAGGTTACCATAGTACAGGCTTTGCCTAGTTTGGGACCTGAAGACCTTTGTGTGGATGTTGTCCCATATTATTATATTTTTATTGATTGAATTGAATGGGTAAATAACACAACATATGATTATTGTCACCATAAAATTGGTCATATAAAATAATATAACTTTCTTCATAAATGTATAGTATATAATAGTAAATAATCCGCTCTCTTATGAAGTTGGATGACAGTAACACTATTTAGTAGGATACAAATAATGTGCCAATCATCATACATTTCCAGGTATGTGCATCGAATTATTATATAACTTTCATGTTAATTTATGTGAACCCCATCAAATACCATTACAGAAACCTCTCATTATAGAGTAAGCATTAAAGTAATAATGATGTCAAATCATTTTAGCATAAGATGTTTTGTTAAAGAACATAATGCATTTTTCAACCACTATGAGGACCAAACTCACTCTAGGGCAAAATATAGAGACCCAACGAGGTTAATGGTGCCCACATGCAAAACTCGTAAGAGCTGTGTGACTATGACAGTGAAAATATTTAACAAGATACCTAGAGATATAAGAGAATTACCAAGTAGACAATTTAAAACTAAACTTTGTAAGTGGCTTAAAGAAAAAATGCTTTTATGACATTAATGAATTATTTGGTATACATTGAGGCTGACATGTTTATTTTATATTATAATTTAGTAATAATATTAATGACATTTATTTTTTAATGATTGACATGTTCTACATATATCAGTCATATGTTAGTCATAAATCATTACAAACAAGATTATATTGTACGTCTGTCGAGGACAAACTGTGGTTCTACAAGCACTTGTGCGCTTAATAAGATCTATTATATACACGGTTTTTGCAATTAATAAATTTTATTTTCATTTCATTATGTGAACCACCGTTACAGAGACTGATATGAGTAGGTATCAAAAGTATCTGATTGTCATACAATATTAGCGTGACAGCACGACAACTAGCTGTGACAGATAAGTTTCGACTGCTTAAATGTATCAGTCGGTGCAGACGCGTGGTCTCGGAATGTTGCTTCGTAATCTTCTCTCACGTATGACTCAAAACAAACAAAGAGTAATAACTGGTATTAAGCCAATTTTCGTAACTTTTCATCATACCAAGTGACGTATCAACCAACTACTCGTATTTTGTGTATGGATTTTTATGATAAAATTATTTATGAAAAGAATACAAAAATAATATTTCTTGAAATGCAATTTTTATGGTGGCGTGGTTTATATAGTGGCATGATAGCAATTAAACTCGATACAGTGACCTTCAACCTTAACACGGATTTGCTTTAACACAACCGATTCGAGAGAGAATATACTTATCTGGCGCTCATCGATCTATCAAGCCATCGATTAATAATCGGGGTATGGCATTACTATTCTCTCTCCGATAAGAAGTCTGGCAAGAATTTCAGCGGGCTTGTCTTTTTAGTTTTTTTATTGCAAATTTCTTAATGTATATAACAATGTTCGTTTATATCTAAAATTAATATTTTTATTTAGCTCCAGTGTGTTGCCTTTTGCAATAGACCATAGTAATCCTTATCAATTTTAATAAGTTAGATGCTTTAGGCATTTCTCGGTGAAGAACTACGGTAGTTTTCATCATGACCCATCACCACGCGGGGGAAACCACGAGGCGTAACTTGTAGAATATAAACCGTAGTCGCAGAAGTTGGTATCATATTAGATAATTATTTGTTAATAGTGTAAGTTCGAAGTAACTAGAAAATAGAATGACCGAGAGCTAAAAACCGCGTAATATTGAAATATTTAGTGGTAAACTCTGTATGACGCTTAAACGCTTGTCGCTCCGCTTATGGCGCAGTGCCGGCTCTAATTAAGGGTGGTCGGGGTGGGCACCGGCGCATGCAACAAGTCTCTTAGAAAACTGTGGAGTCGAACAGTTTTTAGGTTTTTTATGGAAATCCTATGATCTGAAAATGACATCCAAAACGAAACAATTACTGCTGCCTAAGTGCAACGCTTTGTAATGGTAGGACTGCTGCAGAGTTCGCGTGTGGAACTAACACATCCAGTTATTCGACCGTGAAGCAGTAGTGTGCAAGTGTTTAGTTTAAGAGCAATGTTTCCAGCCAAATTACAGGGCAAGAGATTTAACATCCTATATATATCAAGTTTTTTATTGTTTTCAAGGATCAAAGAACAGTATCACAATATGTACTTATAATAAGTATTAATACTATAAATGTAAGTAAATGTGCTACCCACATTATTGACCACAAATTACTTAAACATCGTAGATATATTGAGAGAAGATTTCGCAAGTATCTAATTATACATAAAAGTAATGCAATATATTACTTAAGTTGCCTTGCAAAATAGACAAAATATGAAAAAGGAAAAAAAGGCTAACATAACAATATTTAAAGCAATTACTTAGGCAGTTGACGAGCATAGTGCAGTGCATTGTCATGCAGGATTTTAATCTCTTGTTTTTAATTCTAAATGGTACTGAAGTGATACGGGTAAATGTGATGGCATCAGGCGAGCGACTTACTCGTCTCATCAATGATTTACATTTAAAAGTAATGCGGGCAGTCTTTGGGGACTGCCGATGGGAGTGTAAACTATTCGCCAACTATTCGCATTATGTTTAAGACGCACAATCAACAACAATAGTTAGTCATGGAAACCATTATCGCGCCTGAAGAAGTGTTCACTTTAATAAACTCGGAGGTCTAAAGAGAACTCTAAAGTTCTGCATGATAATGTGTTAAACTCGTTGCTAAGAGAGACTTAGTTTAAAGCAATCGCCTTTTCACTTGCTTCAGTGTCGGATGCAAAGACTATACACCCTGTATAAATTGTGAATGGAAGTGCTAGCAGCGGAGCTTGACTTGTTGATCTCAACCGATCAACAAGTTAAGCAACGCTTGCTGCGGTCAGGAGTTGGATGGGTGTGTGCTAGTGGCATTGTTCAACTGAGCGCTTCTGTGCTGCGGAGGGCACGTTAAACCTCGGTTGTTTGTCTCAGGACAACAGTCGTTAGGCCATGTCGAAGGCCTTCATGGCCTGAAAACATCGACATGGGTTGGCCACTATCGTATGCACTAAGCCAAACGGGCCCGCGAACAGGAAAGCACGAGTTCCAGCAGTGGGTTCACAATGGGTTGTTTATATATAAATTGTGGATGCAGAGCATTTGGCGCTATGATGTGATGCGCTGCCGAAGAAGAGGTCAAAAGGGAGAAATGTACTTAAATACGCGATTACACTCCACGCACCCTCTGTCCGTACGTGTAGGTGTCTTCAGTCGATTGATCACGTGACCTGGTTCGATGAAATGATTAACATGTACAAGGCAAACAGTTTCAAAGTGCTATTTTGAGCTTTTATTTACTCTCCATACAATATTGGTGAGGCGGCGGGAAGCTTGCCTGCTGTAAATAACGCGGTAAATTACAACAAAATGTTACATTTACCCGTCCAGTGTCTTTGACTTTCGGTTTCTTTCCGAACTACGCATAAAAGTTCAGATAAACAAGTACAATTTGAATAATTTAATACCGACTTTCTATTCAGTTATTGGAATGTATCTCAAAAACTACTGGACCGAACTTGATGAAATTTAAATGGGACCACACTGGAAGCTTGCAAACAAAAAAATAATTTTGAGACGGTTCACCCAAGCGCAAGTTATGAGGTAACAAACATAAAAAAAATACAGTTGAATTGAGTACCTCCTCCTTTTTTGGAAGTCGGTAGAAAATTATACACTTGAATAGTATGACCAACTTTTTTCGGCGGTAGTGCCACGCTGTAACCCTACAGCCGAAGGTGCCGGCACGACCGGGGAAGTACCACACTCCCACATAACACCGACGTGAAGTAACATAGCTTGCTATTGCGTTTCGTCGGTTTCTGGGAGGTTGCGGAGGCCCGTCTTTCCTTCCCATTCTCCCTCTCCTTTCTCCTCCCCCTCCAACTTTTACCCCTTCTATGTCTTCCTTCCTATCATCCTTCCTCAAAGGTCGGCACCGCATCCTCGAGACCTCTGGTTTTGTGGATGTCCGTGGGCGAAGGTATTACTTACCATCAGGTGAGCCACTTGCTCGTTGGCCAAACTATCCCATCAAAAAAACTAAAAGCAAGTTTACACCGATGGAGTGCATTTGATCTGATAAAATTAGTTGTATTATGCAAACCAGATGTATAAAAATGTGTATACATTACGTCCTTATTAATAAACTTGGCTTACACCCGGAGTAGTTAGAACATCTATCTGTCAGTTTTTCGCTTGCAGTAAATGTCACGCGTGAAAGCAAGACAAAGCATGTTACGCCTAATATAGGGTTACACAAAGTTTATTAATAAAGGCCAAGGTGTACGAAACTGCTTAGTACTTTTATGTACGTACACATGGTGCACACGCAACACGCGATGGTTTAAATTCATTTATTCATCAGACATCGTTTATTTTTAGGGTCCCGTACCTCAAAAAGAAAAAGGAACACTTGTAGGATCACTATGAAGCCCCAATTTGTCTCTCTGTCAAGACCCTTTTTCTCACGAACGCGTATGTTTATGGATGATGATGAAAAGTATCCTATGATATCCAGCGGCTCATCTACCTCCATACCAAATTTCATCAAAATTGACCCCGCCGTTTGAGCGTGAAAAAGTACATCCATACGTACAAACTTTCGCGTGTATATAGCGGGATTTGACAGCTACAGGCTTATAATGAACTGAGTAACAAGGGATAGATATAAAAGTAACGTCGCAACGGCAAGCTTCCTCTTTGGCTTGCATCACGGGCTTGTTGTTGGAAAGAACTGTTAAATACTTGTACCTATAGTAGATTATGCACCGAGGGAGTAAAGCAGTGTCTTACATCATGGGTGGCGTGTTGGTGTGTAAGTTATGTAGAGTCCTGAGTGAAGCGAGGGGTTAAAGCTGCCCAAGACGAAGACAGGCTTTATCCTCGAGGTGCATACTCTACTTTTCATACCTACTGCGAGACAATAAAAACTCAGAGCTATAAAAAAGCATTTATGTAGAAAGAAAAAAAAAATATAATTATATTAATATTGGCTATTTGTCCAGTTATAGAGGGACAGAGTAATACTTTTTGGTATGAAAATTTTATGGAAAACACTGTTTTAGACTTTCGCGGTTGTTAACTAAGTTATAATTAGTCTCACGAGATGTAGACCACGATTTAGTAGTTTTTGGAGCTCCCGATATTTCGGCACAGTTACATGCACCACGTTGAAAATAATAATATTTTATGAAAGTTGAATAACACCAAACACCAGATCGCAGCACGACGTAACTTCAACTATAACCTTAAATACGCAGAGAGGCGCCGTGCGTAAACCATAGCAACGCGGCGCACAACAACCACACTTCTTAGGTGCGTTCGTTTAGCATTGAAGGCATTGGTGACGTTTCTATTGTTGGCTCTTTTGTTAGAGCGTTCGTAAAGCTCAATGTTGGTGGCAAAAATAACTCTGTTTTAGCTTTTCGAACGCTGAACAAAAAGAGCCATAAACGACATTTTCATAGATTCCCAATTCGAACGCCGTTGCCCTTGTGAGCGTTTTTAGCGTTTTTTTTCACCAACTTAGGGCTGTTCGAACGCACTCCCTAGTATATATAGTATGGTATAGTACACTCGCGCCTTTTTTCTTCTTTTTTCTGTATTCTGTCTCCATACTAAGAGTTTTCCTACAACTAACGTTCCAAATCCAAATCACTACACCAAAGAGTTTACAAAGGGAGTTTCATACAAAATTACATCCCCGGGGATGTCAGTTCTTCGATCATTACCCAAAAGCAACAAAACTCTCAAGGGATTAAAGTGATTTGCATTTGGAACGTTAAAATTAGTAGAAAACTAATTTTTTCTTTTGATGTGATCTGTGGTGGCCAGTTCAATTTTCAAATAAACACGTTTTCATTAAACTATATAAATACTTTTCATATATCCCTGAGTTTTTATTGTCTCGCAGTAAGCTGCCAGATAAATCCTGTCTTCGTCTTGGGCGGCGTTAACTCCGCACTTCACTCAGGACTCTACATAACTCAAGAGTCCCCGTTACACTCAGGGTTCAATATGCCACCCGTGACGTAAGACACTGCTTTACTCCCTCGGTGCATAATCTACTATTGCTTCCCTGCCCATCTCTTCCGTGCCAATGTGAGAATAGGATAACATTTATTTGCATACAATTTGAGTACAATGTTTAATAATTAATAATAAGACCTTACACACTTTGGTAATGAAATAGCATGCAAAAACTTATAATAAAGGTACCTAATACTGTCTAGATCTATCATACTTTAGGCACATTAAAAAAATACAAACATAATGAAGAGTAATTATTCTAAATAATCATTTAGATAATAAAAACACTGATCCAACAAACACACCTTCAGCGCTTTTTTTAAACAAAGGTGAAGGCATTAATTGAAAATGTGAGGTAGCTTATTTAAATAATTTGATGGACGGATGTAACTCGATTTCGCGTAAAGTGCAGTTTTTTGGGCATAATTATTCACCAATCTCTCTTTGGATCGTGTATTTCGAGGATAAAGTTCATGTGCTTTGGTAATATTAATATGTTGTTTAACAAAACATGATACATGAACTGAGTGAACCCTTAGGTTCTGCCGATACTCTAAGAGCACACATCGTTGCAAAAGTATTTGACATCGGTGAGCTCGTCGACGAGTATTGTTCATCATTCTTCAGAATCATTACAGAATCGCACGGCTGTCCGCACAGCGATATTTTTCTCACAATTCTGTAACATATTGAATCTTATAAGAGAACCCACGCGGGAAAACAAATTGATGCAAAGCTGCGGTGCGGAGTTATTTCTGCGTGAATGATGTGTATATGACTGCAATGGACAAGGCAACAGTCTTCCTAGGCATTCAAATTGACGCAAAATTACAATGGGGTCCTCATATAAATGCACTGTCTGGGAGACTCAGTTCTGCTGCATATGCGGTACGTAAAATAAGAGAGCTAACAGACGCTTCTACGGCGTGGTTAGTGTATTTTGCATATTTTCACATCGTAATGTCATATGGGGTATTGCTATGGGGTTCAGCGGCTGGTATAGAGACCATCTTTATCCTACAGAAACGTGCTATTCGAGCTATATACGAAATGGGTCCTCCCCGTGAATCTTTGAGAGATTTATTTAAAGAAATCAATATATTAACGTTGCCTTCCTTATATGTATTTGAAAATATAATGTATGTTCGTAAAAATTTACATAAATATAAGTTAACTACACTTTTAATACTAGAAATACAAATAGGATAGCTGTACCTAGTTATAGACTTGCGAAGACTAATAAGTCATTCCTAGGAAATTGTGTGCGTTTTTACAATAAAATCCCAAAGCACATAACTGAGCTCACAGAGGGCAAATTCAAGTTGACTGTAAAAAACGTTTTAATAAAAAAAGCTTACTATAAAGTTCGACATTATATAGAAGATAAAGATGCTTGGAATACTCGACTTCTGGCAAGCTGTCACTGCCACCCATAAAATGTAATATTTGTAGTACCTAAGTAGAAACATTGTAAACATCTATATAAAAATAATGGCCCCGAGTTTCTTGCCGCTTCTTCTCGGTAGCCTCTATATATTTCAGAACGCGGCGGTAGAGTCTTTAAAGTACATTATAATGAAAAATTGACGTTCATAAGTGCGTCTTTGATGCCTAAATTGAGTAAATGATTTTGACTTAGTAATAATGTAGAGTCAGTACTATACTACACGTGATATTTTTGTGTGCTTAGAATGACCCACCTAGAGACATTCCTAATATTTTAAGTATAAGCTACATGACATGATATGTAATTTTTGTAGTTTTATGTAATTTCTTATTATGGTTACATTTTGTTTTAATTTAATTTTTAGTGTTATATAATGTTCATTTGTACGTCCGCCATGGACAAACTGTGGTTCCTGAAGCACTAATGGAGGATCCCAATAGTCTATCTATCCACGGTTTTCCTTACTCCGATAGAAATTTGACATAACGTCCATACAAATAGTGTCAAATATCTATCTCTAGTAAGGTAAACCGGCGATAGATAGATTATTGGGACCAGGCCGTAAAAATGATATATATAACATAAGATCTATTTCAACACGGTTTCTGCAATAAATATAATTTGAATTTGAATTTGACATGACAAGAATTAACGTTAGAAACGGGATATCTAACATGTATACATATACAAATTAATAATAATTAGTTATACATTGAAATTTATAGAGAGAAAAATTCCATCGTCAGACGGGAATTTTTCTCTCTATAAATTTCAATGTTTGAGATCGCTAAAGCAGGCGTTAGTGCTTTAAAAAGTAATACTTACTATAAAAATTAGTTATATATCCCAAATTATGTAGAATTTTAGAATTAATTATTGTATTGTCAATTATACCTACTGTTAATCTGTTATTCAAATAAATTAGTTTCTTTTTGAGCTAAGTCCCAGTGGAGAACTTAATTCAGGCATACCCGCAAGCACAAACGACTAATACAGTATTTTGCATAGAACATATCGCATTTGCATAGTTTCAATATCAAATAACGCTCGACGTTTCCCATAGTGTCCACTTTCCTCTGTAGAAAGTTTAAAAAAACTCGTTTGGGATCTACGCGTAATATTTGATCTAAAAATACGGCAGAAAGTAAAGATGAAATTTGTGAAATTATAATTTTCTATGCCTGATTAAATCACTAAATTTTATTAAACATTAACGGCCTTGATTATATGTGAAAGCTATTAAAATTTTTAAGCACCGCACTTTAAAATTTTAAGCTAAATCAGCATCATCATCATCATTTCATCTGTAGGGCGTCACTGCTAAACATAGCGCGTCTTTTTCCAAAAGGACCGGTTGGAAGCGGTCTGCATCCAACCTCGTCCTGCGACCTTTATCAGGTCGTCTGTCCACCTCATCGGTGGACGACCTACCCTGCGCTTGCCGGCCCCTGGTCTTCACTCCAGAAAGAGAAGGCCATCTGTTCTGCGTGCTAAAAAATAAAAATAAATTACTAAAAAATAATTCTATACAAAAATCTTCATTAGCGGTGACCAAATTAATTATTCGAACCTTGTAACTTTCTGAGTTCTGCCCTCAGCATCACAATTGAGACGTCGTTAGTTGCGCCTCCGGTGGTACTCGACGGCCCTGCAATAAAAGACGAGTGCTTTAGTACAAAATTTATACACCCGATCGTAAAAAAAATGTTTTTTTAGCCTGCCCACTGCCATTTCAACTGGCTAATCTTCTGGGCTATGTCGGTGAGCTTAGTTCGTCTACGGATCTCCTGATTCGATCACGTAGAGAAAAACCCAGCATAGCTCTCTCTTATTACGGTCTTTAACTTTAAATAAGTTTAGTGCTAAATAATTTCATTTGAAGTTAAGCTATGTTAGTAAAGCCGTGATACGATACGTAATTGAAACTTAGCAGTAACAATAGAAATATTAGTGTATTAGTGCGTCCGGGGTAAGTCAAAGTCAAAGTCAAAGTCAAAATCATTTATTCAGTTTAGGCATCAAAGACGCACTTATGAACGTCAACTTTTCATTATAATGTACTTTAAAGACTACCGCCGCGTTCCATAATATATAGAACCCACCGAGAAGAAGCGGCAAGAAACTCGGGGCCATTATTTTTATATGGATGTTTACAATGTTTCTACTTAGGTACTACAAATATTACATTTTATGGGTGGCAGAGAGACAGCTTGCCAGAAGTGGAGTATTCCAAGCATCTTTATCTTCTATATAATGTCGAACTTTATAGTAAGCTTTTTTTATTAAAACGTTTTTTACAGTCAACTTGAATTTGCCCTCTGTGAGCTCAGTTATGTGCTTTGGGATTTTATTGTAAAAACGCACACAATTCCTAGGAATGACTTATTAGTCTTCGCAAGTCTAAAACTAGGTACAGCTATCCTATTTGTATTTCTGGTATTAAAAGTGTGGTGATCACTATTTAACTTATATTTATGTAAATTTTTACGAACATAGGTACATTATATTTTCAAATACATATAAGGAAGGCAACGTTAATATATTGATTTCTTTAAATAAATTCACGTAGAAAGTAGTAAGTACAGCCATCATACCTATTCCTACCGTGTAGCAGTAATGTTCTCATTATTGTGTTCCGGTTTGAAGGTTTAAAGGGATAATTGTTACAACATCGAGCACCGCCGCCAATAAGTTACAATAATAAAATAACTATGGCTAGAATATAGTTAGATAATTCAGAATCTTCATAATATTTATAATCGTCATTTATTTAATTATAATTGTATTTTGGTAAATAAGCTACTTGATCTATTTATAATATAAATTTATGTGTAATTAATTATTCAGAATGGGTTAATGTTTTTTGCACTGGCAAACGGTAGCACCGAGTAATCTGTGATCGAGTCTTAACTTTGTACTCTGTGGTCGTTAACATAACACAGATGATTGAGTCGAGAACGCGGGAATAAAATACATAATGGAAATATCTTCGACTCTTTGATCTTCGAGTAATTATTGTAATTTATCAACACCACAATGATCCCCTCATTTCATCATGTAGGATTCTAATCGTGAAAGAGTTGTTGAAGTCCTAGATATACAATTTTGGCATAAGCTACTTATAAATCGCATTGACTGTCCCCCACTGGTTGAAAAAGTTAAATACAAAATCCCAGCTAGATATCCTCGTCAGAAAATCAAAGTATTTTCAGGGCCTTTTCGGAAGACTATCCTCGGTAGTAATTCACCTATAGCTCGGTTAGTCAAATTAGCAAATTCATTTGACATAGACTTTTATTTTGATAGCTTAGCACATATACGTTCCACTGTGTTAAATAACTCACAATACCCGTAAAACCATAATTAACATAGTACCTACTATTGATTTTATATTGTTTCTTATCATTTTTCACTTTTGCCATTCTTATTTTTTTTTATTATAACTCCATTTCCACCTTGCTATTTAACGCGTTAGTTTTAATATATTAGGTGCAAGCTGTGTTTGCCTGTAAGAGGTGTTACATGTAACTTAACTGTTCCTACCATAAGATTCTAGACTAGTAAACATGTAATTACTGTTGGCAGACCAAATAAATAAAATAAAATAAAAATAAAATCGCTTCTTTAGTTTGTGTATTCAATTCAAACAAACAATTTTTCCTCTTTACAATATTAGTGTAGATGTAAAATTTTCGAGCATGGATTGTTTCTAGAGGAAATAAAACTGATTTTTTTTAATTTTTTAAGAGTTTTTAGCATGTCGACTGTCACCATACCTTCTTCTATCGTAGGAATGCTGTGTTCTGGTTTGAAGGGTATGGTAGCCGGAGAAATTACAGGCATGAGACTTAACTTAATGTCGCAGAGTTACGGGCGCAGTGCAGTTCGTCACTTGTGACGAATGCATCTGTTCTAGGCAGGGGTTACCACTTAACATCAGGTAACATAATGCTTGTACCGTTTTCTAGTAATATAAAAAAGTATGTGTAGGGATAAGCCCTTGTGGGGCTTATCGGTGCCCTATCGATCGATGGGTTGGGAAGGTTCAGGAATGGAGACCACGGACCGGTGGACAGACGACCTGATAAAGGTCGCAGGACGATGTTATATGCAGACAACCTGAGAGGCATATGTTCAGCCTTGGACGTCCTATGACTGAGATGATGATTATATGATGATGAATGTATAACACGACATAAGCTCTTTGAGGCTGAAATTAAGCTCCGCTGGCTGGTTTGTGATTTTGGTCTGAGCCGCTGGTTTCCGACATGTCGAACATTCATCAACATGTCTGATTGAGCTGTGTCTGGGTGTGTATGTTTATATAAATACCAGCTGACCCGCCAGCGGCTTCGCTCGCTTGGTCTTGGTGTAGTGGTTGAAGTGTCGTTTTGGGACCTCGAGGTCATGGGTTCTATCCCCGAGTTGGACAGTCAATGGGTTTATCTGAGAAAGAAAGATTTTCTTAATAACAGTCCGGAGACTGGAACAGTGCCCCGTAGATGGCACTAAGCTCGCCCCCTGTCACATGATCACATGACCAAAAACATATATGGCGAAACGTAGACGTTGAAAACACCGCTGCTTATCCGTTCGAGGATTATATAGGCAAAAGTATCGATTCACTCAAGACCGCTAGACTGGTGTTACCGCCCGCCTCACCTCCGTGGTGATGGATGGTGATGATGAGGAAAAGTATCCTATTAAAATACCGCTGCTTACCCCTTTCAGGATATATAGGCGAAACTATTTGTTTTGTTGTGTTTAAAAATAACATGTAAGTATTGGGGGCGATTTACTCAATACCGTTAGACTGATGTTTCACCTCCGTGGTGATGGCGGAATCGCTCGACTACAGTCGGCTGAACAACAAAGATGGATGACATGCCGACTCTCTCGCCGAGCACGTCTAGTGTATCGAGCTGTCAAAATCATTGCGTGCTTTTGACTACGCTATCAGAAACTGACACATCTTTGACAGAACTCTATTGACATAAAATCATTATTACGACCTAAACGTAGGCTATTTTGTCTATGCTGTGCCCAAGAATGTTAGGTTTTTTCTCCCGCGCGGTGATGGATGATGATGATAAAAAGTAGCCTTTGTACTATTCCAGACTATAATCTATCACTGTGCCAAATTTCAACCAGATCCGTTCAGCCGTTCTGCGGTGATTGAGTAACAAACATCCATGCATCCATCCATCTAAACTTTTACATTTATAATATTAGTGGGATTAGTGGGATGTATATCAGGCATCAGGTAAAGCTCTGCCTAGTTTGAGACCTGACATTGTGTGAAAAAAAAACAGAATCAGCTTTGACATGGATGTGCATTCAGGAGAATCCATGTAAGAAGGTCGGAAGTCAAACTAGCCTAATAAATTGCTTAACCAAACTTCAAACTGCGCATTTTCGATAATGATAGTACGTAGCGTACAAACTTGACATTCATCCTCCACTCCATTATGTCCCCCCCCATCTCCCCCCTACGCACCGATGATACACCTTGCGCTTACAACAACAGAGTGACCACATGTGGCACTTACGTAACCACCGAAATGTGAGACAGTTACCATGAGTTTTGATTTTGGAAGACAAATGTGGAATTTTTGGGGGACTACCTATATTATTTTATTTTTGTTAAAATATACTGCGGGCTATTATTAATTCAAATTCAAATGGTATCTTCTGCAAAACAAAGGTAAAATTAATTGAATAGTTTTAATGGTTTCTTAGCCATTCTCGATTCTCATATATTAAATTTATAAATATTTATCCAATATAAATAGCACCGGGAACGTTTTGATTTAAATATGATAGAGGGTATATTACAATAATTTCCATAACTTTATAACAGACAACTGCATCCAGTCTACCCGTGACCATGTTCACAGAAATGTGTTCCAAACGCCGCGTCGGGATAAAATGACATATAGAAAATTATACGCGATTTATTCAGTTTTTGAACATAGATTGTAAGATGTTTAACAGTTGATCCGTTAGCGGCTTTTCTTGCTTGGCCTCGCAACATATTATTCGGCACCTCTAAAATAAAATTATTTCTTATAACATCAGCTATCAGCTGGAACAAACAGACACACAGGTAGAGATAACAAAAGCATTTTTTTTGGTATTTTAGTACCGTTTTTGCATTAATTAAACTCAACTTTGGCCATTCATAATATACTCATAAATTGTAACCATATAGAAAACACATCAAAAGAAACCTTGCAGTTTGAAAAGATTCAAAATTACAAAAAATAATGTTTCAGAAGCTCATAAGGCATTTTCCAAAAGCTATATGCCGTGGAACAAGTTTTATGAATTGTCACCCATTAATTTTCGTACAATGTCTTCGTCGCAGCGGAATTAATTTTCTTAATACTAACTGAGGGCTCTGGCGCCGTCTTACTTTTTATCATACGTACCTGCTGCCTGCATCCTTTTCCAACATTGTTTTGCAAGAAACAAGTTTTTATATACCATGATTGCGTTTTTTGTCAATCGCTGATGAGACGAGAACTTTAAACTACAAGAGTTTAAAACCCCGCATGGAAATGAACAGCACTCATCACCCTGAGGTATAATCTATGAGGAAGTTCTATCAATCGAATATATATGTATCTTTTGTTTTATTTAAGTTCTTTAACAATGTGAATGTTTTGTCCTTAGCTGTAAGTTCACCATTGTAATTTTAAAGAAATAAGATGTTACCTTTCTTGCCCAGTAATGTCGTTGAAAATTTGCCTTTTAATGAAATACGGTAATACAAATACAAATCATTAATTGATGGCATCGATGTAATAAGTCAATCAATAGGTTAAGTTAATAACAAGTACAATTTGAAAAATGTAACCGACTTCCATTCTATACAGTTATTGGAGTGTATCTCTAAAACTATTAAACCGAATTTGATGAAATTTAAATAGGACCACCCGGGAAGCACTAGGATTCAAACAAAAACAGAATTTTGAGAATCAGTCGAAAGTTATGAGGTAACAAACATAAAAAAATACAGTCGAATTGAGTACCTCCTCCTTTTTTTGGACGTCGGTAGAAAAATACAAAAAAGCACTAATACAGTCATAAAATAATACTTATGTGTAAATTATTTAGACATCATAGCGTTATGTGGCATAACATCGTTCAATAACGGATAAAACGAAATTGGAATAATTCAATTCACTTTACATTATTGATATATATTATAATAATCATTTAATTAAATTACAGTCAAATATTAATGTATAGTCAAGTAATTTTAAATAATCATCTATATCATAAAACAAATTATATAATAGCCAAAATGTCAAATTATTTTGAAAGGCCCCGACCGACGGTTCATTTCTCACGCTCAAGGGTACTTTATTATATATGGCGGGCCCTCCATCGTAGACAGACCTTTCGGACCTAACCAGCCCGTGAGCAGGTGTCACATGGTCCTTCCTAACGTTGCTTCTAAGGCTATATGAAGTACATACGTCTCTCAGACTCTGCGAAAGTCGTACCACTACAAAAGCGTTGCACCAGCGCCCCCTGTATAACCAACGTCACACGTATCGTACGTGTCCCGCAGCCTCCTCACTCACGGTCACCCTACAAGTTTCTCGCATACTCCGAGAGAAAGTGGCGACCTGCCGCCGCGCCCTGCGGCCTTCAGTGAAAGTTTACTTCTAGATATATTCATGGTATTGATTATATATTTTAGTGGATTTATAGTCAACGTAACGAATGACAAACAGAATGTATAATTATATGAAAATTTCAAAACCAGGCTCTTAGTAAAACAACTATTAGACTTCTCACATAGTCTTATCAGAAGCAATTTATCGCAGTACTTCACAACCTATTATCTCCACAACCACTCTTAACTAATATACTAGTAGTTCTGCGAACAGTAGACCTCGCGAGCACAGTCTTATCAGCGGCAATATCTCGCAGTACGTCACAACCTATTATCTCCACAACCACTCTTAACTAATATACTAGTAGTTCTGCGAACAGTAGACCTCGCGAGCACAGTCTTATCAGCGGCAATATCTCGCAGTACTTCACAACCTATTATCTCCACAACCACTCTTAACTAATATACTAGTAGTTCTGCGAACAGTAGACCTCGCGAGCACAGTCTTATCAGCGGCAATATCTCGCAGTACTTCACAACCTATTATCTCCACAACCACTCTTAACTAATATACTAGTAGTTCTGCGAACAGTAGACCTCGCGAGCACAGTCTTATCAGCGGCAATATCTCGCAGTACTTCACAACCTATTATCTCCACAACCACTCTTAACTAATATACTAGTAGTTCTGCGAACAGTAGACCTCGCGAGCACAGTCTTATCAGCGGCAATATCTCGCAGTACTTCACAACCTATTATCTCCACAACCACTCTTAACTAATATACTAGTAGTTCTGCGAACAGTAGACCTCGCGAGCACAGTCTTATCAGCGGCAATATCTCGCAGTACTTCACAACCTATTATCTCCACAACCACTCTTAACTAATATACTAGTAGTTCTGCGAACAGTAGACCTCGCGAGCACAGTCTTATCAGCGGCAATATCTCGCAGTACTTCACAACCTATTATCTCCACAACCACTCTTAACTAATATACTAGTAGTTCTGCGAACAGTAGACCTCGCGAGCACAGTCTTATCAGCGGCAATATCTCGCAGTACTTCACAACCTATTATCTCCACAACCACTCTTAACTAATATACTAGTAGTTCGGCGAACAGTAGACCTCGCGAGCACAGTCTTATCAGCGGCAATATCTCGCAGTACTTCACAACCTATTATCTCCACAACCACTCTTAACTAATGTACTAGTAGTTCTGCGAACAGTAGACCTCGCGAGCACAGTCTTATCAGCGGCAATATCTCGCAGTACGTCACAACCTATTATCTCCACAACCACTCTTAACTAATATACTAGTAGTTCGGCGAACAGTAGACCTCGCGAGCACAGTCTTATCAGCGGCAATATCTCGCAGTACTTCACAACCTATTATCTCCACAACCACTCTTAACTAATATACTAGTAGTTCTGCGAACAGTAGACCTCGCGAGCACAGTCTTATCAGCGGCAATATCTCGCAGTACTTCACAACCTATTATCTCCACAACCACTCTTAACTAATATACTAGTAGTTCTGCGAACAGTAGACCTCGCGAGCACAGTCTTATCAGCGGCAATATCTCGCAGTACTTCACAACCTATTATCTCCACAACCACTCTTAACTAATATACTAGTAGTTCTGCGAACAGTAGACCTCGCGAGCACAGTCTTATCAGCGGCAATATCTCGCAGTACTTCACAACCTATTATCTCCACAACCACTCTTAACTAATATACTAGTAGTTCTGCGAACAGTAGACCTCGCGAGCACAGTCTTATCAGCGGCAATATCTCGCAGTACTTCACAACCTATTATCTCCACAACCACTCTTAACTAATATACTAGTAGTTCGGCGAACAGTAGACCTCGCGAGCACAGTCTTATCAGCGGCAATATCTCGCAGTACTTCACAACCTATTATCTCCACAACCACTCTTAACTAATGTACTAGTAGTTCTGCGAACAGTAGACCTCGCGAGCACAGTCTTATCAGCGGCAATATCTCGCAGTACGTCACAACCTATTATCTCCACAACCACTCTTAACTAATATACTAGTAGTTCTGCGAACAGTATACCTCGCGAGCACAGTCTTATCAGCGGCAATATCTCGCAGTACTTCACAACCTATTATCTCTAAGAGTTTGGACGTGAAAGTTTATTTTTAGACCTACTTAGGATATTTTTTTCTGCGGAAACTGCATAATATTTATGAGTTCTATTTGGTCCACCTTATTTTACTGTTCCTTTTTTGATGAAGGTATTTTTTTCATAGAATATTGTCGATCTCTTTCGTTACTAGATGCTTAATGATTCTTCTTTTCACTATTATGAGGATGCCCGCCTTAAGCTGTACGAACGATAATATGCTCCAAATTAGAAAATTCATCCTCACTTATATTTAAAACTAGACATTTGAAAATGTTTAATTCGCATAATTTTTTTATTTATTAAGTTCACGTACACTGTGTACACCAAAATTTTATTTATATACAAGATATTAAAAATAAAATAAAAAATTATAATAATAACTATCTAATCTATAAGCCATGGTGGGGGGAAAAGTGTCCAAAACGCTGGCGGCATTGCCATGCTGGATGGCAATGCTAAGTTTTTGCCCAAAATAGGCGCCAGCATTTCCGTCACCCGTCGCCTCAACTAAACGTTTCGCCAGATCCCTAAACAAGTTGAGAGCGGACGGTCCCCATGGGTCTAAAGTTTCGACCCCAAACGGCACAAATATGTACATTCTGTCTAAATACACATATTTATGACGTTTGAGGTTTTAATTAAATTAATCTAATTAATTAATTTAATTAATCTTAATTCGTACACTAATACATTGTTAACGAATTAAAAATTTAAATCAAACCAAATGTCACAATAATTACAGGTGAAGACAGCGCAATAAGTAAGAGTTGTAAACACAATACAGTCAATGAACAGAGTCTATTAAAACATATATTGTATAAAAAAAGAAAAAAAAAATGCATAGAGGCCTCATGGACTTCCTGAAGCTATTAATATTGTCTCCAAATATGTCGGTTTTGTTTGTCTGAGACAAAGTGTTATACTGACGAACTATTAGGCAATATTTATGTTTATGTATAATCAATTTTCACAAAATACTTTATTCGGATATATTATCCGATACACGATTAAAGAAATTTGGCTTTATAGAAAAAAATAGCAAACTTTCCTAAAACACCCTTGAAGACGTTGCCGTCGATGGGAATAATGAACTCCATTCAGTATTCATGGAAGATATTTATATAAAAAATAATGTCTGCAGTCCCAACAAATATTGATATACTTTAAGTGAGCTCGGTTTATCGTAATAGCGTAAGTTTCTTTTTTAGAAAATAAAACAAGTAAAATTTGAAAAACTTAATATTGACTTCCATTCTATTCAGTCATTGGAGTGTAACTCAAAAATAGAACAAGTAAAATTTGAAAAACTTAATGTTGACTTCCATTCTATTCAGTCATTGGAGTGTAACTCAAAAATAGAACAAGTAAAATTTGAAAAACTTAATGTTGACTTCCATTCTATTCAGTCATTGGAGTGTAACTCAAAAATAGAACAAGTAAAATTTGAAAAACTTAATGTTGACTTCCATTCTATTCAGTCATTGGAGTGTAACTCAAAAATACTGAACCGAATTGAAGAATTTTGAGAATCGGTTCACCCAGTCGAAAGTTATGAGGTAACAAACATAAAAAAATACAGTCGAATTGAGTACCTCCCCCTTTTTTGGAAGTCGGTAGATAATACATAATTATTATAATGTAATTTTTTTTAAAGCGCGCACTCTGAGTATTTCATACAACCAAACAACTTCGCTACTAGCTATATCGCCTTAATGAATAGAGCCGGTGGAATCAAATTATGTAACCACATTCCTACTGGGTGGTCTCTTCTATAAGTGGATGTCTTGGTCCGCATTGCCAGACATTCCGGCTCCAAACTGTTTGTTTTCTACCGACTTCCAAAACAGGAGGAGGTACTCAAATCGAACGTTTTTTAAAATGTTTGTTACTCGTACCTCATAACTTTCGATTGGGTGAACCGATTTCCAAAATTCTTGTTTTTGTTTGAAAGCAGGTGCTTCCCGTGTGGTCCCATTTAAATTTCATCAAATTCGGTGCAGTAACTGAATACAATGGAAGTCGGTATTAATTATTTCAAATTGCACTTGTTATGTGTATCAGTAATAATAAATAAAAAATAGTAAATTCAATGAATGAATGAATTAATTAATTATTAGAACTAAGACTCGTATGTAAATTTCTGTCAACAATAAACTTATTATTATTGTTCACATTATTTATTTCCTTTTCTTAAAATTAAATTTTTTACTATATTTCTATATACAATAAAAAATTAGTTAATAAAAAAATATTGTAAAAAAACCTAATCCTAGATTGCCATCGGCAGCGGGGCATGATCAAAACTACCAGTGGTTAGGGCTGCAGATTGAGGAACCTCCTGACAATACGTGCCGTGTCAAGAAGTACTATTATTATTATTATTATATTATTAATGACACATACCTACAACACGTCTTTGATGCCTTTGAAACTTGGAGGGTGCTTTTGTCTTGGTGGAGGTGTACTTAGAAAGGGTTTTTCGAAATTCAACCCCTTAAGGGGGTAACAAGTACAATTTGCAAAATTTAATACCGACTTCCATTCTATTCAGTTATTGGAGTGTATCTCAAACACTACTGGAGCGAATTTGATGAAAATTAAATTGTACCACACAGAAAGCACCAGCAGTTTTTTTGTTGCAAACAAAAAGAATTTCGAGAATCGGTTCACCCAGTCGAAAGTTATGAGGTAACAAGAAAAAAACAGTCGAATTGAGTACCGCCTCCTTTTTTGGAAGTAGGTAGAAAAATGGCTGAAAACGTTGTCCTTTGTTTGAAAGTCCTTTGTTTTTGATCTTATAGATGCCAAAGTATTTAGATAGCTCATTAAAAATAAAAAATAATAATATTGTTCTTTAATATTTTTGCACAGGGTGACCTAGGGGCTAAAATAGAAGATGAGACTTTGTGTGGACAATTCTTTGGTTTTTAACTTATTGGTTAATTTATTGATTTAGGCGTTACTTTGCGGAAATCCATTATCAAAAAACGATATTACGAGAAGAAATATTTAGTGACACTTCCGCTGAAAACAATGCTTATGGCCGAGTTGCGGTGTGCACCGCCCTCCCTCCCTCACAAACAGCAAACGGGAAGTATACAGAATAAAGCGACTCCATAGTCCACATCGTCCTGAGGATGGCTTGTGTAGAGGCGAAATACGTGTCGAATCGGTTTTGGTTGATTGTGTTGTTTTGTGTGTTGTTTATTCTGTATACTTCCTGTTTGCAGTTTGTGCGGGAGGGAGGGCGGTGCACACCGCAACTCGACCATAAGCATTGTTTTCAGCGGAAGTGTCACTAAAAATTTCCTTAATAACGTTTTTTTAACTTATTGGTGTAAAAATTGTATTAAGATAGTTATTAAAAAAAACGAGAATGAATTCCTGGGCAAAAGCTTGTCTTATAATAAAATCAAAAAATATTTTCAATTCTGTAATTACGTCCGTTTTTTTGAGTAACCGGTCAGCCAATTTCATATGATCTTTAGCGATTTAAATCGATTTCACGCGACCACTGTTTGTTTAAAGGTTAGGTCACGACTTTCGACAAGCTTTTAAACAGGTTTTAAAACGAAACTCTAGTTTTAAACGAAACTTACGCAACAACTTCAGCAAGAGCTCGTCGTAAAGCGTACTTCTGAATATCGACACGCACACATACACACACACACACACAAACTCGGCATGCCCTTCACATAAGTATATTTAATATTCTAAATATGTAATGTACAAATTTTCCAGAAAAAGGAGGGCTTTGACGTTAAGTTTAATTACTAGCTCAGGTGTCAAGTCAGTAAGATGTATAAGTTAAGTACATTAATTTAGTTTAAATATTGTCATTATGTTATGTCAATAAATTATTATTATTCAAAAAATGTGTGGGCAACGTTGGCGTGGATGGCTAAAGGGTGTCGAGAGGTGTGCTGCGGTTTCACTAGAGCGCTACTACCGGCGTTATGCCCTTTAACCCTTGGAGCTTTTTGTTACTTGCTCTTGTGTCTCCATCCCCAGACGGCCAATTAGGGCAAGCCGGGGGTCAGGGGTCTCATTTAGCCCCAGGGAGAATCAGGGTCCGCGGTGTCGCCACTCACCGACGGCTCGCCACAAAGCCGCTCCTGCGGTTTATTATTATTCACATTATATATTTCCTTTTCTTAAAATTACATTTTTTACAATATTTCTATATACAATAAAAAATAATAAATAAAAAACATTGTAAAAAACCTAATCCTAGATTGCCATCGGCAGCGGGGCATGACCCAAACTACCAGTGGTTAGGGCTGCAGACTGAGGAACCTCCTGACAATACGTGCCGTGTCAAGAAGTACTGCCTTCTGTATCTGTCCCTTGATCCAACCGTCTAGCGAAAGCCTCTTAAGATGTTGGTCGAGGCTTTTTGCTATAAGGCCGTTTGCTGAAACTACTATCGGAACAATTATTGTCGAATCAACATCCCACATGGCGGTCACCTCATGAGCTAAGTCAAGGTACTTGCTAAGCTTGTCCTTCTCAGCCTTCACGAGGTTCTCATCATGAGGAATGGTGACGTCAACAAGCATTACCCGGCGCTGAGATCGATCGATCACCACGATGTCAGGCTTATTGGCAACAATAGTCCTGTCCGTGATTATAGATCTATCCCAATAGAGCGTAGCACGACCGTTTTCAAGAACAGGCGTAGGTGCGTACTTATAGTACGGCACCTCAGACTCAATAAGGTCATATTGAAGGGCAAGTTGCTGGTGAATAATCCTGGCTACTTGGTTATGTCTGTGCAAGTACTCTCCATTAGCAAGATGAGAACAACCGGAAATAATATGTCTGAGTGACTCTCCGGGACGGCGGCATGCTCGACAAATGTCGACCGTACCGTCTTTCAGAATATATTTCCGGTAGTTATTCGTCTTGATAACTTCGTCAGCAATAGCACAAACAAAACCCTCAGTTTCACCAAAGAGATCACCGAAACGCAGCCAGTTCACTGAGGCGAGCGGGTCCACGTCAGGCCTTGTTAGGGCCTTGTAGAACCGTCCGTGTAGCTCTTTGCCCTTCCATACGTCTCTACGGTCTTCGATGCTTAGCACCACTGGTTTACGCCAGTTCTCGTTTGCCAAGGAGAGAGGTGTGAAGCTCCTATCAACTGCTATGACATCGCGATGTATCCCACACTCGGTGTTACGGAAATACTCCCGGAGACTGGACACCTCACAGTTGTGGAGGTTCTTGGCATTTAGGAAGCCACGACCCCCCCACTTCCGTGGGATGTATAGCCTCATAACAGACGAGCGTGGATGTAGCATGCGATGTGTTGTAAGCAATTGACGGACCCGCCTATCCAGGGCGTCAAGTTCAGTCTGAGTCCATCTTAGTATGCCAAAGGAGTATATGAGTAGGGGCATCACCCAACCATTGAAGGCGCGCGTCTTGTTGCCGCCCGACAAAAGACTGTTAAGAACTTTTGTTAAGCGGTAGAAGAAACGCTCCTTCACTGTCTGCTTAATGTCCCTATCCATGATACCCAATGACTGTGACATACCAAGATACTTATAGGTTTCAACTTCAGAAAGACATGTGAGAGTAATTGTCTCGGAAAGTTGTAAATTTGAAGAATTCACAACCTTTCCCCGTTGTACATGCATGACCGCACACTTATCTACACCAAACTCCATCCTGATAGAATCACTGAAAGATTCAGTAATTTTCAAAAGATCCATCAAGTCTTGGCGATTCGTTGCAAACAGCTTGAGATCATCCATATACAATAGATGAGAAATTATCTCACCCTCTCTTCGAAGTCGGTAGCCTAGTTTTGAATCCATCAACAAAGTGCTGAGAGGATTCAACGCTAGACAAAACCACAAAGGACTGAGACTGTCACCCTGGAATATACCTCGTTCGATCCTTATGAAGTCCTGTGACCCAGAGACGCTCTCACGATCTCCTGGTTGACGAAGAACTGTGGTCCAATGTCTCACGCATGTGCTTAAGAATGATCTCAGAGTTATATTGATTTTATATAACTCTAATATCCTCTCTAGCCACGAATGAGGCACTGAATCATAAGCCTTCTTATAGTCAATCCAGGCAGTGGATAGAACCCCCCTGTTTCGCCGGACTTGTTGACAAATGGTCATGTCTGTGAGGAGGAGCTCTTTAGTACCACGGGACCCAACCCGACATCCATTCTGAGCAGGAGCCAAAATGTTATTCACAACAATGTGCGAATAAATTTTTGTTCGCAGAATAGATGTAAGGAGCTTGTATAGCGTAGGCAAGCACGTGATGGGTCTGTAATTCTTCGCTTCCGTGGTACTACCGGACTTATAGAGCAGGAAGGTGACACCAGTTGTCAAGAAATTGGGAAGGGAACCACGTTCAATGGCTTCTTGGAATTGTATTGCCAAGCACTCGTGTGAGCATCGAATCCATTTTAGCCAAAAATTGTGCAATCCGTCTGGTCCAGGGCTTTTCCAGTTCGGGGTCTTACGAATAGCACAACTTACGTCTATGGGGCTGATGTTCACAGCCTCCATGGGTTCGATGGATTCACATGAGCTCTCGACAATATTCATCCAATCGCCCTCCGTGTGTTCAATGGGCAGCGACCAGATGCCACGCCAAAAGTTTGTCATGGTGTCGGCATCCGGTAGCCGTCCATCATTCACTCGTTGGTCAGTTCCTTCCCATTTTCTATATACCTTTCTTTGATCACTTTGGAAAAGGCGATTTTGTTGGTATCTATTCACACGTTCTCTGTAACGGCGAATGCGGTTTGCCCACGCATAGATTTTCTGTTTCAAAAAGTCTATACGCTCCGTGACACAAGTCATATACTCCTGGGGTCTGATGCCAGTCCCAGCAAAAGCTTGGTTCACGAAGCGTATGACTCGAGGGCGTTTGTTGCCCCTGCTGAAGCAGATTAGCTTTGCAATGAGAGTCCTGTACGTACTGATACGTCTCTCGATCCGCGTTTGCCACTCGGGTACACCCGAAGCATTTCGCGGTGCTCGGTCAGTGTCCGGGAACTTAACACGAGCAACGCGACATACCGCGATTGCCCCACAATAGAGGATCGAGTGAGTATCAGTTAAATCTTTGCTATCCCGTATATACGGTACTAGCAAAGCGTTCAAGGCTCCCATTAGCGCTAGGTTATGTCTATTCGTGGGTAGACGAGGCAGGCGTGGCCTAGAGTCAAGTGTGAATCTATATGTAAAAATCGCGTCATCCAAAGCCCTCCTCAGTTGCTCATTCACCTGGGTACTTACGCTCATATTCAGGCAATCTTCTTCGTCGACTGCAGTATCCGTCCGTATACTCGTCAATACCGGAACCGATATCGACACCGTGTCAGACGGGTCCCGTGTCGAGGATGAACACGCCTGAATAGGTAGCACCTCCAGGCGTAGCCGATCAAGTGCAGGCTGGTCCAACAGTTTGCACCGGTGAATAGCTCGCACCTGATCCGATAATCGTTGTGCAGATACGGTCAAAGTTGGTTCAAGGGTCTGAAACAGAGACAGCATTCGATCACGATACGCAGTCAGGTTGCTTCCTCCATTTGTAGCCCCATAGTAAGCACGCATGCAATTCTCGTTTATTGATGGAGTCCATCGCATGCGGCGCACTACACCACCGGTAGCGGGGGCCGGGCGCAGAACAGATTGTCCCGCAGGCTCCAAGCGTGCCGGCAGCGGTGGTCGCCCTCGTCGCGCAGGTGGTGGTGGCGGCGATGGTGACTGTGGCCCGCCCTCGTCACTCGATGCACTCGTGTCACGGGGAGTCCCATACTCCCCATCCGATGACGAACTCTATTATTATTATTATTATTATAAGTTAAATACTTTGACAGAGGTTTACTTCGAAAAAAACATAGTTCGGCAAGTGATTACTTCAACAGGACCTATAGTCGAACTAACAGGAGCTCCAGATTCCAAAGCGGCACTTCCACCTCTGCACCAACGAGGCCGTGATTTCTGTTGCTTCGTATCTCATAGACTACGCGTGTGAAGCCGCGGGCATATTAGCTAGTTTATAATAATAATAATTTAATTGTATTAATTGACAGAAGCGACTTATCAAACAATTATATCAATTGAAATTCTTAATTATTATATCTAAAATCTGTTCGTATTATTTTTAATTTACTGCCTGTTTATTATTTTTATTATTTTTGTGTGGATTCTAAAAACACATAAGTATAAATCTTGTAAAACATTTGCACGCCGTTTAGGTAGAGTTTTGTTGGACCTGTATTATGTGCTTTTACAACTATGCAATATTGTACCCAAAACTGAAGCAAATAAATATTCATTCATTCAATAATAATAAAATTGTTTATTCATTTCTGAACATTTTACAAACATGAGGTACATGGCTACCTTTTAAGGCAGGTATAATGAAAATACCTGTGCCTATAAATAAAATAGCAACCCATGTTCCGGAGAATCTGCGGTTCAGGATTTGCAACACGACTGTTTTTTTATATAACACTTCACGGATTCCAGGGTCCGTGCTTTTTATTAACTATTTGCAGTTTGTTATTGACAAACAATTATTTGCAAAGACCTACGAAGAAATAATATCAAGAAGAGTAACTGCCTTAAATAAATGACCCAATAAAAGTCGTGCTAAATCAATAACATCGTTCACGCCGCTATGACTCAGCTGTCATAGTAGACGTTGCAGCACGCGCGTGGACCAATCCCTGCTTTCCTTCTGAAATTTAAACCAATCACCGAACATGTCTATTCGTATTTGGAATCATACGTCGTTTTGCTTTGAAGGACCACTTTTTGTGTGGAATTTGTCCTGAGTTATGCTTCCTGGCATTATTTCTTCGTAGTTAAAGACAAGAACGAATGCAAACATGCAAATTTAGGAGACATAAGGGAACTACTTTGCTCAAAACACTTATTTTCTAAAAACTATAGACTTTGTTTCTGAGTTGGCATAAGCATTCAGAGCAGACCGGTCTCCGCAGACAGCACCCGTTCACGAGTTGACGCATGTGGCAGCCATCGCCTGCCTCAACCATATCTGAGAGAAGATGGCGACCCGCCACCGCCTGCCAACATCTATTTGTAAGCATGATTGCTCTGAATGCCTATATCCACTCTTATGCCCGTTTTCACCAACATTTTAGGTAACACCTAAGCCAAGTTAGGTGACATTTTTGTATCACTAAGTGTTACCTAACTGGCTTAGGTGTCAAGCGCAGATCCACCGTTGTGGGCACGATGGACATGCCCACAACCCTAAAAGACCTATGACAACAGACGTCACACTTTCATATTCGACAGGCCGATGATCGTTTTACATCCAATGCAAAACTGGATATCCATGGGAGAAATTATTAACATTTTCGCGAAAAAGAACTCTTCTTTTAGATTTAATTTGACATCATTACATATCCTTTGTACGTAGTTGTTTCCAGCGAATGTACATATAGCAAGAACATCTTATATCGCCGAGTAAAAAGCGCAGGGCTTTGCCAAGCACGGTTTGAAGTGTTTTACCCATTTCAAGATTCTGAAAGGCACTCAAAGTCAAAGTCAAAATCATTTATTCAATTTAGGCATCAAAGACGCACTGATGAACGTCAACTTTTCATTATAATGTACTTTAAAGACTCTACCGCCGCGTTCCAAAATATATAGAACCCACCGAAAAGAAGCGGCAAGAAACTCGGGGCCATTCTTTTTATATGGATGTTTACAATGTTTCTACTTAGGTACTACAAATATTACATTTTATAATAATAATAATAATAATAATAATAATAAAAATAATAATAATAATAAAAAATAATAATAAAAATAATAATAATAATAATATTGCTTGCACACCAACGTTGCCCCTTTTGTCACCACTCATGGTGGCCTTTATGGGGGGCCCGTTTAGTGGATGGCAAGTCACCACCTGCCTAAATATTTTAACATGAGACTAAAATTGGCAGGTGCCGTAGTCTCTTCCATAGTCCACTATCTTCCTTATCACTAATAAGTTCATATCAATAGCCATGCCATTTTACCCATTTTTGTAATAGATATACCATGTTACCCTTCATCCAAAATGTCTGTTTTTTTTATACTACATTGTATTTTTATACCAAACGGGCCTCTAAGTGTTGGCTACAGCCCCACTTATGCCTATGTAAAGGACCGGGTGAAACCCGTGAAATTGTTTAAATAAAAATAATAATAATAATACCGCAGGGGCGGCTTTGTGGCGAGCCGTCGGTGAGTGGCGACACCGTGGACCCTGATTCTCCCTGGGGCTAAATGAGACCCCTGACCCCCGGCTTGCCTTTATTGGCTGTCTGAGGGTGGAGACGCAAGAGCAAGTAACAAAAAGCTCCAAGGGTGGAAGTGTTAAAGGGCATAACGCCGGTAGTAGCGCTCTAGTGAAACCGCAGCACACCTCTCGACACCCTTTAGCCATTCACACCAACGTTGCCCCTTTTGTCACCATTGATGGTGGCTTTTATGGGGGGGCCCGTTTAGTGAGTGGCAAGTTACCACCTGCCTAAATATTTTAAGATGAGACTGAAATTGGCAGGTGCCGTAGTCTCGACCATAGCCCACTATCTCCCGTATCACTAATAAGTACATTTCAATAACCATGCCATTTTACCCATTTTTGTAATAGATAACCTGTAACCTTCCATCCAAAATGTTTCTGTTTTTATACTACATTGTATTTTTATATCAAACAGGCCTCTAAGTGTTGGCTACAGCCCCACTTATGCCTTTGTAAAGGACCGGGTGAAACCCGTGAAATTGGTTGAATAAAAATAATAATAATAATTCTTTATTTCGACCAACTCAGATCATACAATATTCACAATTCAGATCAACAATATTTTTAATAATTTATATAAGAAGATATAATAGAAGGCACATAAGATTGTCAATAAATAAACCAGCATTAGACATTGCATTGATACTAATTGTTGAAATAATAATATGTCAAATTGTAAGTCCGAATACATTAAATTAAATTCAAAATATGTAGGTACATTAATAAAATGTCAATAAAAATAATAATTAAAGATAAAATAAAATAAAAATGTATAAAAAAAAAAAAAAAATATCAATTCAATGTCAATATAGTTCAAAGTCAATTATGTATTATTTATAGTCAATAAGTGAATCCTAGAGCACTGGTTCAAGTACTGGCAATCAAACCTTTCACCAAATACCTTCAGGATACTATTAGGGCTGGCCCGGATCCTGCGCACCAGTGATGTGCACCGTTTCCGCATGGTTGTATAGAAACAATCCACACGCGATTCGGCAAACATCCCTGATGCGCTACAGAACCGTGGCAGCCGTAACAAAACCCTGAAAGCATTATTATATTGAACGCGTAGGGCGCTGTACTGCTTCTGAGAATAGTTTAGCCACAGGCTGCTCGTGTAGAAAGAGGTACAAAAAGCTCTGAAAAGAGTGATTTTAACCTCACTCGAACAACGAGCAAACCTGCGGGCAATCATGTTAGCTCTTACAGACAGCGCCCTACGTTCTCTCTCTATATCCGCATTGTCTTTCAGGTCAGAGGTTATCATGTGACCAAGATATTTTACTTGTTCAACTTTTTCAAGCGGTGTGCCGTATAATTTGATAGGTGGTATTCTATCTAGATACTTCCCTCCCACCTGAAAGACCATGCATTCGGATTTTCTTATATTATAGACCAAACCGTGACTCAGTACATATCTTTCACAGATGCCTAATAACTTCGACAGCCCACAGACCGAGGCACTCAGCAGCACCATATCGTCTGCGTAACTAATGTTATTGAGACACACTCCGTCGATGTGACATCCCACATGAGTGCTACTGAGCTCCTCAATCAGTGCGTTCACGTACAGGTTGAAGAGCTTTGGCGAGGTCAACCCACCTTGTCTCACTCCACACTCCAACCTGTACGGATCCGAATACGCGCTCGACCATCGAACGACGTTGACCTGGTTTTTATACCAATATTTGAAGATCTCAACTAGTTCACATGGCACTGAGATACTGTTTAGTTTCTGCCACAGGATATCATAAGAAACCAGGTCAAAGGCCCTCGACAAATCAAGAAAACAGGCGTAAATGGGTGTCTGTCTATTAGTATAGTACTTGACAGTTTGCTTTAGACATAAAATTGCGGTTTCTGTGGATAGTCCTGCCTTGAAACCAAACTGGTTATCGTGGGTTTTTATGTACTGGTCAAGCTGAATGTTAAGCAAACTGTCAAGTACCTTAGCTAAAATTGTAGCCAACGATATTGGTCTATAATTGTTCTTGTCACTTATGTCACCGGTTTTACACTTAATAATTGGTATAACAACAGTCCGCATCATTTCAGTAGGTAAGTAAGAATGAGCCACACAAAGGTTAAAGAACATCGCTAAAACTCGAGGAAGATGCTTCCCCGCATACTTGAGATGCTCAATACTGAGATTATCATGGCCAGGTGACTTGCCACGCGACATCGCTTTTATCACAGTTCTCACTTCTGATGCCTTAAACCTTGCGCTTAACTCACTGCCCTGACTTTTACACACATTCTCTGACCGTGATGGTCCTAACGGTGACTTAACAGTAAATTGATTCCTAAATAAGTCTGCTATACCTTTTTGCTCATTTATGCCATTAACGCTCACAGGTACACTCGGTTTACTGTTTAATTTATCGGTAGACTTCCAAAAACTACGGAAATCATGCTTGGAGTGGTGTGATGCCAGACTGTCCATTTTTAGGCGTTCGCTATTATTCTGACACCATTTTAAACGCGATTTGAAAATTCTGCGACTTTCTTGCATCTCACTCCAAGCATGACCTGACCTTGGCTTACTATACAGTACCCATATCGCAAACTTACGCCTAGCGTCCCTGTGAGCTTCGCTTACGTATTTATTCCAACCAGCAACTGGTTTTTTGGTTCTATTACGATAAGTCGAATGACTAACAGAAGCCGATTGACTTAAAATATTTACTATTTGTTCATACATTTTGTCGAGAATACGCATGTGGTCCTGGTTACTACAACTACAGTCACTACAAGAGCAAAACTCACTAGGAAAATCCAACAATCTCAATTTTTCATTACATAAATTAGTATACAAATCAATCTGCTTAACTTTTCTATCCCCCCATTTCACTTTATTACAAAATTGGCTACAGTAATTTAATGTCTTAGGTGCAATATTATCTAACTTAACCCGAATTATGAGAGGAAAGTGATCGGACCACATGACGTCATACTTTACATATACGTTAACAATAGTCGGCATGGCAGACTTTGTGACGACACAGTGGTCTAGCCAGCTTCTACATCCATTTGCTTCACTTATGAAAGTACTCGTATCAGACGTTAAACCTAACATCTCAACGTCCGCGCATACCCAGTTTACTTCCGAACAAAAACAGTTTAGTTCATCATAAAATGGCGCACTAGGGTTAGCGTTAAAATCTCCTAGCATATAGACAGATTCAACATCTTCATTATTTATTATAGCGCTTACCAACCCAAGACAATCCGTGTATTCCGTTAAATTCACTGGTTTATCGGTAGGCATGTAAATACTGAATACTAAGAAGGTTCTCTGCTCAATTTTCACCTTTATAGCACACACTCGCGCATTATCGCACTTAACGACCGACACGTTTTGAAAAACACTTTTCTTCCATAGCAGTGCCACTCCCCCATGAGGACGGCCTTTCAGCATACCTGCTGTCGTATCTACCGCTGAAGTCCCGGTATATCCGTACTCCTTATCAATACCGCTCAGAAAATTAATATCATCAGGCAATAACCAAGTTTCTTGTAAGGCTATTAAATCTGATGTCAGACACAATTCCTTTATATTATCTACGGAGCGTTTGACATTCTTACAGTTGAAAGAAACAAAATCAAGTATATTATCCATTATTAACTGTTTTCAGGCCGAATACGGTGTTCTCACCATTCATTTTGCTTCGCGTAAAGTTAATGAAGCGTCGGAATATAATACCTTGAGGCCATAACTTGTTATCTAAAAACATTGACACTTTACTCTCCGAAACAAAAAATTTAAAGGCATTATGGCCCTTATCTTTATTAAAACATAGTTTTTCCGGCATAATAATTTCTTGTGTTTTTTGATATATGTAATCTTTAATATCTTTTTCCATCGTATCTTTATGCACTTTTGTAATAAATATCGGGACTCGTGTCTCAGCGGCCTTAAACTTTCCATCATTGTCCCTGCATGTACCTGCAGTACCATGATAACGATAATTAGATTTTCTACGTCTAGAAACCTTTTGCCAGCCATCCTCACTAATCAGTTTAGGGGTTTTAGCCAATGTCGTATGGCTGTGAGGGCCTGGAATCGTCTCGACGCTGTGACTCACAGATGACGTCACCGTCAGTGCCCGTTGTTGATTGCATATAGACGGCGGTATATACTGATTTTTTAACAGGTCATCGCCCGCCGCCGCTTTGTGTGCAAGACATGACTCATGCAAGGTTCGCTTTAAATTTAAACTCTCGTCTACCCTCACCATATTTAAAATATCTCCATCTTGGGATATATTTTGTTGGCCAAGTTCAGATGTCTTTGGAGTACTATTGTTGGTATTCAAGGTCGAATTCAACTGCGAGCGTCCTATGTGACCACTGTCCATTACCCATGCTCCTCGCTTTACGTTAACGTTACACACGGATGACTGTTGAAGTGGCGGCGGTGACGAATCATTTTTCACACGTAACATCTCTGTTTTCAATTCAGCGAGTTGATTTTGGGTAACGTAGGATGATTTAATATCCTTTAGCTCACACTGCACTCGCTGGATATCTTTTAAGAGCTTGCTACAGTCCAGGTGATCGTACACAAGGCAAGGCAATTTATCCAGGTCTCTTGCGCAGTAGACGGGCAAAAGATCTTCTTCCGTTGATTTAAATATATTTATAATATCGGCTAAATCTCGTCCTTCCTTGCCCTTATTCTTACGTTTAATTTTGATCCTGTCCTTAGGAATAGAATCAAACAAAAGGGATTTCGATTTCTCGATTTCTTCTTTGGAAAAAGATGATGTACAAAGTCGCACCAGGGTTTCCTCGTCAATTACAGACACTTTATTTTGAATGTATGACAACATTTCGTCAATCACAATACTACACACGTTACATTTAACGACGTTCGTCATCTTTTCAGTGCGTGATAAACGCTCCGATTCGTATACACAAAACGCGTCCGCACGGTAGGCTGCGCGCGAGCCACTTTATGGGTGGCAGAGAGACAGCTTGCCAGAAGTGGAGTATTCCAAGCATCTTTATCTTCTATATAATGTCGAACTTTATAGTAAGCTTTTTTTATTAAAACGATTTTTACAGTCAACTTGAATTTGCCCTCTGTGAGCTCAGTTATGTGCTTTGGGATTTTATTGTAAAAACGCACACAATTTCCTAGGAATGACTTATTAGTCTTCGCAAGTCTAAAACTAGGTACAGCTATCCTTTTTTGTATTTCTGGTATTAAAAGTGTGGTGATCACTATTTAACTTATATTTATGTAAATTTTTACGAACATACATTATGATTTCAAATACATATAAGGAAGGCAACGTTAATATATTGATTTCTTTAAATAAATCTCTCAAAGATTCATGAGGACCCATTTCGTATATAGCTCTAATAGCAAGTTTCTGAAGGATAAATATGGTCTCTATATCAGCCGCTGAACCCCATAGCAATATCCCATATGACATTACGCTGTGGAAATATGCAAAATACACTAACCGCGCCGTAGAAGCATCTGTTAGCTCTCTTATTTTACGTACTGCATATGCAGCAGAACTGAGTCTCCCAGACAGGGCATTTATATGAGGACCCCATTGTAATTTTGCATCAATTTTAATGCCTAGGAAGACTGTTTCCTTGTCCATTACGAGTTTGGCTGGATGTTATGCACTGGACTGTTATGGGCAAGCGTGACGCTTAACATCAGGCAAGCGTCGTGATACTATATCGATCATGAGACAGTTCATGCTCCGACTCGCACTTGGCTGATTTTCGGATGGCTGTGACCACAACCTTTTTTGAGGGCTGGATCCGCGCCTGCTAGGTGTTACCTAAAATGGTGGTAAAAACGGGCATTAGTCAATTATTGCAATGCGACTGTTGTTCGAACGCAATGAACAAAGTTTAGATATTTTTTTTCGTTGCCTGAAAAATAGGATAGAACGACGTTTGCTAAAAATAAACCTAGCTAGATCGATGTATCGCCCCCGAAACCCTCTGTATACAAAATTTCATGAAAATCGTTGGAGCAGTTTCCGAAATTCAGATTATATATACAAGAATTGCTCCTTAGATGCATAAGTTTTGACGTACTTGTGCGTCACTACATCCTAATTGATTATTACATTCCATTAAAAGTAGGTCATTTGACCTCATCGCTCCCACCCATAGAAAGTAGTGATGCAACACTGACATAACCTCAAATTCCACACGTGTGTCACACAAATATTGCATGAGAGAAATCTGTCGGACGGACATGATGTTTTCTATTGTTTTTGCCATTACGTGCAGTATGGGTACATAACCTCAATTTGACACGCGTGGACGGCCATTTTGTTTACATTGTAGGTTATTTATCCCGAAGCTCAGACAAAATAAAAAAGTCAAGACAGAATGTTGTGCACAGAGAAGTGAGGCCGGTTTTCTAAACTACATGTGCGTGACTCGGTACTGTCATGGTAATGAAAATTAATTTAAAGTTATTAAAAAAAATCGATAATTAATAAATTTAAATTAAAACTTTACGTGTTGCTTCCACGCGCCGCGATAGTTCGACTGACGCGCCAAGGCGTAGTTTCGTTGTAGGTTTTGTATGTAAATATGTATGGACACGCCGAGGCGTAGTTTCACCCGGCCTCACTTCTCTGTTCACAACATTCCGTCTTGACTTTTTTATTTTGTCTGAGTTCTGAAATATATATTTTACAGTTAGTACAACTCTTGTATATTGAATATTGTATCATGTATGAAACTCCCAAGGGATTAAAGAATAGGAATCGGTTGTTTGCTAAAAACACGAGTGAAACGATTAACACATCTGCATGTTGTAAATCAAGAGGTGGGAGACCTCTTAAAGTAATCATGTTTCAACCTTACCATTAAATTTGGTACCACCACGTCAATATAGCAAGCTTAAAATAATAATGGATTGGGATAGACGTTTTGATGACGTAGTATCAAATAATTCACTCAATAAGTACGCGAATTGACTTGACTTGACTTTTGACACTAAGTTTCATTGTTCCAATGTCAAAGTTTAGAAGATCCGTACTCTCATCTCTTAAAGTAGTCATATTGCATACCACTTATATTAATTACCATTAAATGTAGTTGACGTTTTTTGTCTGTGGGAGTATAATAGTAAGTATGATTATTCTAAGCTTATTTACAAAACGCTCCTGATTTATGATAGTTTCGTAAAAGGTTTGAGGCCAGGTCCAGGCCCAGGTCGTGAATAGAATATAGGTGAACTTAGACCTAGACCCTTAGACAAATTTGTCAAAAAAATGGCATGCTTAGAAGGAATATTTATAATATCTTCTATACATATAAAAATGAAACCCTATTTCTCCTGGTCACGCTATAACTTGAGGACTGATGTAACAATCTCGCTAATACTTTTAAGCTATTGCATAGCTTCTATCGCGGGCCTTGAGCGTGGAGACCGAATCCAGAAAATCCGTAACGAAAATAACCTAACACCCCCCAATAAGACTCCATCTATCGATGAATAGCAGAACTTTTAATGACTTTTTGAAATATCACGCTTGTCTCTTTAGTTCAGCAACTCGCCTCTAGAAGGCGTTGGTTAAATAATTATAATTGCATAAGTTGATTTGGCATCTATCGATGAATAGCAGAACTTTTAATGACCTTTTGAAATATCACGCTTGTCTCTTTAGTTCATCAACTCGCCTCTAGATGGCATTGGTTAAACAATTATCATTACATAAGTTGATAAAAACAGCTTTGCAATAGCTTTACCGCGGCAGTCTCCGAGTGCCACACGTCTTTTTTTGTTGTGCTAATTGTGTCTGGAGAATGAGTGAGTGAATGAATGAATGAATGAATGAATGAATGAATGAATGAAATACATTTATTAGGACACAAGCAATATTACCGAAAGTTATACTTAACACAAACACATAATTTTATACAAAAATTAAAAATTTATGAATTATTTTCATAAATAAAAAGAAATCGACACATTTGAAGTTGCTATGAAAATTAAACTAAGAAAAGATGGGAGGTTATAGCGAGTTCGAAGGCCGAGCCTGCTACACGACTAAACATTTTTTGATTTGTTGTATTTGTCTCCATCTCGAACAGCAGAATAACTATTAAAAACATTGGAAAATTGAAGAAATATGATATGAAAGAAAATGAACATTTCCAATACAAAATGATCAACTGTCTAACATTTAATGTTACGTCATACGGTACACTCGCCTCTCAAATTAATAAACGTATTTAAAGGTTTAGAATCGACAAGATACATCCAAAATATTAGGAAAATGGCGTATTTTAGATTTTCAGTTGCAAATCACTAAACACTTTTTAAAAATAAACTTTAACGAAAATAATGCAATACCATGTTATTATTAGACACAACATAACAAATTGTTACTTCTATAGATCCTCGAAGGGGTAGGAGCAGTAATGTTTTAAATAACTGCGTTTCATCGGATATGTTTTTGTTCCCATGTAATAGGGGGCGAGCCTATTGCCATCTACGGACTGTTCCAGACTATACTGCTATTGAGAGTCTCTTTATCAGAAAATCACAAGAACTGTCCAACCCGGGGATTAAACTCAGGACCCCGAGATTGCAAAACGGCGCTACCACTTGTACGCCAAGAACAAGCGAGCGAAGCCGCTGGAGGCAGCTAGCTTATAATAAAATGTAATATAAACCAAGGTTTATATTTTATAAGTTCTATTATTTTGTCATTTTGCTGTTTATATTGGGTTCTTACATTAAAAAAGATCATGAAAAGTTGAGAGGTTATTAGCCAGGCCGAAGGCCGAGGCTACTACGCGAACGAAGTCGCGGGCAGTCGTCTAGCTGGTAGGTCTAGGTCAAAATCTAATACTTGATTAAATGTATCATATCACATCAAAACATCAAAATTATGTTATGTATTTTCTCCTGTATGTTAGCCGATTTCTCCCCAATTTGTTTCACACTTTCTAGTGTTGAAGTCTTTTGGTATTTTTTTTTATTTTAAAGTCGGGTTCGGCTTTTGGTAAACATTTTTTTATTCATAAAGATTGCTCAAATATTTAAAAACTTATCGTAATTCTCAAAACCGACCTGCTTTCTTCGTGTCCCAGTGTATTTTCTCCCTTTTCCGCTCATATGACTTAAAATGTCATAACTTTAGGTCATAACCGCCGTTCTGCAATACGTCTAGAGAACAATTTTGGCTTGCACCAATGAGATTAACTATGGAAACGTTTTACTCCTTGAATATGAAGTTACAACATGGCAAATTTTATACTATACCTACCTATAGCTATAGTACACGTCTCGCACAACGAGATTAACTACATTGACAAGATTAAAAGAACACGAAGATATGAGAATCCTAGTTGTCAGAAAGGGATCAACATATTATTAACAACTTTCGCCTGTGGCCGACGATTCGACCGCCAATGACAGCCTAGTTCTCTCTGTTGCTAGCTACTTGTCTCGTTCGCGTCGGTGGCAAAGCGACGTCGCAGGAGTTAATTAAATTTTTTTTTTTTTTATTTTCCATGTTTGATAGACATAATAAAAAAACAATACTTACAAATGAAAAAATACATCATTCTTGTTTTTTACACTCGTTCCAGTTAGAAGGCATTTTTTCCTAAACGTTGAGTACGCGCTGCGTCGTTGCCAGACCGGCTGGAACTAAGTTGACTCAAGACAACTAGCTTGTGTTGATGTCGCCAAGCCGAGCGCAGTAAGGCGTATCTACCTCACTTTATATTTAACATCATTGGCTTGCGCTGAATGCCATGTTACGATCGTAGGTGTATTTCAGTAGGTATATACGCCTTTACTGTAGGAGAGATCCTTCTGTAGAACTGTTATCTATTCTGTGCCTTTAGCCACGAAACTGTTTTCCTATACATAATATTAAATAGTGATTACGCAACCTCCGAAATGCGATTCATTATTGAAAGCCTCGCGGAACTGGCCACGGATGTGGCTTTCTATGGTATTGATAAAACATATTTGACATAATGAAATCACGCGTTTTTTCCTGACGGATGAAGACAGTGTCCTACATCACAATGTATAATTGCCCGAGCGAAGCGTCTCTGATTTAACTGGGTCAATATAAATATAAAGAATTGGTAGGTACGTTGGTTCTCCTGTACAGGTCGCATTTTTCAACCAATCTTGACGATACTTAGTATGTATGTTCTACTATTCAATATCTTTTGGAGTGAGCGGTAGTTTTCCTAAAAAAAGAGGAAGTTTGCTGCGTCGTTTTTACCAACCGATGAGATAAAATTTGGTAGACACCTGACTTTATAGAGGAATTTCAATTATGAGCATAATTGGTCAAGTGGTTGTGGAGATAATAGGTTGTGAAGTACTGCGAGATATTGCCGCTGATAAGACTGTGCTCACGAGGTCTACTGTTCGCATAACTACTAGTATATTAGTTAAGAGTGGTTGTGGACATAATAGGTTGTGAAGTACTGCGATATATTGCCGCTGATAAGACTGTGCTCGCAAAGGCCTACTGTTCGCAGAACTGCTAATATATTAGTTAAGAGTGGTTGTGGAGATAATAGGTTGTGAAGTACTGCGAGATATTGCCGCTGATAAGGCTGTGCTCGCGAGGTCTACTGTTCCCAGAACTGCTAATATATTAGTTAAGAGTGGTTGTGGAGATAATAGGTTGTGAAGTACTGCGAGATATTGCCGCTGATAAGGCTGTGCTCGCGAGGTCTACTGTTCCCAGAACTGCTAATATATTAGTTAAGAGTGGTTGTGGAGATAATAGGTTGTGAAGTACTGCGAGATATTGCCGCTGATAAGACTGTGCTCGCGAGGTCTACTGTTCGCAGAACTGCTAATATATTAGTTAAGAGTGGTTGTGGAGATAATAGGTTGTGAAGTACTGCGAGATATTGCCGCTGATAAGGCTGTGCTCGCGAGGTCTACTGTTCGCAGAACTACTAGTATATTAGTTAAGAGTGGTTGTGGAGATAATAGGTTGTGAAGTACTGCGAGATATTGCCGCTGATAAGGCTGTGCTCGCGAGGTCTACTGTTCGCAGAACTGCTAATATATTAGTTAAGAGTGGTTGTGGAGATAATAGGTTGTGAAGTACTGCGAGATATTGCCGCTGATAAGGCTGTGCTCGCGAGGTCTACTGTTCGCATAACTCCTAGTAATTAGTCTATGGTTAGTCGTATGATGGATGCATAAACATCAACGGCGACGTGCTAAAATGCGCGTGGCGTCGTGGTCTGTGGATGGATAGGATAGGAGACAAATACCCAAAAATAGCTATCATGATTAATAATATTTTGTTATTATTAGATTTTGTAATAATATAACGGGAGAGAGTAACGCGTTGTCGATATCAGGACGTATGTTTTGGCTTCGTCCAGAAGCCTTCTTCAGGATCTTGATTGCGGTGCACTCGTCACTACGGGCAGCCCGCTGTACCCGGGACGTCGGTGCTGGCGGTGGATTCAGTGATTGTTGCCAGTGATTGTTGACAGTCTTCTCCGCTACTGCTTCCTTCCAGTGGGACCCTTGCATTCTAACATGCGAAACTGACTCTTTTTTCCTCCTTGTCCAGAGTACCATGAAGACACGTTTTCCAGCTCGGTGCCGTTCTCACAATATTGTTATAATTAAATACTTTTGAAATTTCACGGTACGACTTAAAGTAATTTCATTTTTTTATGTGTTGATTTTTTGATTCGGTTTCCGTTTTTTGGTATGATCATGTTTTTCACCCTGTTTAGTGACCCTTGCTACTTACAGGATCGATTGTCATTCACCGTCAATTACTATATCATCAAGACAGGCGAAACACTTTTCAGGTATTGGAGTGTAACTCAAAAACAGCTGACCCAATTTGATGGAATTTAAATAGGTGTGGTCCCATTTAAATTAAGTTAGTGTACTCGGAAGTGTACTCTATCAAACAATAAAAGATTTTTGAGAATCAGTCTACAAATGAGGGGGAAATCGGTGAACATACAGAAAAAGAAACACAATCGTCCTCCCCCTCTTTTGAAGTCGGTAAAAATGGACGCAAATATATAATTACTGAAATATATAAGTCCTGACTTAGTGACTGGTCTGGTCCTGGTGGTTTTGTCTTGGTGGCTAGAGGGTACTAAGGGTTTATCGAAATTCAACCCCAGCACCCCTACTACGCGGCGGAGAGAAATAGTCTTTCCACTGTTTTTATCCACCTGTCAGTGGCACGGCAGCCGGGGAAAGAGATAAAATGTTACCTTTTGACGTATCTCGTAGACAGTATGTCGCGCTACTCCCGCCATAGAGCACGGACTCGTAGAAACGTGGATATAATTCTCTCCGATTGACATAACACGGAGAAAGGTTATCACCTTCTTTGAAGTTGATGCATAAAAGTTTATTTCCATTTAAAACGTCCCATATTATTATAAAAATTATTGTTTCCATTTCCCGCGACAAAATATAATTATTATATTTTGGGGAAATGGAAAAAATGGAAAGAAATCTACACCGGTCCCGGAGGTATACCTCCGGTGTAATTTTCGTATCTGTTATCTTTTCTTTTAGCTTTTTCTTTCTTTATAAAATTTTAATCGAAGGGGTAATTGGCATGCCAATAACCCCTTCGATATTCTTAATATAGATCTTAGATCGTAGATCTAGAAGTAACTTCGAAGTCGCAGTAGGACATACAACATATACATCCACTTTTAAGTAACCCGTTGTCGGCTAAAAGGTGTAGACGTTCAATACTCCATGACATGGTCGAATCAGTAAAACACCATGTTGTACAATCAAATGTAAACTTTATATTCTTAGTATACTATGTTCAGTTTCGATTGTGGAGTGGTGTACAAACAGGATTTTCGTCAATTTTCTCTTTTATTTGTCAGATGTGAAGGTGTGGCTACGAACTGGTGGGTATTCCATTTAAATTAAAGTTTATATTCTCGGATAACTTGAGAAGTTTTTCTTATGCAAATAAAAGACAACACGGATTGTGTGTCTAGCACGAATAACTGCGTGCGTGTAACGTAACGTGTCGTTCACGTGCAACAGTACAAACTGTCATGTATCTAGGGCACCTGTGACACAGTACACTCATAGTTTGTACTGTATACGACGATACGATTACGATAGACTTACGCAAAGTTTTGTGGTAAGCGCACAGGTAAAGTAGTTGTCGGTAAGGTACCAGGAAACCAGCAACAAGAAGAGTCTAGTTTCACCATCCAATACACAAAGACATTATATAAATTGTAACCGACAGTACCAGGGTAGCAGGAACCTGAAGAACTCAACACTAGACACAACGTTATCAAGTATCTGAACCCTATGGCCTATGGTATGAATAAACGTTGCGTAAACATAGATTAGGCGTAACATGCTTTGTCTTGCTTTCACGCGTGACATTTACTGCAAGCGAAAAATTGACAGATAGGTGTTTTAACTACTCCGGGTGTAAGCCAAGTTTATTAATAAGGCCGTAGGTCAGTGGCTCTAGCACGAATAACTGCGTGCGTGTAACGTAACGTGTCGTTCACGTGCAACAATACAAACTGTCATGTATCTAGGACATACTGTGGAAGAGTGTGTGTTTGTTGGTGGTAGTGCCACGCTGTATCCCCATGTGTTACAGCCGAATGGGCCGGCACGACCGGGGAAGTACCTACCACACTCCCACATAACACTGACGGGAAGTAACATAGCTTGCGTTTCAGTCGGTCTGTGGAAGGTTGCGGAGGCCCGATCCCCCTCTTTCCCCTCCCCCGTACCCCTCCATCCACACCCCTTCTGGTCCTTCCTCAAAGGCTGGCAATGCATCCTCGAGACCTCTGGTATTGTGGAAGTCCGTGGGCGACGATGATCACTTACCATCAGGTGAGCCACCCAACCAACCATCCTATCCCAAAAAAAAAACTCACAGTTTGTACGCCGGAGCATGACGCGTTGACGCTTGCAATACAATAGTAGATTATGCACCGAGGGAGTAAAGCAGTGTCTTACATACTCGTAACATTTGGAAGCAAGAAACGCTCCCTGATTGGTCCGTTCTGACGACGTGCTTCATTCGGTCTACTTTTTCTCCAATACTACCTTAAAGCAGAAGTTTGCAAACATACTGTCTTCAGGTTTGAAGGGCACAGTAACAAACGAAATTACCGACCGATCTGAACAACTAGGAGTAGTAATACGAGTATCATGGATCTTTAAAAAGCTAAAAGCTTAAAGCTCTGTAACACTGTATAACGATGGCGGGAAAAACCCAAAAATGGCTTTTGGTTCTATTTAATCTTTCTTGTGTTTTTTTCAAGTTCGGTTATCTCCTTTAAATGTAGCTGTCAATTCATGACGTCGATAAAATGGAGGGGTTTTAATGCAGTTTATCTCACAAACAGTTATTTACTTAATATCACAAAATATATATGACATTTCTAAGGCCTTTAAATACACTTTGAAGGAATCCTAAAATAAATTACCAAATAATGGAACCGACTTCTATTTAGAAATAATTAGGAATTATTTGTGGTTAATGGATTTGTGAAGCATTCGTAAGCTTCGAGTAAGTATGCGGTCAAAAAACAATATGGAAGACAGTTCCATTGAAACTTTGTTTATAAGACAATACCTACCTACCAAAAAATTAAACCGAATTCTACACTACAAACTGTGAATTAACTTGTTGAAGTCGGTACCATGATAGATAAAAAGTACCTACTATCGCAATATTGTGCGCATGGTACCGACTTCGACAAGTTATTTCACACTTTTTAGTGTTGAAGTCGGTTCCATTTTCTAGTAAAAAAAAATATTTCATCCTTTTTAGTGACCCTTGCTAGTTACGGGATCGATTGTCATTCACCGTCAGTTACTATATCATCAAGACAGGCGAAACACTTTTCAGTTATTGGAGTGTAACTCAAAAACCGTTGGTCCGAATGTGATGAAATATAAAAGGGATCACCTTTGATGTATACACTACCAAACAAAAAACAATTATCAAAATCGAACGAGGTAAAAAAATACCGTGATCATACATAAAAAAAAATAAGGTGTCGATTTGAGAAACTCAAATTTAAGAACCTATTTAATTGTCATGAAATATTTTACTACGTTTTTTTTTTCATTTATTTATTTGTAACATATATATGTAGTATGGTGTTTCAATAAAAAAATAATCTATCTATGTATCTATCTATCCATCTATCTATCTATAATGATTTAGTAATGTATCCACCGCATTACTAAAACAGACTTAGACACGACAGTGACTTATTTGTGATTATGACTCACAAAAAATGTAACTATAAATAATTACCTAAATAACTTGAAAATGGCAAATGTACAGGAAGTACGACACCAAAAGAAAAAAAAACACTGTATCACAGAATAAATCATAGTACTACAAGTGTATGGTATGTCAAATGTGACGAAGGACTTAATCTTCAAAGTAAAAGCTATTAACATCCTCTTCGAATTAACTCAGAAACGGATACGTGATTAACTTAATTCCATTCAATAGAAAATACATTAATTATGGAGTTCCTACGTGTCAATGAAAACGAACTTACACTTAAAAATTAACTTTAACGTACATAAAATAAAGCTCAAAACCATTTCCAGACGCAAGATAAGGCTCTGAAAACAAACAAAGGGAAACGCACGCGAAACTCATTCATATGTGTTAAAAAATTAAGCTCAAAGTTGTAGTATGTGTCGAGAGAAGGTACAGGTTTCTCAGCAGTTCAGTCGTATATGGGAAATAGCACCCCACTTTCTTTAGAACACATCTGCACCAGTCAGTCTCGAATCGCATCTGCACGTCTCCGGACGCCGAAATAAGAAAAAAAAGAAAAAGAAAAATGAACTGTCACCGCGACAGTTCTTAACTTTTAAAAGTTTTCGCGCTAAGTTTCCCGCGCAAAGTGAGAGTGACAGGTGTATTTTTTTATTCTTCAAGAATTTGACTACCGGTGTTGTGGACTTTTTGGTGATTGGATATATTTTTCGACACTGGACAATATGGTAAGAATAATTTTAGTATACATAATTAGTTTAAGATAAGTTTGGACAATAACCGACATGTAATTGATTGATAATTACAGTTAATTGACTAACTGTTTAGTAATTATTTATATTATTATTATTCTATTTATTGAAATTTTCTCACGGATTTGTTGTCCGGTTAACACAGGCATAAGTGGGGCTGTAGCCAACACTTAGAGGCCTGTTTGATATAAAAATACAAAAGTGTATAAAAACAGATTTTGGGATGATTGTGACAAAAATGCGTAAAATTAACAAATAACAATGTATAAAAATATAATAAATAAATAATTATTATTATTTATACACAATAAAAAATAAAATCATATATTTACACGTATTTATATTATTTAAATAAATAATCACAAACCGCTGCCAAATGAAGTTATCAACAAACAACCGACTGTGCGAAGTCTAACCTCCTTTTGGGCTTTGCCACAGTCGAGTAATAAGCAAATCTTATAAACATAATATAAAAAACAAACGATCATTTTTTGAGACTGCTCTCTACACATCTCAAAAGATCTCCATAAATAATAGCTATATATAGGGTCTAGTTCTACTAAATTAAAAAAAAATGTTCTATAAACATGTATAAAACTTTGTTAACATTGCTTTCGGAAGAAGACCCTGGCAATACTGATTTATAGACGTTTTTATTTCAACTGTAATTGTATCGCTACACATTATTGTAACTTTATTCTGTCATGAATTTGTTATAATATATATTGAAATCTGTTTTGTAGTTCTCTAGTAGCATCTGTTGTAATATGTTAGATATGAATATGTGAATGACGCCGTTGGCTACATTATGTAGACTGTACACAGATTGGAAACTTTCAGCGGGGAAGTAAGGGGAAGTACCTTATCCGTTGCAGCAACTCGAAAATGGTCTTAGAAGACTATCCATATTTTTTTATGGAATTTTGATCCCCCATTCACAGATTTAAAAAAAATACAGTTAGCAAGAAAATAGTCATTATACATAAAAACATTTTTTCCTGTTTCAATGTTTTTTTTTGAAAAAAATTCAAAAAAATAGATTTAGAAATCAGTTCAGTACTTTTTTGCCAATTCGTTACAAGCATACATACAAATCTTTCTTTTAATATGATGTAGAAATATTTTAGTGAAATAATTTATATTAGTAACTTCTTAAACTTGTTGTAATAAATATTCTGCACACTTTTGTTAAATTGTTTAAGATGTAAGATATAAATTATGTAATCAATAACATACCTACATTTATAAATAAAAGGTTCGGTTACGTTACTAAGGCCCGTGTTCACCAACACATGGTTAAATTGTAAACGGACGTTTAATTCTTAAACGACTGTTTAGCAATATTTTGCTGTTCACCAAGCAGTAACCATTGATTAAATTCCGTAACCAGCAGTTTAAGTTAAACGATGTCTTCAACCTTGTTTAACCATTGGTTACTGTTTATTTACGTGAAAATGTCAGATGCTCTGAATTATATCTTTGAAGAAAACAACGTGTTAGGTGATTTTGAAGATATTGAGCGAATATTACGCGCACCCCATTTTTACAGCGTCGACACAATTATTTAGAGGAATATAATTGAAAGAAAGTTGAAATAATATCATCCATAATCACTTCAATAAAACTTCTTGAATTTTAAATTAAAATTACCACGAAACGACTCTGACGCAAACAATACAAACACATGGAACTTCGAATCGGACTGACTTTGATATTACCATAAAAAAGGCGCTGAATTAGAAAGACATACAACTTGTGAACATACCATTGACTTGTCACGCATTACTTACATTTTGTGGTATATTCATATAACCTTACCATATTTGTATGTAGCACGGGTAAATGTAAATGTTACAAGATACGCTATCATCTTTTCAAAGTAGCATTATACCATTCATTCATTTACGACTCATTCGTTCAAAAACGCTCGATTAGTTAAACGTTCGCTTCAAAAAGATGGTGAACACCAAAAAAACACGACTCGTTTAAACAACTGTTTTAAATTAAGGGAGCGATTAGGTAATCAATGGTTAAGTTGTAGTTGGTGAACTCCAGCCATAACTAAAATTAAAGTGTCTGTTTTATAGTCAAAATAACAGCTTTTTTTACTAAATACACTACACTACATAATATTAAAAACTATTGTTATAAATCGTAATGATGTGTTTGTTTATTTTAATTATGCTCGGAAACTACTGGACCGGTTTGAAAAATTCTTTCACCATTAGAATCCTACATTATCTGTCTCATATCTGATATATATTATCATTAATCATCATCATCCGTTCCATCACCACGCGGATGTAACCGCGGAACGCAGCCAGTTCATATATACAGTGTTATAACAAAAAACATATATGATATATCTGTCTGTTTGTTAGAGCTAATCTCCGCAATAACTAAACCAGTTTTGACGGGACTTTCACTGGCAACTAGCTGATGTTATAAGGAACAACTTAAGTTACTTTAATTTTAGAAAATGAAAGGGGTTCCGCCCAAAAAAATTAAACCCATTCCCTCGAGGCACGCGAGCGATGCCGCGGACGGTTCGACCAGTATTATGATAACAAGTTCCCCCATTAATTTGTCTGGGTGTGTATATGTATTTAAGTATGTATATCAGGCATCAGGTTACCATAGTACAGGCTCTGTCTAGTTTGGGACCTGAACACCGCGTGTGCATGAACATGTCTGAGCTGTGTCTGGGTGTGTATATGTACATAAGTATGTATATCAGGCATCAGGTTACATAGTACAGGCTCTGTCTAGTTTGGGACCTGAACACCGCGTGTGCATGAACATGTCTGAGCTGTGTCTGGGTGTGTATATGTACATAAGTATGTATATCAGGTATCAGGTTACATAGTACAGGCTCTGTCTAGTTTGGGACGTGAACACCGCGTGTGCATGAACATGTCTGAGCTGTGTCTGGGTGTGTATATGTACATAAGTATGTATATCAGGCATCAGGTTACATAGTAAAGGCTCTGTCTAGTTTGGGACCTGAACACCGCGTGTGCATGAACATGTATGTTTGAGCTGTGTCTGGGTGTGTATATGTATATAAGTATGTATATCAGGCATCAGGTTACATAGTACAGGCTCTGTCTAGTTTGGGACCTGAACACCGCGTGTGCATGAACATATCTGAGCTGTGTCTGGGTGTGTATATGTACATAAGTATGTATATCAGGCATCAGGTTACATAGTACAGGCTCTGTCTAGTTTGGGACCTGAACACCGCGTGTGCATGAACATGTCTGAGCTGTGTCTGGGTGTGTATATGTACATAAGTATGTATATCAGGCATCAGGTTACATAGTACAGGCTCTGTCTAGTTTGGGACCTGAACACCGCGTGTGCATGAACATGTCAGTTTGAGCTGTGTCTGGGTGTGTATATGTACATAAGTATGTATATCAGGCATCAGGTTACATAGTACAGGCTCTGTCTAGTTTAGGACCTGAACACCGCGTGTGAATGAACATGTCAGTTTGAGCTGTGTCTGGGTGTGTATATGTATTTAAGTATGTATATCAGGCATCAGGTTACCATAGTACAAGCTCTGCCTAGTTTGGGACCTGACTGAAGACCTTTGTGTGGATGTTGTCCCATATTATTATTATATAATTTTTATCACGGATTTCACCCGGTCTTTACAAAGGCATAAGTGGGGCTGTAGCCAACACTGAGAGGCCTGTTTGGTATAAAAATACAATGCAGTAAAAAAACAGAGTTTTGGATGACGGTGACATGGATTGACTATTACAAAAATGGGTTACATAACAATTATTATTATTATTATCATTCAAATTAAATGTAACCCATTTAAAATAAATGTACCTATCACGTGGGACGGAAACATGTCGCAACAAGTGAATGGTATCTTCAATAGTGTCTGTATTCAGTAAGCATTCTCTAAACTAAAAATCTATAAATTATGGCAGTTGTTATTCTGTTTGTACTAAAATCTAAATTAGTATAACACTTCCGAATGTAATTAAAACGGACTAAGATTGGATCTTTCTCTTCAATTGCGGGTATGTTTTAGACAGATTAGTCGTCACGTGACTTGATGCTCGCTAATCCTATTTTTAGAAAAGTCATGCTAAGTGTTACATGCACTGTTAAGTAGTTATAACAGAATAAGGACTGCCATAATTCAATCTTATTTCGCTTTAGTTCGCTTAGTTTAGCTCGCTTAGTTTAGTTTAATTCTATAGTATAGCTTAGCTCGCTTAGTTTAGTTTATTTCTATATTATAGTTTAGTTCGCTAATTTAGTTTGCTAGTTTAGTTCGCTTAGTATAGTTAAGCTCGCTTAGTTTAGTTAAATTCTATAGTATGGTTTACCTCGCTTAGTTTAGTTTAGCTCGATTAGTTTAGTTTGATTCGCTAGTGTAGTTTAGTTCCCTAGTTTAGTTCGTTAGTTTAGTTTACTTCGATAGTATGGTTAAGCACGCTTAGTTTAGTTAAATTCTATAGTATGGTTTACCTCGCTTAGTTTAGTTTAGCTCGATTAGTTTAGTTTGATTCGCTAGTGTAGTTTAGTTCCCTAGTTTAGTTCGTTAGTTTAGTTTACTTCGATAGTATAGTTAAGCTCGCTTAGTTTAGTTAAATTCTATAGTATGGTTTACCTCGCTTAGTTTAGTTAAATTCTATAGTATGGTTTACCTCGCTTAGTTTAGTTCAGCTCGATTAGTTTAGTTTGATTCGCTAGTGTAGTTTAGTTCCCTAGTTTAGTTTAGTTCGTTAGTTTAGTTTACTTCGATAGTATGGTTTAGCTCGCTTATTTAGTTCGCTAGTTTAATTTAGTTTTTTAAACAAGTGAATCGCATTACGCGCTGACAAGCACAAAGAAACTTGTCGAAGTTATCGCCTGAACTCTAAATAATGGCATGAATGTTCGCCATTTATCCCGCTTGGTGGCACTGTGATCAAAGGAGACTTGTCAAGCCCAAAGTATATTGTGTTGTTCTTATAAAGCAGTGAGGCACTACACAGCAAAAGGCATCTTTTTGTTACAGAAAATAATATTTGCAATGAACCAATGAAAGTACTTTCGAACAAATCACAAGCAAAGAAGGATTTTGACAGGTCTCCACAGACTGTAACGCCCTGCTGGTGGCTCTTTTGAGAACTACGCAGATTAGCGGCCATAATGTGAGAGCTGGTGATAGCTTTTCGTTTCCAATAGTCGCGTCGCAAAGTATTTACCATAGAGAAATTGACCTCAGACTTAACAAGCCTGAAGGCTACATACCCACATAGACCGTCCTACTAATGTCTCTACATTTGAATAATTTATCAGGTAATTTCTATTTAGACATAATTAGGAATTATTTGTGGGTAATGGATTTGCTAAGCATTCGTAAGCTTCGAGTAGGTATGCGGTCAAAAAACAGTATGGAAGACAGTTCCATTGAAACTTTGTTTATAAAACAATACCTACCAAAAAAAACGATATTCAAAAATATTTAGTGACACTTCCGCTGAAAATACAATGATTTTGGCTTATTTGGGGGTGTGCACCACCCTCCCTCCCGCACATACTGCTAATAGGAAGAATACAAAATAAAATACACAAGAAAACCCAAATAAACCAAAAACGATTCGACACGTGTTTCGCCTCTACACGAGGCATCCTCAGGACGATGTTGACTCGTCGAGCGCTAGACCTTAGCAGTTTATGCGGGAGGGAGGGTGGTGCACGCCCCCAAATAAGCCAAAATCGTTGTTTTTTTTCAGCGGAAGTGTCACTAAATATTTTTAATATCGTTTTTTGATAATGGATTTCCGTAAAGTAACGCCTGAATCAATAAATTACTTACCAAAAAATTAAACCGACTTCTACACTAAAAAGTGTGTAATAACAGGTTGAAGTCGGTACCATGATAGTTCAAAAGTACATATTATCACAATGTGCGACCCTAGCTACTTACGGGATCGATTGTCATTCACCATCAATGATGATATCACCAAGACAGGCGGAACACTTTTCAGTTATTGGATTGTAACTCAAAAACTGCTTCACCGAATTTGATGAAATGATAAATGGGACTACTTCGGAAGTTTACTCTACCATATAAAAATAATAATAAAAATCGGACTACTTTTAAAAGTTATACGTGGTCATACGCATAAACAAGTACAATTTGAAAAAATTAAAACCGACTTCCATTATATTCAGTTATTGGACTCTATCTCAAACACTACTAAATGGGACCACACGGGAAGCACAAGCTTTCAAACAAAACAAGAATTTTGAGAATCGGTACACCCAGTCGAAAGTTATGAGGTAAGTAACAAACATAAAAACAATACAGTCGAATTGAGTACCTCCGCCTTTTGTTGGAAGTCGGTAGAAAAAATACTAAAAATGGAATCGGCTTCAACACTAAAAAGTGTGAAATAACTTGTTGAAGTCGGTACCATGATAGTTCAAAAGTGCCTATTATCACATTATTGTGCGCATTAGGAATCGATTGTTACCCTCATGCTGATATCATCAAGATAGGCAAAAACTTTTCAGTTATTGGAGTGCAACTCAAAAACTCCTTGACCGAATTTCATGAAATTTAAATGGGACGACCTCGGAAGCATACTCTACCAAAGAGTTTTGGGAATCGGTCCATAAATGGGGGCGAGATCGGCCAACATATTCACAAAAATAAACATAGGTATATCACAATAATGAGAAATAGAAAAAAAAAGAAAATAAGAGAAAGAAAAAATTCTTTCTTTTCTTTCTTTCTTCTTCTTTCTAATTCAATCGAATCAAAATCGAACTACTCTGTTAAAAGTTATACGTCATACATAAAAAAATACTACCTTCTCCTTTTGGAAGTCGGTTGTAGAAACACTTAACCTAAGTGTCTAATGTATATTTCTAAATTGATAGACCGACAGACATACTGACAATGAAATTATTCTATAAAGGTTCCATAAGGAACTTTCGGAACCCTATAAACGGTAACCTGCGTGCGTTTATACCATAACTCTTGAAGGTCACCAATTTACATATTAAGCAACGCCATATTGTACCACAATAAAACTACCATGGGATCCAAACACCATAAAGCGGTACTATTTCCCAATTCAGATTGTTAAGGTCAAATCCACTTGGAATTACTTAAGGCGCTGCAACTGCAAACTTTAGTTATTTGAGGGGGGGGAGCGCTGGCTGTGACAGGAACAAGCGTGCGTCTGTAAACACGATCACTTTACCGCAGTTTTATATTGTTTAAAAATAAAAGAAGCCACAATGGTAAAAACCATGTAAGTATATAGTTCTTTAATTTAATTAATTACCTTTTTTTCTTATTTACAAAAATATAGTAGTAGTTGTCGCTCAAAATATGGAGAAACTCGAAACTAAAGATTTGGTTGGCATTTTATTTGCGTTGTTTTTGATAGCAGATAAATATTATGCAATATTATTATATAAGTATTAAGTATTTTAAACTTTTAAGTATGCATTTTTTTTCAAGTTTGTATCAGTAACTGTGCGTCTAAACTGTGCAATAAAATATTGGGTTTTATGGATCTTTGGCTTCTGGCAGCGCCTTAAGTGTATGCAGCGCCATGTCGTAATATTTTGTATGTTTTCCCATGCGTGTATCTAAATAAGATGTCGTCTGTTTAAGGCCTTTTTGGATACCAAATACTTAAATAGTTAACTGTGTAGATTTTTTATATTAAATACTTTTTTAATAAGCTTTATAATATTAGAAGCTGCGCTCCGCGGTTTTGCCCGCGTGGTGAAGGATGATGATGAATCAAAGATAGCCTATTTTCATCAAGGATAATGTAGGATTCTAATGATGAAATATTATTTCAAATCGGTCCTGTAGTTTCGGAGCCTTTCAATTCTAACAAACAAACAGATCTTTCCTCTTTATAATATTACTGGCTGCACTCCGTGGTTTCATCCGCGTGGTGAAGGATGATGATGATGATGAATCAAATATAGCATATGTTCATCAGGGATAATGTAGGATTCTAATGGTGAAAGAATTTTTCAAATCGGTCCAGTAGTTTCAGAGCCTATTCAATTCAAACATACAAAAAATCTTTCCTCTGCAATTTTAATAATTTTAGTCCGTCACCAAGAACGCCATTTTGCGATTTCAGCGACCACGCTACGATCGATCGCCTTGAGCAGTTCTGTCAACAATGACAGTTCGTCGATGTGTGCGTGTCTCAGTTGCTAAAAAATTTTGATTGAAATCTTGAAAAATGGCGGCTCTATAAAGTGAAAAAGTGATTTTGACAACTCCAGTAAGCAAAAATGTTTGTACTTACAAACATTTTTGCTTACTGGAGTGACTGGAACTGTGTGACACAGATTCACAAAAGTGACATAGATTCGCCATTATACTGTGAGTATATGTATGCAACGTAATATAACGCAACGAACGCAAAACTGACCGCGCGAACGCGTTGAGCGCCCTCTGTCTGATAGCATCCTTAGTATAGACGAACGAAGTCGCCGGCGGATATAATAATGTTGCCATAAAATAAAAACTGAACAAATAGAAAGGTAACTTCCGTCGTTGAGGAGTGCGCGTTCACCGCGTGGTTACCGTGGGACGCAGGAATTGGACGATTCTATTCATTCCGTTTCCATGGTCACCTATTTCACTAATGCCGTTTACATCACTACACATTTATGTTATTAGTAGTTGTTACACGCGACTTTACCCGCGTGGAACTCGTTAAAAATGTTTTGTCTGGAACCCTAACTATTATCTATTTATCTAATGCATTTAAACGAGCAATTCTTGTTATATGTGTATATATCATTGAAATTTATGGAGAGCAAAAATCACATCCTCGGACGGGATTCCAACCCGAGCATCGAATTTTAACTCTCTATCTGACTTTAAGCGTCTTACGGGGATGGAGCGACATCTATTGAACAGTTTTGACAGCACTATCCAATGTATATAACTATATCATTTGAATCACGGAAATGGCTCTACGATTCATCATGAGCTTTAGTATGCAGGAGGTTTCGGGGGCGATAAATCGATGTAGCTAGGTTTCATTTATAATTATTTATAAAACTTCGTTTTATCCGTGTTCCCAGGCAATGAAAAACATCAGTTTTTGTCGTTGCGTTGCGTTCAAACTAGATGGCGTAACAGTCACATTGCAAAATCCTGAATCGCGGTGACTCTCACGGAACATGTGTTGCTATTTATTTTTCGTATGTAACTAGAGCAAAGCCCGGTAATCCAGGTAGTACAGTTTTGATAAAACAATAATCGAAGACCTTAAATGTAAAGGCTTCAAGATAATAAACGCCAGTCAACAAACTGCAGGTCTACCATGAGTTACAACATTGACAGCAATCGATGCTCGATATCGACTGCCGCGAAATTATGTATGAAAAAAAGAACAGTGCCACCTTGCGGTTAATTGTAGAACTAAAATTGACAGCGAGTGCGCCAATCACAAGCGAGATAGGTAGCAGAAATCGAGTATCGACTATAGATGCCATAAAATGGCATCTATGAGTATACCGTATAGTTGTCAACTCATGGTAAAGCTACAAGCGCGGATCCACCGTTGTGAGCACGATGGGCATGCCCACAACCCTAAAAGTCTTGTGACATCAGACGTCACACTTTCATATTCGACAGGCCGATGATATGACGTTTTATAAAATATCAAAAACCTGGATATGAACTTAACGTTTGAATATTCATAAGTACAGAGCAAGCATTGTAAACTGTTTACATGCAATATCACGACCGGCGTTCAGTCGCATATTACAAAAGTACCGAACCGCCGCGAGCAATGTGTTCTGTGTTTGGGCATATTGCTGCGACACCGGCTCCGCACTCTGAGATATGAAATATCTCTCTTGTTTCTGTGATCTGTGGATAACTAAAGAAGACAACACTTTCTCTTCTAACATTAACATCTTATTAACATAAAAGTAGAATTAAAATGAGGCGATACGTACGACGAACTTATGTAAGATCTTATTAATGTTACCAGTTATTGAATTCAGTAACGGCATAAAAGTAATGAAAATATATATGAAATAATACTGTTTCTAGAATAGAAAATATATTTATTGCCATACAATAATTCACAGAACATGATAACATGAGAAACAATTAAATTGAATGAGGTTATTAAATTTATTATTTAAAACTAAATATAATTATATAAATTAAAATATTCAATAATAACTAATTAAATTAAATTATGGGTTAAACTGTAAACATTATTCGACATCAATACGAAAGTAATGTGTTTGTAAAAAATCTACTTTAGCTTGGATAATTTTTGTCAAGCTATCGACAAACAACCGACACTGACGGCTTAACAAGCCCTCCGAAGCACGGAAGCGCTCAGTTGAACAATGCCACTAGCACACACCCATCCAACTCCTGACCGCAGCAAGTGTTGCTTAACTTGCTGATCGGTTAAGATCGCCAAGTCGAGCTCTGCTACGAGCGCTTCGAAATTTACATAAATATCCATATTTTATAGCCGCGTGTAATTCTATCACTCCATCTCTCTGTCTTTTTGGTACCTGAACGACTGAACGGATGTCAATGGAAATTCGCAAGAAGATAGATTATAGACGACATAGGATACTTTTCATCATCATCATCCATCACCAAGCTGGTAAAACCGCGGTACGCAGCAAGTTTAATATAAGTTTTTTTCATCAAAAAATTAATTCGACTTCAACACAAAAAAAAATGTGAAATAACTTGTTGAAGTCGGTACCATGATAGTTCAAAAGTGATTCACTTTTGAGTGTAAAAGTCGGTTCTATTTAGATGTTTTTTTCACCCAGTGACCTGCTACTACGGGATACACTTTCAATGATGATATCATCAAGATGAATCATCACTTTTCCGTTTTTGGAGTATAACTCAAAAACTGCTTGACCGAATTTAATGTAATTTATATGAGACTACCACGGAAGTATACTCTATCAAACAAAAAAAGAATCGTCAAAATCGGTTCATAACCGACGAAGTAATCCGCAAATACTTACACATAAAAAAATATACGGTCAAAGTGAGAAACCTCCTTCTTTTTTGAATTCTGTTAATTATGAACCGAAATCCGTCAAAGATTAACTGTGCCTACAGATGTTCTCATACCTGTTTCGAAGCTGCGCCGGCAGCAGTGTTACCTACATTCGAAAGTTGGAACCAGTGTGGACAATTGGAAAGCTGTAAGGTTGTGCAAGAGATGACAACTCAAGGAGCGAGTTTTTGCGATGATTTCATTATTGGTGATGTAATTTTTTTAAGTGCTCGAAAGTGAACAAAATGAAGGTACACGGTACACCTATGTGTACATTGTATGTACATATTGCGTAAATGAGTAACCAAGACGCGTGGGTACGTAATGAATTGTCGAATAAACTACTACCTAGGTACTTATTGTAAGCAGAAATCATTTATTCTGGCTTGTCGCACGCCTCGGCGTAGCTGTAGGTATATAGATTATTAGTTGATAGATAGATTAGTTGCTGTGTAAGCAACTAATCTATATAAAGGGTGTAAAATCTATATCTCACTATGTAGAAGGAATATTATGTTTTTATTCAAACTCTCTACACTAGATGACCTTAATATCGCAATGCACAAATCCTGCATCGCGCAAGTGTTTGTTGCACAAAAGCGCAGGACTGAAGAGTGCACTTTTTCATTTTAATATAATAACAAGTATTTTATAACAGATTTGTGGTATTTTTATCGTAAAAATCCGTGCTCCGATTAAGTATGGAATAAAATATCCGGCAAATGACCCCCACGGCCCCGATGACAGGCCATTACTATTTTCATTAATTTATCCATGACTTTTGCACAGAGATGTGGCTGTAACTCACCGATGATGCGTTGGATTTCCGATTTGATCTCGGGAATTGTTTCGGGTTTATTCGCATAAACTCGAGATTTCACAAAACCCCAAAGGATAAAATCGCACGATCTTGGTGGCCAGTTGACATCAGAACTTCGTGAGATAATGTGTTCTGGAAATCGTTGGTGCAATAAGTCGATTGTTTCATGCGCGGTGTGGCAGGTTGCGCCGTCCTGCTGAAACCACATGTTGTACGAGTATAGATTCATGCCGTCCAGTTGAGGCCACAAGAAGTCCGTTATCATATTCCTAATATAACGAATGCCGTTCACAGTCACTGCAAATTCGTTAAAGCTGTAGAACGTCTGCTCGATAAGACAGCGTTTGAGGCGAGATTTGAGTAAGGAAATAGTTAAGTTACGGCGAGCCTATTACGCGAAGAAAGTCGCGGGCAGTCGCTAGTAATAAATAAATAAAATAATTAATTAGAGATCTATTATACGGCAGTGTTCAGAGAGTATTTAATAACAAGTAGGTATAAGCGATAAGCTAGTTTTGCCAAATTATAGTAAATTGTTAGAATGCCAGAGACAATATTATTCGTTCACCTTTGAGAAAACAATATTCAAACAGTTCACCTAAATGAGTGTCATGGTATGATTTCATTCAAAACTGTTTATGTCTGGTTTAAGAACTGCACGGAACTTGCATGGTTTTTACGAAGCTGATAGTAAGGGCCCTGGAATCAAGCCCGAGACCAGTGGCTCAGAGTTGCTGCCTACTGCGCCAACTAGCCAGTCCAATACAACGAATGAATCAAATACTTTCGATAGAGCGGAAGCGCCACATTCCATTCTGTTTCTTCACCTCGACAGGAACACGCGTGAGAAACTGTGCCGCCATTACATTGTACATGGGTTCCTACACCATTGTACTCGCATCTATGCATTAAGTTTTTAAACGTCATAATTGTTGGCTTCGCACGGATTGTACATTCAGCACGTGCGAAAACAATTTCAAATTATATGTGAAGTAAAAGATTAAGGCGAATGACATCGCTAACCGAACAGTATGTCTACCATGAGTTTATAACATTGACACCAACCGATGCACGCTATCGACTGCCGCAAAAAAATTTAAAAAAAATGAACAGTGCCACCTCGCGGTCAATTGTAGAACTAAAATTGACAGCGAGTACGCCAATCACAAGCTTGATAGGTAGACGAGATTGAGTATCGACTATAGATGACATTTATGTTGCCAACTCATGGTAGAGGTACTGTTCTATACAGCCATGCAATTCTCTAAGGCCTTTATTAATAAACGTTGCGTAAACATAGATTAGGCGTAACATGCTTTGTCTTGCTTTCACGCGTGACATTTACTGCAAGCGAAAAATTGACAGATAGGTGTTTTAACTACTCCGGGTTTACTACAAGTTTATTAATAAGGCCGTAAGAGCAAACATCGTTGCATCTTTGACAAAATCCGTGAAACAAATGACGAGATGAAAAAAAAACGTTGGAAAAGCAACCTTATGTACAAGGGCGATATCTCATAAAGTATTTGACATCGGTGAGCTCGTCGATGTGCTCGTTAATAATTAGAGAATCCCACGTCTGATGTCTGCAAATATAGACGCAAAAAAGCATTGAAAAAGATAGATAGAGAAATAACAACTTATTGAGACACGAAATTAATCTTAAAAATAACAATTATAAAAACTAGGTGTAACAATGGGCGTTCTTATCGCTCAGAGCGATCTCTTCCAGACAACCCATGATATAGACACCGTTAGGTTTTGTGCGCGCTGCAAAGTGGTTTGTTACGATTGGCTCTGTGTTCAAAATTGCAATAAATCATTGCACAATCAATATTGAATTAGAAATAGTGCAAGTTTTTTTCTATTCTATACGACTTCGATTCCCGAACTGAGTACAAGTTTTATTTAACGGACTTCAAAAAAGAAGGGGGCTATACTCGTTCATTTTGTTCATCGTTCGTTTCATTATGTTCGTTTGTATGTATTTTTTGTGTATGTTAGCCGATTTCTTCCCCAGTTGTGGACCGATTCCTAAAATTCGTTTTGTGATTGCTAAAGTATAATTCCGAGGTGGTCCCATTTAAATTTCATCAAATTCGGTCAAGCGGTTTTTGAGTTACACTCCAATAGAAAAGTGTTTCGCCCCTAATTCACAATACATTTTTTTACCAAAAAATTGGACCGACTTCAACACCAAAAACTGAGAAATAACTTGTTGAAGTCGGTACCATGATAGTTCAAAAGTACCTATTATCACAATATTGTGCGCATGGTACCGACTTCGACAAGTTATGTCACACTTTTTAGTGTTGAAGTTGGTTCCACATTTTGGTAAAAAAAACTGCCTTTTTAGTGACCCTTGCTACTTACGGGATCGATTGTCATTCACCGTCAATGTTGATATCATCAAGACAGGCGAAACACTTTTTAGTTGTTGGGTTGTAACTCAAAAACCATTAGAGCGAATTTGATGAAATTTAAATGAGACCACCTCGGTAGCATACACACCAAACAAAAACAAAATCTAAATTATATACTCGTATAAGATTTAAAAAAATCTATGAATGCAATTTTTCTTGTTGCTGAAATCGATGACATGGTTCCTAAAGAAGAGATCTTTGTATGTCGAATAGTTTCTGACTTGCCCATACTGACTTACTGACCCATCTAAATGGCCCTCCCAGTATACCTATATAAATGAACCCCTATTTCCCATAGTCTCGCCATAACTTGAGAACGACTTTACCGATTTCCGTGAAATTTGGCACGGAAATAGATTATAAACCGAGGACACAGGATTCTTTTCATCGTCATCATTCATCCCCACGCGGGTAAAACCACGGGGCGCATATAGTAACTAATAGATAAAGGGTTTTTTAATAATATTATTGGCTAAGAACCAAGAAGTTTCTTTCAATACCCGTGACTGGGGCCTTACTATCAGCTTCATAAAAACCATGCAAGTTCCGTGCAGTTCTTAAACGTGGCATAAACAGTTTTGAATTGATACCATGACGCTCATTTAGGTGAACTGTTTGAATGTTGTTTTCTCAAAAGTGAACGGATAAAATTATCTCTGGCATTTTAATTTCATCATCTATTGAACAGCTTTGACAGCACTATCCAACCGAAAGAAGCATTATTTAGAAATACTTAAACTTTCTTATTGACATCGCAACCCTTTTATAGTAATTACTTTTTAAAGAACTAACGCCTGCTTTAGGTATATCAAACATTGCAATCTTTAGAAAGATAAATGTACATCCTCTGCCGGGATTCGAACCCGCGTCTTCGTACACATCGTGTCAGACGCCACGACCACAAGACCATCGAGGCTCGCCGTCAGAGCGTCGAATTTTAACTCTCTCTATGATTTTAACCATCGTATGGAATGAAGCGACATCTATTGTTTTTTTTTTTTTTTTTTTTTGACGTGCAAATTTTCTATATCTAATACTCTAAAAAAGTCGAACACAATAATCCCGAAATTCATGTACATTATAAAAACAATTCGAAAGAAGCCAATCTGATAATTTACGTTTAAACAGATTTCCATCCAATGCTTTAATTTCATCTGGTAAATAATTATATAGAGTTATGCACATATTGTACACATTCCTTTTATATAAATCCTTACGGGCAGGTGGTTGATATAGTAAATTTAGAAACCTCACTCTTTTTTGGCGGGTAAAAATTTGTCCACGTTTTTTAAAAAAATCAGGCTGTTGTTTCACTAAGACACAAGCATCTCTAATATACATACACGGTAGAGGAAGTATGTTACATGCTTTAAACAGCGGTCTGCAACTGTCTAAAAACCACGCCCTGTTTATGACTCTTACACAACGCTTTTGTATTTTAAATACTCTGCCTATATCGACTGAGTTGCCCCATACTATCAAGCCATAGCTAAGCAACGAAGACACATGACCGTGATATGCCATCAACGCAGCCTCCATAGACACAGTTTGCCTTACTTTTTTTAGCGCAAATACGAAGCGTTCTAATTTCTTACACAATATGTCAATATGCATTTTCCAATTCAGGTGTTTGTCAAGGGTTAAGCCTAAAAATTTAAAATTATCAACGCTTTCTACGATTTCGTTATGGTAATGAATGTCAATTGGCAAATGAGTACAGTTATACGATAGAAATTGTAATAATTTGGTTTTATTTATGTTAATTTTTAAATGGTTCGTTTCCATCCAATGGATCACTTCTGATAGGGCTTTATTAACTGTATGTTGAGCCTGGTTTTTATCAGCGCACTTAATAACAATTGTAGTATCATCTGCAAAAAGTATAGATTTATGGGGAGTAGCTTCAGGAAGGTCGTTTATATAAACTAAGAATAGTAATGGACCCAGTATACTCCCTTGAGGAACTCCTGAGTTATTAATTAAAAGTTGCGATTTAAACGTTTGTTTTGTAAGTGTATTTTCTTTACTTGTAATAATTTTGGATATTTCAGTATACTGCTTTCTATTTTTCAAATAACTAGCTATCCATTTATTAGCCGTCCCTCGTATGCCATACAATTCTAATTTATACAATAGTATTGAGTGATTAACAAAATCAAAGGCTTTTGTCATATCGAAAAATATGGATATTATAGGGGTTCCTTCATTTATACTCTCTGTTATATATTTAACTAAGTCAAAACACGCTAGAGTAGTTGATCTTCCTTTGCGGAAACCAAACTGTTCTGTACGTAGAAGTGAAAACTTTGTAAAGAAGCTATTTAATCTAACAAGCATTGCCTTTTCTAAAACTTTCGAAAGAACTGGGACTAATGTTATGGGACGATAATTATTTGGATCGGATTTATTACCTTTTTTGAATAAAGGTTTCACAGTTGCCGTCTTTAGTTCTTCCGGAAATATGCCCTCTATGAATGACAAGTTAATAATATGTGCAAGTGGGTAGCATATCCAAGAAGCACAATGTTTGAGTACTTTAGTAATAACATCGTCATATCCACTTGTCTTACTGTTATTTAGACTCATGATTATATTAAAAACTTCACATGCGTTTACGGGGGTCAAAAAAATTGTTCCTGTATTTTTATTTATATTATTTAATTGTATGTCCATATTATCACATTTAATGTTTGATGTCAAATCTATAAAATAATTATTAAATATATTGGAAATGTCAATTGGATTGGTGTACGTCATGTTATTAAATGTAATTTTTTCAACGTCGTTAGTCGTTAACTTATCGGAAGTGGATGATGAGATAACATTCCATAAAGCTTTGTTTTTATTTTTATTGTTTTTTATACGTCTCGCATTACAAAATTTTTGTGCTTTTATTACAGCTTTTTTAAAAATCCTATTGTATGTATTATATTTAATTTTATTTTCTTTTTTACTTTTATTACTGTTACAATATGTTAAGTATAATTTACGTTTGGTTCTGCTACATTTTTTAATACCTTTGGTAAGCCAATTTAGTTTCACTGGTTTATTGTTCATTTTAACTGTAATTATAGGAAAACATAAATTGTATAATAAACAAAATATTTCATAGAAATGTGCAAAAGCTACTGATAATATATTTGATTCAAAAGTTGCCTCGAACGAGAGAGAAGATATACTATCACAAAACTTTCTTATGTTAACTTCACTATAGTCACGTCTGCGTTCAAACCAGGTAAGGAATGCTTTTGGTTTATTTGATTTAATAGTCAAGGTTTGTGCCTTTTCGTGATCTGAAAGTCCTAGTACGTGAACATTAGATTGTACATTTTTAATGTTGCTTGCAAATTGATCTAGGCAAGAGTTTAGTCGTGTGGGACATTTAATATGGGCTTGAAAGTTGTAACTCTGTAGTAAATTTAGGAGATCTTTGGCAGCTAAATTATCTTTTAAAATATCTATATTCCAGTCGCCACAAATAACAACCTTTTTACGTATATATTCATCGGTTAAATAATTCAGTAAACAATCTAGCTTATGTAGAAATATACCAATCTGTGTTTTTGTCTGCTCCGGTGTTCTGTATATACATAAGATAATGATGTTAAGGCCTATCAATTCTATTCCACAACACTCAAAATAAAATTTTACGGCAAGCTTTGATGGAATCGTTACTGGTTTAAAATTAATAAACTTTCTGATGAAGATGCACGTACCTCCTCTACATTTGTTTCTACAATATGCGGCAGCCAATTTAAAATCATTAAGTTTTATATTGCTTTCTGTTCCTTGTTTAATAAAAGTTTCACTAAGACACAGTACATCAACCAAACTGCCATTGTCTGCTAATTCAGCTAAACATATCTCTAAGACTTCGAGTTTGCTACGAAGTCCCGCAATATTTTGATGCATGATTGTAAGATTTCCTAAATCTTTGATTGCTCCTATCTCGCCGTATATCGAATTTTCACCAGATTTATCTACACGAGGGACGAAAAAACAAGTTTTGACTTTGAGAATCATGGGAGACACTACACTCGACCTGGTTAGAATTTTCATTACATACGTTTTGTCCATACATTGAGTCAGATTTCCAAAGTTCAATTTCAAAAATCAATTTAGCGGTTATAAAGTCTAACTGAGACTTTTTCTGTCTTGTATTTACAAACAAATCCTTAATCTTAATAAATTTACAATTGATATAGTTTTTGATTAACATTCTTAATTCATAATTTAATTCATTAACATTCAAATAATAATTTTTGTATACATTCAATACTAATACTTTACATTTATTTAGTTTATTTAAAGCATTCAAAATATTTGTAAATAATTTGTACGGATCGCTATCGTTATTTCCAACAGACAGAATTACAATATCATCTTCGGCCGCTGATCTAACAATATTATTTAAATTCGCCAATATTTCAGTAGAAGGCGCATTAGGTTTTACAACTCCTTGAATAAAATAATTGTTTTTCCATTTTCCAGATGTCGAATTGATCATATTGGTTGCTAATCCTTTAACTCGTTCATCTCCAACTATAAAAATATTTTTCCTCTTGACTGATTTTTGAAAATCCTTATTTGTTATTGGCTTATTTTCCTCTGGTATATTATATTGTTTTTTTTCTATGGAACATCTATTCTTCATTTTATTACCAACGGTTTCATTATTCGTGCTATTTGATACGAGTATTTGTTTATTGTAATTTTTTGGAGTACTCTGTTCAAATGAAAAGTCTAATATTGTTGTATTCACATTCTTTCCAATTATGCTTTTACTTTGTTTTTTGGGTGTAGATTTACATATGTCCTTTAACTGGCAAACCCGCGTATCATATGAAGCAACTTGTTTTTTTAGACACTTATTCTCTGTCAGAAGATTTAGAATCTCGTTGTCAGCAATTTCTAGTTTTTCTGAGAGTTCAGCTACTTGATTTTGCAATTTTTCAATTTTTTCTAAAAAATCTGGTTGCAAATTTGGACAACTTCTGTTTAATCTCGAGCCTGATAGTCTCAATGAGAGATCTTCATCATCTTCCTCAAGCGATAAAGCTTCGAATGAATTTTGAGTAGGTACTCTAACTTTATATGGCTTTCGGGTGGTAATATTTTTATACTGTGGTGTCTGTAGAGTGGTATCTTGTTGTCTAATAAGTTGTTGGGCTTGCCCTTTACTACACAGACATGCCGCGCATTTCCACGCAGCTTTCTTCTCAACTTCCATTAAAACATACTGCTTTTCCGATCTATTCGAGCAATGGACATGGTAAAAGTTTTCGCAAAACAAGCAGCGTAAAAACTGATTGTTATTTATTGGCTGTTTACATTTAAAACAGTTGCTATTCATGGTAACAATAAAATTGGAACAGCAAAAAGTAAAACATTAGAATGAGGTTTGAACTCGGTATCTTGCGCGCCGCAGTCTGTAATGCCACTCTCTACACTACGCCGCTCTATTTCATGCAGGCGAAAATTGCAATCGCACTGAACCTGTGTGTGTTGCAAGTATGTGATGACTCATACGCTGTTGGCTTGGCTCTGTCATTGACTTGAACACTCACACTGCACACGGCACTACCGATATTTTGATTTTAACGTTTACAAAGTAAAGAAAAACAGTAATTTAAACACTTGTATAACACTTATTTAAAAAATTCTTTCTGCTAACACAACCCTTTTGTCACGGTTTATGTACTGATGTATAGTTTAGACAGTAAAAATCACTTTTTATTCACTTTTACTACATTGAAAACGGAGCTACAAATAACATGTGTTTACGTGTCGCGTGACCCGACGCGTCTCCTGAAAACCTTGATAGCTTTATCCAAACGAAAGAAGAGTTTTTCCAAATACCTATGTATGAACTTAGGTTCATAATTCATAGATAATAGATAAGGCTAAACTCAAAATATTTATCGGTAAAAGCGATCATTTCCCCAAAATTTCTCTCTTACAACGGCAAGCCTGCATTCACACGCAGCAATTAATGTAACTTTCGTAGAAACGTCGATTAGGCACGCTCTGTAAACTCATCAACACGTCCAATATAATAAAACTATAAACACGAATATCATCTTCAATGCCAGTGTTTTATGGAACTGTTTTAAAATATTTATTTCGACTGACCGATTGGTGCAGATTGTAGCAAGTCGCAGGTCCTGGGTTCGATCCCCGGACAGGTCAAACATGTGTGTGCATGAACATGTCTGTTTGAGCCGTGTCTGGGTGTGAGTATGTATATCAGACATCAGGTTACATAGTACAGGCTCTGTCTAGTTTGGGACCTGAACACCGCGTGTGCATGAACATGTCTGTTTGAGCTGTGTCTGGGTGTGTATATGTATATAAGTATGTATATCAGACATCAGGTTACATAGTACAGGCTCTGCCTAGTTTGGGACCTGAACACCGCGTGTGCATGAACATGTCTGTTTGAGCTGTGTCTGGGTGTGTATATGTATATATAAGTTTGTATATTAGACATCAGGTTACATAGTACAGGCTCTGTCTAGTTTGGGACCTGAACACCGCGTATGCATGAACATGTCTGTTTGAGCTGTGTCTGGGTGTGTATATGTATATATAAGTTTGTATATTAGACATCAGGTTACATAGTACAGGCTCTGTCTAGTTTGGGACCTGAACACCGCGTGTGCATGAACATGTCTGTTTGAGCTGTGTCTGGGTGTGTACATGTATATCAGGCATCAGGTTACATAGTACAGGCTCTGTCTAGTTTGGGACCTGAACACCGCGTGTGCATGAACATGTCTGTTTGAGCTGTGTCTGGGTGTGTACATGTATATCAGGCATCAGGTTACATAGTACAGGCTCTGTCTAGTTTGGGACCTGAACACCGCGTATGCATGAACATGTCTGTTTGAGCTGTGTCTGGGTGTGTACATGTATATCAGACATCAGGTTACATAGTACAGGCTCTGCCTAGTTTGGGACCTGAACACCGCGTGTGCATGAACATGTCTGTTTGAGCTGTGTCTGGGTGTGTATATGTATATATAAGTTTGTATATTAGACATCAGGTTACATAGTACAGGCTCTGTCTAGTTTGGGACCTGAACACCGCGTGTGCATGAACATGTCTGTTTGAGCTGTGTCTGGGTGTGTATATGTATATATAAGTTTGTATATTAGACATCAGGTTACATAGTACAGGCTCTGTCTAGTTTGGGACCTGAACACCGCGTGTGCATGAACATGTCTGTTTGAGCTGTGTCTGGGTGTGTACATGTATATCAGGCATCAGGTTACATAGTACAGGCTCTGTCTAGTTTGGGACCTGAACACCGCGTGTGCATGAACATGTCTGTTTGAGCTGTGTCTGGGTGTGTACATGTATATCAGGCATCAGGTTACATAGTACAGGCTCTGTCTAGTTTGGGACCTGAACACCGCGTGTGCATGAACATGTCTGTTTGAGCTGTGTCTGGGTGTGTACATGTATATCAGACATCAGGTTACATAGTACAGGCTCTGCCTAGTTTGGGACCTGAACACCGCGTGTGCATGAACATGTCTGTTTGAGCTGTGTCTGGGTGTGTATATGTATATATAAGTTTGTATATTAGACATCAGGTTACATAGTACAGGCTCTGTCTAGTTTGGGACCTGAACACCGCGTGTGCATGAACATGTCTGTTTGAGCTGTGTCTGGGTGTGTATATGTATATATAAGTTTGTATATTAGACATCAGGTTACATAGTACAGGCTCTGTCTAGTTTGGGACCTGAACACCGCGTATGCATGAACATGTCTGTTTGAGCTGTGTCTGGGTGTGTATATGTATATATAAGTTTGTATATTAGACATCAGGTTACATAGTACAGGCTCTGTCTAGTTTGGGACCTGAACACCGCGTGTGCATGAACATGTCTGTTTGAGCTGTGTCTGGGTGTGTACATGTATATCAGGCATCAGGTTACATAGTACAGGCTCTGTCTAGTTTGGGACCTGAACACCGCGTGTGCATGAACATGTCTGTTTGAGCTGTGTCTGGGTGTGTACATGTATATCAGGCATCAGGTTACATAGTACAGGCTCTGTCTAGTTTGGGACCTGAACACCGCGTATGCATGAACATGTCTGTTTGAGCTGTGTCTGGGTGTGTATATGTATATATAAGTTTGTATATTAGACATCAGGTTACATAGTACAGGCTCTGTCTAGTTTGGGACCTGAACACCGCGTGTGCATGAACATGTCTGTTTGAGCTGTGTCTGGGTGTGTATATGTATATAAGTAAGTATATCAGACATCAGGTTACATAGTACAGGCTCTGTCTAGTTTGGGACCTGATCACCGCGTGTGCATGAACATGTCTGTTTGAGCTGTGTCTGGGTGTGTATATGTATATAAGTAAGTATATCAGACATCAGGTTACATAGTACAGGCTCTATCTAGTTTGGGACCTGAACACCGCGTGTGCATGAACATGTCTGTTTGAGCTGTGTCTGGGTGTGTATATGTATATAAGTATGTTAAGACATCAGGTTACATAGTACAGGCTCTGTCTAGTTTGGGACCTGAACACCGCGTGTGCATGAACATGTCTGTTTGAGCTGTGTCTGGGTGTGTATATGTATATAAGTATGTTAAGACATCAGGTTACATAGTACAGGCTCTGTCTAGTTTGGGACCTGAACACCGCGTGTGCATGAACATATCTGTTTGAGCTGTGTCTGGGTGTGTATATGTATATAAGTAAGTATATCAGACATCAGGTTACATAGTACAGGCTCTATCTAGTTTGGGACCTGAACACCGCGTGTGCATGAACATGTCTGTTTGAGCTGTGTCTGGGTGTGTATATGTATATAAGTATGTATATCAGACATCAGGTTACATAGTACAGGCTCTATCTAGTTTGGGACCTGAACACCGCGTGTGCATGAACATGTCTGTTTGAGCTGTGTCTGGGTGTGTATATGTATATAAGTATGTATATCAGACATCAGGTTACATAGTACAGGCTCTGTCTAGTTTGGGACCTGAACACCGCGTGTGCATGAACATGTCTGTTTGAGCTGTGTCTGGGTGTGTATATGTATATAAGTATGTATATCAGACATCAGGTTACATAGTACAGGCTCTGTCTAGTTTGGGACCTGAACACCGCGTGTGCATGAACATGTCTGTTTGAGCTGTGTCTGGGTGTGTATATGTATATATAAGTTTGTATATTAGACATCAGGTTACATAGTACAGGCTCTGTCTAGTTTGGGACCTGAACACCGCGTGTGCATGAACATGTCTGTTTGAGCTGTGTCTGGGTGTGTATATGTATATATAAGTTTGTATATTAGACATCAGGTTACATAGTACAGGCTCTGTCTAGTTTGGGACCTGAACACCGCGTGTGCATGAACATGTCTGTTTGAGCTGTGTCTGGGTGTGTATATGTATATATAAGTTTGTATATTAGACATCAGGTTACATAGTACAGGCTCTGTCTAGTTTGGGACCTGAACACCGCGTGTGCATGAACATGTCTGTTTGATCTGTGTCTGGGTGTGTATATGTATATAAGTATGTATATCAGACATCAGGTTACATAGTACAGGCTCTGTCTAGTTTGGGACCTGAACACCGCGTGTGCATGAACATGTCTGTTTGAGCTGTGTCTGGGTGTGTATATGTATATAAGTATGTTAAGACATCAGGTTACATAGTACAGGCTCTGTCTAGTTTGGGACCTGAACACCGCGTGTGCATGAACATGTCTGTTTGAGCTGTGTCTGGGTGTGTATATGTATATATAAGTTTGTATATTAGACATCAGGTTACATAGTACAGGCTCTGTCTAGTTTGGGACCTGAACACCGCGTGTGCATGAACATGTCTGTTTGATCTGTGTCTGGGTGTGTATATGTATATAAGTATGTATATCAGACATCAGGTTACATAGTACAGGCTCTGTCTAGTTTGGGACCTGAACACCGCGTGTGCATGAACATGTCTGTTTGAGCTGTGTCTGGGTGTGTATATGTATATAAGTATGTATATCAGACATCAGGTTACATAGTACAGGCTCTATCTAGTTTGGGACCTGAACACCGCGTGTGCATGAACATGTCTGTTTGAGCTGTGTCTGGGTGTGTATATGTATATAAGTATGTATATCAGACATCAGGTTACATAGTACAGGCTCTATCTAGTTTGGGACCTGAACACCGCGTGTGCATGAACATGTCTGTTTGAGCTGTGTCTGGGTGTGTATATGTATATAAGTATGTATATCAGACATCAGGTTACATAGTACAGGCTCTATCTAGTTTGGGACCTGAACACCGCGTGTGCATGAACATGTCTGTTTGAGCTGTGTCTGGGTGTGTATATGTATATAAGTATGTATATCAGACATCAGGTTACATAGTACAGGCTCTGTCTAGTTTGGGACCTGAACACCGCGTGTGCATGAACATGTCTGTTTGAGCTGTGTCTGGGTGTGTATATGTATATAAGTATGTATATCAGACATCAGGTTACATAGTACAGGCTCTATCTAGTTTGAGACCTGAACACCGCGTGTGCATGAACATGTCTGTTTGAGCTGTGTCTGGGTGTGTATATGTATATAAGTATGTATATCAGACATCAGGTTACATAGTACAGGCTCTGTCTAGTTTGGGACCTGAACACCGCGTGTGCATGAACATGTCTGTTTGAGCTGTGTCTGGGTGTGTATATGTATATAAGTATGTATATCAGACATCAGGTTACATAGTACAGGCTCTGTCTAGTTTGGGACCTGAACACCGCGTGTGCATGAACATGTCTGTTTGAGCTGTGTCTGGGTGTGTATATGTATATAAGTATGTATATCAGACATCAGGTTACATAGTACAGGCTCTGTCTAGTTTGGGACCTGAACACCGCGTGTGCATGAACATGTCTGTTTGAGCTGTGTCTGGGTGTGTATATGTATATAAGTATGTATATCAGACTTCAGGTTACATAGTACAGGCTCTATCTAGTTTGAGACCTGAACACCGCGTGTGCATGAACATGTCTGTTTGAGCTGTCTGGGTGTGTATATGTATATAAGTATGTATATCAGACATCAGGTTACATAGTACAGGCTCTATCTAGTTTGAGACCTGAACACCGCGTGTGGATGAACATGTCTGTTTGAGCTGTGTCTGGGTGTGTTTATGTATATATAAGTATGTATATCAGACATCAGGTTACATAGTACAGGCTCTGTCTAGTTTGGGACCTGAACACCGCGTGTGCATGAACATGTCTGTTTGAGCTGTGTCTGGGTGTGTATATGTATATAAGTATGTATATCAGACATCAGGTTACATAGTACAGGCTCTGTCTAGTTTGGGACCTGAACACCGCGTGTGCATGAACATGTCTGTTTGAGCTGTGTCTGGGTGTGTATATGTATATAAGTATGTATATCAGACATCAGGTTACATAGTACAGGCTCTATCTAGTTTGAGACCTGAACACCGCGTGTGCATGAACATGTCTGTTTGAGCTGTCTGGGTGTGTATATGTATATAAGTATGTATATCAGACATCAGGTTACATAGTACAGGCTCTATCTAGTTTGAGACCTGAACACCGCGTGTGGATGAACATGTCTGTTTGAGCTGTGTCTGGGTGTGTATATGTATATAAGTATGTATATCAGACATCAGGTTACATAGTACAGGCTCTATCTAGTTTGAGACCTGAACACCGCGTGTGCATGAACATGTCTGTTTGAGCTGTCTGGGTGTGTATATGTATATAAGTATGTATATCAGACATCAGGTTACATAGTACAGGCTCTATCTAGTTTGAGACCTGAACACCGCGTGTGGATGAACATGTCTGTTTGAGCTGTGTCTGGGTGTGTTTATGTATATATAAGTATGTATATCAGACATCAGGTTACATAGTACAGGCTCTGTCTAGTTTGGGACCTGAACACCGCGTGTGCATGAACATGTCTGTTTGAGCTGTGTCTGGGTGTGTATATGTATATAAGTATGTATATCAGACATCAGGTTACATAGTACAGGCTCTATCTAGTTTGAGACCTGAACACCGCGTGTGCATGAACATGTCTGTTTGAGCTGTCTGGGTGTGTATATGTATATAAGTATGTATATCAGACATCAGGTTACATAGTACAGGCTCTATCTAGTTTGAGACCTGAACACCGCGTGTGGATGAACATGTCTGTTTGAGCTGTGTCTGGGTGTGTTTATGTATATATAAGTATGTATATCAGACATCAGGTTACATAGTACAGGCTCTGTCTAGTTTGGGACCTGAACACCGCGTGTGCATGAACATGTCTGTTTGAGCTGTGTCTGGGTGTGTATATGTATATAAGTATGTATATCAGACATCAGGTTACATAGTACAGGCTCTGCCTAGTTTGGGACCTGAACACCGCGTGTGGATGAACATATCTGTTTGAGCTGTGTCTGGGTGTGTATATGTATATAAGTATGTATATCAGACATCAGGTTACATAGTACAGGCTCTGTCTAGTTTGGGACCTGAACACCGCGTGTGGATGAACATATCTGTTTGAGCTGTGTCTGGGTGTGTATATGTATATAAGTATGTATATCAGACATCAGGTTACATAGTACAGGCTCTGTCTAGTTTGGGACCTGAACACCGCGTGTGGATATTGTCCCATATTATCAGTACCTGAATGATCGAGCGCTGAATTTTGCTAACCTCAAACCAAACACTCATTGGCTTAATGTTGCTTAACAACGCCATCTATTGTCAATAGTGTCGCTGTGTCGGTAAAATAGTTTAGTTGTTGTTTAAGCTGATAGCCCTAGTTGACATAATGATATTGTAGCGACTTTTTCTAAAAATGAAACCTAGCTAGATTTATCGCCCCCGGAACCCTCTGCATATTGCATCACATGAAAATGGCTGCCGTTTCCGAGGTTCAGATTATTTATATTTTATTTGTATATATACAAGAATTGCTGGTAAAGGTATTAGATATATAGTTACATACAGAACTAAAGACATAACCGTCGTGTTGGGTTTCGCGGCAGTGGTGAAAAAAAGTTTGTAGTAGGCACATAAAGTGTGAGGCCCAAACAGCCAGCATGACCTTCTCATAGCTGTATATCCGTTTGAGAACTGGTCGTGGTTATGCAATGTTTTACATATAACTTTCCATAACTTTCTATATCGCGTTTGACAAGTTACGATCCACATATTTTCTGATTTATCTTGACCGTGACCGGTTTCACGGACGATTAAAAGTGAATTCTTAATAACTTTAAAAGAGACCACGTCAACGATAATATGACGGAAGAATTTATAACCCAGTCGGAGATTCTGATAGCAGTCATTCTGAATTGGATTCTTCAACTGACACAGAAGATGAAATCGCAACTCTTTGCCCAAGTTCTAGAATATCAATTAAAAAATTATGTAGAAAATTAATGCCCATGATTAATAGTGATTAAGATTCCTATAATTTTTGATTTGATTGAAATGATTTTGTAAAAACATCTATATAAAAAGAATGGCCCCGAGTTTCTTGCCGCTTCTTCTCGGTAGGCTCTATATATTTTGGAACGCAGCAGTAGACTTTAAAGTACATTATAATGAAAAATTGACGTTCATAAGTGCGTCTTTGATGCCTAAATTGAATAAATGATTTTGACTTTGACTTTGACTTTACTCGTCCGTCCAGTGGTTCATTCTAAAGCATCAGATGTCTGTTTACACTGTTTTAGAAATACGTTATTGACCGAGGTGAAGCATCTCTGTAACAACTTGAGCAAAAATGCTGAATCGTATGTCCGTATTCCCTCTCCGTATGGGGGAGGCATATGTTCAGCAGTGGACGTCCTACGGCTGAGATGATGATGATGATGCCCTCCTCTACAGTTCGCATTTCTCAACCGACTCTCGTGTAATATTGTGAGCAGGTTCGATTGTTCTTCGAACTGACGACTGCCCGCGACTTCCTTCACGTAGTAGGCTCGGCCTTCGGTTTCGCCATAACCTCTCATATCTAGATTTTACTTTCATAAGAACCTTCTTCTGTTGTCACAGTGAAATCTTTTATGGATACGATGGTTATATGTGGGACCACATGCACCACTGCAACCTACCGTGAGCGCGGAGGACAAAACCCTAGAAGCAGTCACACCTCGGGCCCGCCAGATATTTCCTATCACTGGCAGGTCCATTGGTTCCTCTTAGCTTCACCGTGGCGATCCAAGCTACGACTACTGAGCCCCCCCGCCACGGCAAGGCGGGAACCCTTTGGGGGGATAAGAGCCTTCTCCTGACAATAATTAACGCAACAAAAAAGAATTAGCGAGATTGTTCCATCCGTTCACGCGTGATGCGATGACTAAGGGATTCAAATACTCGTATATTCAAAATAAAACTAATTTCATAGGTTTTTAGTATCTCAAAATTAAACTAGATGGCATGGTACGAACCGAAAATTACGTGTATTTGTATTTGCTGGGAATATTGATTCAGTTTAAGCTGTACAAAGATATACTCGCGAGGTCTACAGATCACACTAGTACGTTACTTAGTAGTTACTAGTAATAACTACCTAGTCTTAGAAACAGAATTAGGGTTTCAAAAAACGTGCTATGATAATGATCGCCGCGGTTGAATAGCAGCTCTAGCAATATAATAGTACATTAGTGACCGGGATTTACTTGATTTAGATACAAATACATAACAATAATAAATAACAACACGTGTTCCGTGATAATCTTGTCACCGCGATTCAGGATTTTGCAACGCGACTGTTACGCCATCTAGTTTGAACGCAACGAACAAAGTGTAGTTTTTCGTTGCCTAAAAACGCGGATAAAACGACGTTATCTAAAAATAAAACTTAGCTAGATCTATTTATCGCCCCCGATTCCCCCTGCATACTAAATTTCTTGAAAATCGTTGGAGTCGTTTCCGAGGTCCAGATTAGATCTATAATCTATACTAATATTATAAAGAGGAAAGATTTGTATGTATGTTTGTAACGAATTGGCTCCTAAAGTACTGGACCGATTACAATAATTCTTTCACCATTGGAAAGCTACATTCACCCTGAGTAACATAGGCTATATAAGATTCATCATCATCCATTACCGCGCGGGTGTAACCGCGGAGAACAGCTAGTATATTTATATACAAGAATTCGGTTAAAGTATTAGATGATTCTCATTTTTGTAATGATTATTATGACATTGGCTTACGTAATACAAAACCTACGGTTTTTTAAATATATTATGTGTATAATAAACAAAAACAAAAACCTTTCGGGCGTGGATAAATAAGCATATAAATGCGTATATTTAATTAATTATGTAAATATAAACTTGTATTTGATTAACATGGTAAGTAGGTGCGTATACAAGGTGATGATGGTCAATTCTTGTAATATTATATCCATAAAGATTTCTAATCATTTTAAGATTTCTATCTCATCTGTTTATCAATAAATTTGCATCCTGAATAGAAAGTATATTTTATAGATTGTCTAACAGCCGTATTTATAAACAAGCAAAAGTAATTGCATAAGGAAAAGTAACGATTTTAATTCTATAGACTAGAATTTGCCTGAAGTTAGAACTATCAAAGGCTAGAATTCTCACAACCAGTTGCAGAAATCTTTTAAATCTTTATCCGACATTGAATCGTTCCACAAATGAAAATTCTGTCAATATCAACTTTGTCTTTTCTGCAACTCCATTAAAATTATGGTTTCATTAGAACTAAAGCTGGATTAACTAATGGACTGCTAATGAAGAGTTTTCTGCGACTGGAAGAGATCCGAGTAATAGTCACCATTAAGCAATGAGAACACGTCAATTTTTCTTTCTTATTGCAAAAGTGAAGTTGTATAAAAATTACATTCGAACTGTGAAGGATCTATTATGCTGTAAAAATTAAAATCCCACGACAACAACCTAATACAAGTGTAAAAAGATACACCGAATTTTGATAGGGTTATGTCATGCATTTACTTTAGTAAGTAACGTTCATTGCTCGACTATAGAATAAGATTTTATGTTGAAGTATTCTATCGGCAAGTAATTACTTCTATGAGAAATTACTTAGCAACAAGTACTTGTTTATAAATACGAGTGTCAAGACATTTTCACGATGCTAGTATGCGCTTGTAATGTACGATTCAGCCACTAGTCTTCCACCTGGAACCCGGGCCTTCTTAGGCTGGGATCCAGGGGGCTGGTGTTAAAATTATATTTTATATATCCCGTTAAAAGCGAGAGCATTCACCTTAAAGTAGATCTGAGGCCATAGGACAAACAATTTCCGAAAAAGTATTCATATAAGCGTCAATACGTCACGCTATACAGTATGCCCTAGATACATGACAGTTTGTACTGTTGCACGTGAACGAAACGTTACGTTACACGCACGCAGTTATTCGTGCTAGAGCCAGTGACATAGGGTTCATATACTTGATAACGTTGTGTCTAGTGTTGAGATCTTCAGGTTCCTGCTACCCTGGTACTTTCGGTTACAATTTATATAATGTGTTTGTGTATATTGGATGGTGAAACTAGACTCTTCTTGTTGCTGGTCTCCTGGTACCTTACCGACAACTACTTTACCTGTGCGCTTACCACGAAACTTTGCGTAAGTCTATCGTAATCGTATCGTCGTATACAGTACAACCTATGAGTGTATCTGTGTCACAGTGTGCCCTAGATACATGACAGTTTGTACTGTTGTACGTGAACGACACGTTACGTTACACGCACGCAGTTATTCGTGCTAGAGCCATCACTGACAGAGACGGCACGGCGGCGGTGGAATAACATAAAGCTTAACAGGGTTTCGCAGTGTACCGCAATGTACGGGACTCTGAAAATCCAAAGACAATTAATTTCAGATTCATTTAATTAAAAAGTAACGTTTATACGAGTAGTTCTTACTAGGACTCCATGTGTCGCGAAAGGTATGAACACAAATATATAACAAGCATCAGGGAAACGAGAACAAATAGCAGTAAGATACAATTATTTTTGAATGAGTTCGTCTGGGCAGTATTGCCATACCTTCAGCAGGAAACATTACTGATTCATCATCATCATCATCTCAGCCGTAGGACGTCCACTGCTGAACATATGCCTCCCCTATAATTTTCTAAAAGGACCGGTTGGAATCGGCTTGCATCCTACGTCGTCCTGCTACATTTATCAGGTCGTCTGTCCACCGTGTCGGTGGACGACCTACGCTGCGCTTGCCGGTCCGTGGTCTCCATTCCAGAACCTTCCCATCAGCCATCTGTTCTGCGTGCTATTTGCCCTGCCCACTTTAACTGGCTAATCTTCTGAGCTATGTCGGTGACTTTAGTTCGTCTACGGTTCTCCTCATTTCTGATTCGATCACGTAGAGAAACCCCGAGCATAGCCCTCTCCATGGCTCGTTGTGCGACTTTGGGCTTACTTATGCGGCCCATAGTAAGAGACCACGTTTCAGTGTCATAAGTCATCACTGGTAACACATCGAAGACTCTTGTCTTGAGATTACTGATTAACGGTAGAAATAGGTAAATTGGCAGTACAAGCGCCAACGAACTCATACATAAAAAGCATTGTATACCTACGCATGCAGTGAATGCCAATAGGATAGGGTTGTCGACGCGTGCTTATTGCAATGCTGATCATGTCTGCGCTTGTCCGCGATGACCTTGGCATTGGCCTTGTTTACTTTATAAGTTAGGTAATAGCAGAGTAATCCAATTTGGTTCTTCTTCAATTTACAATGTTAAGTTTGAGAATGTAAGCTGTATATATCGTATGTTCTAAGGCTAAAAAAACGATATTAAAAAATATTTAGTGATACTTCCGCTGAAAAAAATCCCATTAATTTTGGCCTATTTGGGGGGTGTGCACCACCCTCCCTCCCGCATAAACTGCTAATAGGAAGAATACAAAATAAAAAACAGACAAGAAAACCCAAATAAACCAAAAACAATTCGACACGTGTTTCCGACAGTGAGAGAACAACGCATTTTGCGTTGTTCTCTCACTGTTGGTCTAGCGTTCGATGAGTCAACATCTCCTGAGGATGCCTCGTGTAGAGGCGAAACACGTGTCGAATCAATAAATGCTCTAAGGCTAATTAATAATCTCATATTCTTAGAAGGGAATACGATTGAAGTGTTAGTTTGTATTGTGCCCCCTTGCTCTTTGGGGGGAGGTTGCTGCGGCGCCATTCACCGACCGATTTTGATAAAATTTTGTACACACCTGACTTGGTGATCGCTGACGGTGAGCGGTACCTGACTTCTTCAGAAGAATATCTAATATGAGCAGATGAGCAATTGGTCTTAACCAATTATGCCGGCCGTCGAGATAATAGGTTGTGAAATTTAAAAACTAAATATAATAAACTAAGTAAATATTTGTCAAAATTTACAGAATTTCTATGACCTGCAGTTAGATCAAACTGTGAAAAATTGCCGCTGATAACACTGTCCCCGCGAGGTCTACAGCCGTGCGATTCTGTAATGATTCGTCGACGAGCTCGGCGATGTCAAATACTTTATTAGATATCGCCCTTGTATATAAGGTTGTTTTTACAACATTTCTAATCAGCTCTTCATTTGTTTCAAGGATGTTGTCAAAGATGCAACGCATCGCACGGCAGTTCGCAGAACAATACTCGTAGTATTTATAAGGGGTAGCTGAGGTTAACTTTATAAAGCGAAGTAAATGTTATTATTTTTTTAAATATTATAATATTATATAGGGTTATAATGACGTAGGACATAAATATGATATTATACCACGCCAACCAAGTTGCGGACATTTAATTCAGCTAATTTATCATAAAGCTTTAATGTTTCTAAATAGGTACCTATGTGTTTATGCTCCGTTGTTTTCTGCAAGTGGTTCCGGTACAAGGTCTATTCAGACCTGAGCGTTATTACCGCTGTGGGTAGTGAAAAATACAACGCGGAACTCGATGGGTAAATAGTATGAAGTTCCATAACTTCAGCGAAACTTGTACCGCCTAGTGAGGCGGTATTTTCTCTTGTTTAGCGAAACTAGTCCCGCCGATTCGCTAACCGTTGCCAACAAATATCTCTACCGCGCGCGGTAAAATCGTGGAACATACATGGGGTGATTCAGATAGCCCTCTAGGTCCTCTACCTCCCAGCTTCAGTGTATCACTACTTCTTGGGGCACCCTGTATATGTTATCTGGTTACGTGCATTGTCTCTACACACAATAATAGAGTAGTATACAATAGTTACTAGTAGTGTTACCAGCAGACATTGATATAGTAGCATAATTAAGTAGGAAGTACCTGGACGGGCGGGCTTTGTTCGTAACTAAACAATTGATTTTCTTGGTCTAACCTCAAACCAAACACACATTGGCTTAGTGTTGCTTAACAACGCCATCTATTGTCTAGTAGCTTTAGTGTTGTAGCAGTTTATCATTGCTTAAAACACGGATAAAACGACGTTTTCTAAAACTGAAACCTAGCTAGATCGATTTAACGCCCTGAAACGCCCTGCATACTAAATTTCGTGAAAATCATTGGAGCCGTTTCCGACATTCAGATTACCTATCAGAAAGGATATCTAGCTAAGATACCTATATAGAAAATAACAGAAAGGTATTAGATATGATAATTTGATAATAATCGGAACTGACAACCCTACCGCTTCAACCAAGCGTAGGTAATTTTAATGCCAACGGCCGAAGCTTGCGTTCTGTACTGCCGTATATTTTGTTTTTTTTAAGCTAATGGATTTGTTTAGAGCAGATAAGTTTAATAGTGATCACCACCCTTTTAATAATAGGAATACAAATAGGATAGCTGTACCTAGTTTTAGACTTGCGACGACTAATGAGTCATTCCTAGGAAATTGAGTGCGTTTTTACAATTAAATCCCAAAAAACATAGCTGAGCTCACAGAGGGAAAATTCAAGTTGACTGTAAAAATGTTTTATAAAAAAAGCATATGATAAAGTCCGACATTATATAGAAGACAAAGATGCTTGGAATACTCCACTTCTGGCAAGCTGTCACTCTGCCACCCATAAAATGTAATATTTGTAGGATCTAAGTAGAAACTTTGTAAACATCTATATGAAAAGAATGGCCTCGAATTTCTGGCCGCTTCTTCTCGGCAGGCTCTATTTGTTTTCGAACGCGGCGGTAGAGTCTTTAAAGTACATTATAATGAAAAATTGACGTTCACAAGTCTTTGATGCCTAAATTGAATAAATGATTTTGTCTTTGTCTTTGGTACGACCGCTTTAAAACTAGGTAGGAGTCGATACTTAAACGATTATTAATGTCTTACAAAATGAAGACATATTCAAATTGAATGAACACACCACAGGTGGCTTGCTTACTGTTGCATCACCATACTAAATATTGTTAAAAGTCATAATTTCACACCTGCCATTGAATGAAATACAACTTTGTCGCATTTACAAATTTAACTGTTCTTTAAACTATACAGGAAGTTGCGAGGTTTCCTAACACGACAAAGATTTAACTTAAGTTAACAAAAAGTGTATTCACGTTGACTCCTTACTCCTCTGTCGCAGAACGCGAACTTTGTATATCTACGGTTGATGAAGGAAATGCTTAGAATTTGAAAGCGACAGAGTTCTAAGATGATGTGTTAGAATCCAAAACATAGACGTGAGAAAGCATTAGAAACGCCAAAGGTGAAAGTCACGGAAGGCGGATGACCTCGTCATAGAGTAGATAAACTTGTTCTGTAGATCTGCCACTCATTCGAATTGGATGTTTATGTACTGATGGAAAATAAAATACGCATATTGGAAAGGCAATAAACGTGAAACCTCGGGCACAGTTGATATAATATACATATTTTGATATAATATACATATTTTGATATAATATACATATTTTGATATAATATACATTTTTAATTACATACTTTTCATAAGGATTTATTCAACAGAAATTGTATATAATATGAACATGTCTCTTTATAATTATAGCTGCACTCCTCGGTTTCACCCGCGTGGTGATGAATGATGATGATGAATCTAAATACCTATATATCATATGTTTGGACAACTCCAGTAAGCAAAAATGTTTGTTGATGACTTAGAACTGACATACAGCGGCCATTTTTTTTCGATTTCAATCAACATTTGTTAGCAACTGAAATACACAATAGCCCTACAGGTATAATGTAGGATTGTAATGGTGAAAGAATTTTTCAAATTGGTCCAACAGTGTCGGAGCCTGTTCAGTTCCAACAAAAAATCTTTCCTCTTAATAATTACAGCATACAGGGTGTTTGGTAGAGGGACTGACAAACCAAATGAGCGTGTTCGGGGGCCCACTTGGAGAATACAAGTTGGCCAAAAAAAATCCCCGACCCCCCAATATGTTTAACTTTTTTTTGTGACTTTTCCCCTTTTTTCTCCGAAATTGTACCTATTTACCACCATAACATTTGTAAAAACTAAAAACATCCGGTCTAAAACATACTTTACAAATGTTATGGTGGAGAAAACGAGAAAATTCACAAATAAAAGTAAATAAAAAAAAATTGGGGTGTCGGGGATTTTTTTGCGAACACGCTCATTTGGTTTGTCGGTCCCTCTACCAAACAACCTGTATGCTGTAATTATTAAGAGGTGTGTCCTCCTTAGTCGTTCCCTTCTTCTTGACAGAGTAGTCGTGGTTAAAGACGATGCCTTTTCTTTATATAATGCAGCCCTCGCGATGAGCCTCCATCCATTGCGGTCTTCTGCGTTTCGGGTGCTATGGATGGATGGATGGACGTTTGTGTTGCAGCTTTTATGAAGTCTGTCCAACGGTGTACGCGTGACCGTTTGCCTTCTACTTGCCCCTGGACTCCGAGTCGTTCCATGGAGTTTTCATTTCGAGCAATGTGTCCGAAGTATTTGAGGATTCGTATTTGCACAGTCGACAATAACGTCTCCTTGATTTTTAGTTCCTCCAAGATCGAGATCGTCTTAAACGCTGTCCAAGGGATCCGCAGCAGTCGCCGCCAGCACCACATTTCAAGTGCATCGATTTTGCGTCGGTCTCTGAGTCCAACCGTCCATGTTTCTGCGCCATAAAGAAATACCGGAACACTAAAGTTTTCATTAGGCGTATTTTTGAGAGATATGAGAGTGCGATACCAGTAAATAAATATAATAATAGAAGTAACTTGATAGCATACTTATGGCTCTCTACTCTATGAAATGTAAATCAAACTTAATACTGTTCGTTGCTGAGTGCATAACTTGAGAACGGCTGAGAGGCTACTGACACTGCGGTGGTACCAGCTAAGGCGGCCTCTGGTGCTTATAAATAAGTCAAGAAGTTACTTTTCTCACATATTATGATCCTTCCTATGTCGGATCTGAGGGAGGGTGCGATCTTGGGTCGTGCGTTTTAGCGGAATAAAGATTTAAGCGACGCTGCGCACTAAAACGATGATATCTCGGGTTTGGATGGGTTTGTAGACATGATACATACACTGATAGCATTGTATTGAACTTACTTATCAGTTGACAGTGGTAGAAAAATAGGTGTTTGTAATTATTATGCTTAATCGCGTGTCGCGCGTACACCATGGGTACGTTTAAAAAGGTGCTAAGCCATGTTGCGCGTACACAAAGTGTATACACATTTGTAGACCTGGAGTTTGTAACTAATTTTATCAGATCCAATACACTCCACCGGTATAAACTTGGGTTTAGTTTATCATAAATCATAAATTTATTTGCATTAATTTTGGGTACAAATTATTATTGTATTATTGCGTATATTTTAATTGCGTAGATATTATACAGCATATAGGTACATAATATATGAGTAATTCCCAACAAAATTCTGCCTACATTGGCGCGCAAATATTAGAATACAATTTTAGAAGAGATTATTAACAAACCTATTATTATAATAAAACATGACGTTTCATGTATTATTATAAACAATAATAATACATGAAATGTCAAAATATCGATTGAGTAAATAGAAATAAAAATGTTAATAAAATTAAATTAATTAAAATCATTACAGTTCAAATAATCCTTAATAGAGTAAAACATTTATCTAATAACAAATCAAATAGTTTTTAGTTGGTCAAACTATTCAAGGGTAGTATTTTTATTTTTAACTTTTATGCGTAATTCGGAAATAAACCGAAAAAGGCTAGACCCTGGACGGGTTAAGTGTGCGTGCAAGATAAAAATACCGGAAGTGATTTTTTTCCCCGAATTATTCTGAAGTAACCAAATTATATAATAAAATATTATATATAAAAATTTTCGTCTTTATATTGTTATTTGGTTAGTTTTGTAATCTGTTTGTTTTCCAAATAACAAAAAATGAATTGTACTAGCTAAGCCCGCGACGCTGAAGATCATGATAAAAAGTATCCTATATTCTAATATATATCCCAAATAGTTTACTTGGGATGTAAAACACACACATACACTCACTCACACACACCTACACACACATAAACACACACAAACAATATCACCATCTTTATATGTAATATTAGGACCTAAGATTAATTCTAAATTCATTGTACCAAAATGGCTAGCAGTAGTCCAACGCTGGGGAAAGAGCGCTGTATGCTGAAACACGGGTGATGAACCTAGTTCAGCAGCAGATACTCTTGCACAAATTTGCTCATGTTTTCTAGCCCCATTATAATGTATGAAATAACATTGTACAACTGTTTGAATAAAGGTTTTATTATTATTATTTCTTTTATTCAAAACAAAATCTCGGATTTCATCCGGTCCTTTACAAAGGCATAAGTGGGGCTGTAGCCAACACTTAGAGGCCTGTTTGGTATAAAACATACAAAGGAGTATAAAAAACAGAAAAAATGTTGGATGAAGGGTAACATGGTACTTATAACTATTACAAATATGGGTGAAATGGCCAGGCTATTGATATGAACTTATTAGTGATAAGGAAGATAGTGGGCTATGGAAGAGACTACGTCACCTGCCAATTTTAGTCTCATGTTAAAATATTTAGGCAGGTGGTGACTTGCCATCCACTAAACGGGCCCCCCATAAAGGCCACCATGAATGGTGACAAAAGGGGCAACGTTGGTGTGGATGGCTAAAGAGTGTCGAGAGGTGTGCTGCGGTTTCACTAGAGCGCTACTACCGGCGTTATGCCCTTTAACACTTCCACCCTTGGAGCTTTTTATTACTTGCTCTTGCGTCTCCTGTTAATGTCTCGTCGTTATTATTATTATTATTATTATTCCCCGAAATAAAATCTATTTCCTTGCCAAATTTGACCACGATAAGTTCAACGGTTTAGACGTGGTAAGGTAACCAACAGAGTGACTGAGTTACAAACGTAGCTATAATATTAGTATAGACGCGTTAAACTTACACAAATACTCACAGAATAAATAATAAACCACAAAGAGGTGAATAACACCGACAATTATTATAATAATGACATAACATTACATATAACTTCCGAGTCACGAGTTTCCTGGGGCACAATTCCACTAACTTAATTTGTTTCGACTACAATCGAACCGTAGCCGGTTCACATACATCCTTATTCTGCTATTGAACAACAGTCGAGCTGCAGTTACGTTTCTATTGACGCCAACGATTGATCTAAATTTTATGTTCTGCTAACTAATAAATAAATAATAATAATAAATAATAATTCTTTATTTACAACTTTAGGTACAATGTTTCGTGTATAATAACACTCGAGATGCTTAGAGTATGTGTGTGTGTGTGTGTGAGTGTGTGTGTGTGAGTGTGTGTGTGTCTGCGTGAGAGAGAGAGAGAGAGAGAGAGAGAGAGAGAGAGAGCGAGAGAGAGAGAGAGAGAGAGAGAGAGAGAGAGAGAGAGAGAGAGAGAGAGAGAGAGAGATAGAGAGAGAGAGAGAGAGAGAGAGAGAGAGAGAGAGCATGGGCGTGTGCGTATGTATTTACATATATATTACAAATGTAATAAGGAAACAAGATTATATTACGTTTATTTATTTAGGAAGAAGATTTATTAAATTCTCTGTATTTTCTATACGTCATATTTTGCAGCCAAGTCAACACAGCTCGTTTGCATTCTCTCTTCGAGAGGGGATATATATCTAGCTGTTTGCTGATAAAGTTATACAAATGAGGGCCCAATACCTTAAAATGACGAGCAGCAAGTTGTAGTCTGTGGGAATTTGATGTAAGTACATACTCTAACTTTACAACGCTTAAGATGTCGGCTGAATGGGTCATAGTTCAAGCTTGAGTGTTGTCGCAAAAACTCGATTGGTCATGAACACGACGTATATTTAACGATTATATAGTAACGTTTACGATACGTTTACGTGAAGTTACGTTCCAATTTGTCTACAGAAATAGTAGAACGGCATTTTGGGTATTTATCGAACGGCAACCGGAGTCGAACTGCAGTTACAGCGGGGTGGATTGTTGAAATTTGTGAAATAGTAGAATTGCCCACCTGTTCCGCCAAGTTCTGTTGTAATAGAACTGCACGCGTCGTGCACACAGACTTACTTTTACTAACTCGTCTGGTGCCATTATGATCTAGTTATTATAGTATTTAAGCAGAAGTGATCTTTGACGTCTTCTTCCAAATAAACTTATCTCCCGATTCCCTTTTTAACTGACTTTAAAAAGGAGGTTATGTGTTAGACTGCATGTTTTTTTGTGTATGCTTACTGATTTCTCCTCCATTTGTGGAAAGATTCTCTTATTTCTTTTTTGTTTGGTAGAGTATACTTCCAAGGTCCCATTTAAATTTCATCAAATTCGGTCAAGCGGTTTTTGAGTTACACTACAATACCTGAAGTGTTTCGCCTATCTTGATGATGTCATCATTGACGGTGAATGACAATCGATCCCATAAGTTAACAAGGGTCACTAAAAAGGGAGCAACATTTTTTTTCGTATCCCATTAAATACTTTTTTTCCTATCTCCTCTTCCTATCCTTCCTCAAAGGCCGGCAACGCATCCTCGAGACCTCTGGTATTGCAGATGTCCGTGGGCGATGGTATCACGTACCATCAGATGAGCGACTTGCGTTTGCCAACCTATACCAATAAATAAAAAAACTCTCCTGACAAAAATAAATAATCAGCAAGATTGTTCCATCCGTTCTCAAGTTATAGCGTGACCAGGAGAAACAGGGGTTCATTTAAAATGATAAAACTTAACTATCTTTTATTGTGTCAAAAACCGTCCGCGAAAAATTGTCTTGCTGACGGAGAAAACCGCATCTAAAATACGCAAATCCGTTGCGTATTTTAGGAGTTAGCGGACATACAGACAGACGTGAAAAGCGACTTTATTTAGATAATATTTTATTGAGATATAACTTTTACTTGACATTTGATATACTGATTGTTTATCTATATATGAAAGTAAAGTTTAAGTATCAAATCTCGGACACGGCCCAAAAGTTTATTACCTCTGCGTTGAGATCGAAGCTCAAAAGGTGGACATATACGTCTAACACATAACCATGTGTTAGACGTGGTATTTAAGACGCGGTCCAACCCCAATTTTAATTAAAATAATATACAATGCTTTACGTAAGGTTGAAAATCGCTTGTTAGATTGGACGATGTAATGCGTAAATGCGTTAATTTTGTACGGTTTCTTTATATTTTTCGATATATACTAACACAATTGAAAAAACTGCTGGTTCCTACTTTAGTACTATATGTTGGCTATGTATTACCTGAAAAATATTAGTAGTTTATATTATATTAGTAATTTATATAGTTTGGACGTGAAAGTTTATTTTTATGCACCTATTTAGGATTTTTTTCTACAGAGAGCGAGTAATATTTATGAATTCTGTTCGGTTATTACTCTTTGCCTGTTCCTTTTCTGACCTAAGTTTTTTTTTTCATAGTTTATTATCGAACTGTTTCGTTACACTCGATGTTTAAAGATTCTGCTTTTTACTTTTATCAGGATGCGACCGCGCCTTAATGTAGTAATTAATGGGATATGCAAAACAAAATTTGCACCATTTTTAGTGACCCTTGCTATTTACGGAATCGATTGTCATTCACCGTCAATGATGATATCATCAAGATAGACGAAACATTTTTCAGTTATTGGAGTGTAACTCAAAAACTGCTTGACCGAATTTGATGAAATTTAAATGGGACCTTGGAAGTATACTCTAAAACTACCAAACTAAAAAAAATTTGAGAATCTTTCCACAAATGGGGGGAAAATCGGTGAACATACCTAGAGAAATCAGCAAGCATACACAAAAAAACATGCAGTCTAAATTATAACCTCATTTTTAAAGTCAGTTAAAAAGGGAATCGGGAGATAAGTTTATTTGGAAGAACACGTCAAAAATGACATATACGTCTAACACATAACCATGTGTTAGACGTATATGTATATGATGACGTACCAAAATATTTTTTTTAAATTTATTTATGAATCAACAAACAGTACACAGCAGAAGTTCAGGTTTAAAGCAGTATAGATAGAAATAGTTAATAGCTGGCGTACCAGCATCGTTGACCACAGATTGAATATAAATATTTTTTAAATTTATAGAGAGAAAAATTCACATCCTCGGACGGGATTCGAACCCGCGTCTTCTGACTCTCCGTGTCAGACGCCATTGACCAACTATCCCGTCTGAGGATGTGAATATTTCTCTCTATAAATTTCAATGTTTGAGATCGCTAAAGCAGGCGTTAGTGCTTTGAAAAGTAATACTATAAAAATCACAAGGGCTGCGATGTCAATACGAAAGTTTAAGTATTTCTAAATAATGCTTCTTTCGGTTGGATGGTACTGTTAACTGTCCAATAGATGTCGCTCCGTCCCCGCAAGACGGTTAGTCAAATAGAGAGTTTAAAATTCGATGCTCGGACCAGATTCTCGGTGGCCTAGTTGGTCAATGGCGTCTGACACGGAGAGTCAGAAAACGCGGGTTAGAATCCCGTCCGAGGATGGAATTGTTCTCTCTATAACTTTCAATGTTTGAGATCGCTTAAGCAGGCGTTAGTGCTTTGAAAAGTAATACTATAAAACTATTTTGTGTACATAGATATAAATTATACAGCTATGCATTATTTCATTAACATATTAAATTTCTCCGTTAACTAATTGTGCTAGGTGTAAGTAGTTGTAAATATATTTGTCGGTCTGCCTATACCAAATGAGGAACTAAATAGTTTTTCATCAAGTTTAAGCAGACCACTGCCAAAAATACATTTTTATAGTAGAGAAGTATGTCTCGTGACTGTGGCCCCTGGGGGGCAGCGCCAGGGGTTCCTCGTAGTCGTGTAGCAAACAAAAGAAGAATATAAATAAGGTCATCATTAGATTCGTCTTGATTAATGCGAGTGTCACTTGAAACTATATATAAAAAAATGTTTGCCTGTACAGTCGGTTTACGTACGATCATTTTACGTGATAACGTCATTGATCGTGCCTCTCTATCGCTTGTTCAGCGGTCTCGCTTGCACGCTCCGCTCAGCCGGAACGGGACAAGGAACGTGACAATTAGGTATACTTTTCGTGCGTGCAGCGGGCGTTCATCGATTTATGAAACGCTATCTGTGTTGCTTAACAACGCTATATATTGTTAAGTAGCTTTAGTGTTGCTGTGTCGGTAAAACAGTAGATGGCCCTAGTTGCCATAATGATATAGTAGCAGGCAAGCCCGGGCTGCGTTCCAGCAAGCCACAGGACAAGCCAAAATTTGGCAAAACTGCCGGTCCACGATGCCTCTAGGCCAAAATTTGCACGGATCAAGATTTGATCAAGCCCGTTTCACGACACATGTCAGAACAAATTTTGTCCCGACTGGCCAACATTTTTCTTCCTCTTGAGAGAGCCAAATCTTGGTCGGCTGTCAAAAGTGACAGAGTGTTGATAGTGACAAAGTATTTTGTTGCATTTTCACGACGAATGGACAGGTTTGTTTATTTGTACTAAACCTCAAGTGCCAAATTATATATTCTTGACCGGTGGAGAGTAATTAATATCCACAAATTAGTTACCAACCACCAAAGCTAACACCTAAGTTATTTATGTTAAACTCGTTTTTGCCAGATAATGGTAAAAGAAGTTCTAGCAACGCTCGATCAAATCTTGTCCGAATATTATTTGGTCTAAAGCTTACTAGAACGCAGCCCTGGATCCACCGTTGTGGGAAGGGCGGGCATGCACACGACCCTAAGAGACTTGTGACATCAGACATCACACTTTCATATTCGACAGGCCGATGACGTTTTATTAATTGTACAAAACCTGGATATCGATGAAATTATTAAACATTTTCGCGAAAAAGTAAAGTAAACTTCTTTTAAATTTAATTTGACATCATTTGATATTCTTTGTAGTTGTCTTCAGCGAAGTTATTTTAGTTAGTTTTAGTTATCAGAAGGTTGCGTGTTCAAATCACGTCGGGGTCACCACTTTCGTGACCTGGGGATGGTTAGCAGGTGGGAGACTGCCTATGCGTATCGGACTACCTATGATGTGGGATCTACTTTATAAGGCCAAAAACTATGTTCCAATTTAACACTTTTTATTCTTCAAATATAAGGACAATGTTGCGCGACAAAAGCGGGGAGACGACGGTGTGGGCAAGGTGCGGGCGGCGGTGCGCAAACGCAAACCGCGGCGTAAGCAATCCTTGCCCCCACACAGAGCAAGAACATCTTATATCTCCGAGTAAAAAGCGCAGGGCTTTGCCACGCACGGTTTGAAGTGTTGTACCTGCTTCAAAATTCAGAATGGCACTGGACTGTTAACATCAGGCGAGCGACTTGATACTATATCGATCTCATGATCGATATAGAGAGCTTATGCTCCGACTCGCACTTTGCTGATTTTCGGGTGGCTGTGACCATAACCCTTTTAACCCCAGGTTTTCATTACATGAAAACACGGATACAACGACCTTTTCTAAAAATGAAACCAAGCTAGATCGATTTATCGCACACGAATCCTCTTGCATTATACTACATTTTGTAAAAATCGTTGAGCCTGAGATTAATATTATTTATATACATATATACAAGAAGTGCCCGTTTAAAAGTATTAGATAATTATTTCCGCACTCGGGTTAGTCAGCTTTTAGCCTGTGTGACCAGTTGATTGAAACACGATAGGACTGTTTATATACGAAAGTGAAGGTAAAGTATCAAATCTCCGACACGGTCCAAAGGTTCGTCACCTCTGCGTTGCGATCTTTGACCTTTCCACTCTCATCTTCGTTTGGAACCGGTTCGAAAGCCACTTGTAGCTGAACATCTATGCGGCAGAAGTTTTTACATGCGTGAGTGGCTATTAAATATATAAACGATTTATCGCTTTTAGAATCACAATCAGATTAGTTTATGTGTTTAGAAAGGAATTGTCCAGATACCGTAAAGATACTACAGGTGACCAAAGAGCAGAGGCCATAGCACAAACAATTTCCCAAAAAGTATGCGTACTGTAAGCGTCGATATGTCACGCTTCCGCGGCCAAACTATGAGTGTATCTGTGTCACAGTGTGCCCTAGATACATGACAGTTGGTACTGTTGCACGTGAACGACACGTTACGTTACACGCACGCAGTTATTCGTGCTAGGCACACTGCTCGTCTTGGTTGGTACACTTACACTGTCTGCCAGTTATGATAGCCTAGTAAGTATAGACTACAGTTTCCTCGCAACATCACCGCATAGTACCAGGCTACCATAACCGCATAGCAGATCTCAGCAGCCTTGCTATCGCTCGGCATGCTGATATCCATACATAATATCACCTACTACATGGCTCGTCCTGACTATGTGTTATCTGTGCCCTAGATACATGACAGTTTGTACTGTTGCACGTGAACGACACGTTACTTTACACTTACGCAGTTATTCGTGCTAGGCACACTGCTCGTCTTGGTTGGTACACTTACACTGCCTGCCAGTTATGATAGCCTAGTAAGTATAGACTACAGTTTCCTCGCAACATCACCGCATAGTACCAGGCTACCATAACCGCATAGCAGATCTCAGCAGCCTTGCTATCGCTCGGCATGCTGATATCCATACATAATATCACCTACTACATGGCTCGTCCTGACTATGTGTTATCTGTGCCCTAGATACATGACAGTTTGTACTGTTGCACGTGAACGACACGTTACTTTACACTTACGCAGTTATTCGTGCTAGGCACACTGCTCGTCTTGGTTGGTACACTTACACTGTCTGCCAGTTATGATAGCCTAGTAAGTATAGACTACAGTTTCCTCGCAACATCACCGCATAGTACCAGGCTACCATAACCGCATAGCAGATCTCAGCAGCCTTGCTATCGCTCGGTGTGCTGATATCCATACATAATATCACCTACTACATGGCTCGTCCTGACTATGTGTTATCTGTGCCCTAGATACATGACAGTTTGTACTGTTTCACGTGAACGGCACGTTACGTTACACGCACGCAGGTATTCATGCTAGGCACATTGTTCCTTTAGAATAGAATAGAATATTTGCTTGAATGTGAGTACAATAGGTGTTTATATTAGATTAGGTGCTGACACATTTCGCCAATTTAATGGCATGCAAAATCTTATTATATTATTAATTCACTAGAAATATCATGCAACATGCAACACTCAAGTATAAATGACATAAATTACAAAATTACACATTATTAAAGTAGTCATTCAGTGAGTAGAAACTGTGATGTAGCAGCCAGGATTTTAGTTCTTTTTTAAATTTAGCAAAAGGCATTTCCTTAATATGATTAGGTAATTTATTGTATATTTTTATAGACATTGAGAATCAATATTTTTGGTAACGAGCAGTTCTGCAAGAATAATTATTTACTATTCGGTCTCTGTTCCTAGTATTTCGTGGGAAAACGTTTAATTCTCGTAAAAAGTCTTTATTAAACGGTTTCGTAAGGTAGTCAATGGTGTTGATTCGCTTGTAAAACGTATAAATTGTAAAACACTAAACTAAAATTCTCTAAACTATGGTAGTTCTTATTATGTTAATACTAAAATCTACATTCGTGTAACACTTAGAATGATAATTCTAAACATATGATTTTTCTATTCAATTGTGGGTAGTTTTACATCAGTTTAGACTAGTTTAGAGAGCACGAACTTACATGACTATTAAATTTGCACTAAACATACCCACAATTAAATAGAAACGGCAAATTTAAGAATTGTCATTTGCGAGCGTTATACGAGTTAGGACTTAAGGCGCGGTCGTACCCTGATAATAGTAAAAAGCAGAATCTTTAAACATCGAGTGTAACGAAACAGTTCGATAATAATCTATAAAAAACAAACTTAGGTTAGAAAAGGAACAGGTAAAGAGTAATAACCGAACAGAATTCATAAATATTACTCGCTCGCTGCAGAAAAAAATCCTAAATAGGTGCATAAAAATAAATTTTCACGTCCAAACTCTCAGAATTTTCAGCGATAACACTATATTTTTTTTAAGTAATACATAGCCAACATAGAGTACTAAAGTAGTAACCAGAAGTTTTTTCAATTGTGTTAATATATATCGACAGATATAAAGAAAACGTACAAAATTAACGCATTTTCGCATTACATCGTCCAATCTAACAAGCGATTTGCAACCTTACGTAAAGCATCGTAAATTATTTTAAAATTGGGGTTGGACCGCGTCTTAACATGAACAGTATAAAAACTAACATAATTTACTTAAAATAGATTTTAGTTCGCTAGTTTAGTTTGGTGTTCTGGACAAGCGAATTACTACCAATTATTTAGCTCTTCAGTCTCGTTGATTCGTCAGTTTTTTATAAGTCTTTTTCGCTCTCTTGCCAATATGCTAATTCGTCAAAGACATTTCAATCAGTGCCTCGGAAGAATAACAGGGCATGGAAGCCGGGCTAAAATCAGAAATGAAATGCATATGCCTATCTTTTATTACTTACGATGTTAATAGTGCGTAAGAAAGAGACATATAATACCGTTTTGTTTCGTTATCATGCAAGTTGTCACGAGTTAAAATTGGATAGTGACGATCCATCCTCATTTTCTTTTCTCGAACTATGGGGCTAACATAAAACTACAATATCAACTTATATCCCACTTAAAGTATTTTGACGTATTCGATAGAACTTTTGTATTTGTTAGCATTATAAGATGAGCAATGGTAACCATTTGACATTGCTCATTTTTTTGGTTGTGACACGTTCAAAAATAATTAAAACAAACAGCCATGTTTTGTTTCACTCACACCTTAGGACATGCTATTATATATATAAATAAATGAATAATATATATATATAAATGAATAAACTATAGAATACTCGGTTCTGTGTTAGCCCGGATTCCATGCCCTGTTATTCTTCCGAGGCCCTAGCACAGGCCCTAGCTGTTCTTCTTCTTCTTCTTCTTATGTGGCTTTTTAACGTGGAAAGACGTTACTCTGCCAGTGTCATGTTTTGGGGGATATTTTGCCCTTGTGCTCCCCCAACCCTGAAGGAGTGACCATTGTACGGTACGGAATCAAATGAAAGTAATATGAATATCAAAAGTATTAAAAACTGGTTTCGCTTTTACAAACGTATATTATTGGTTTTAATAAAATTACATAACATATAAATAAATGGTGTGAAAACAAGCGATAAAAGAGAGTCAATATCAGTAGTTCTAGCGATATCAGAATTAAGTTTATCATACAAAGAAGAACTTAACTTAGGACATGAAAAAAAAATGTGATTTAAAGTGCCGTCATCTAGGCCACACTCACAAAGCGAATGATCGCTGACCCTGATTTTAGCAAGAAACACGGGAGAACAAACGTGACCTAGGCGCAAACGAATTACGTTGGAAGTGACCCATTTCTCAGCATTTTTAAACTTTAAAAACCAAGGTTTTGAAGGTATGGTAGGCTGAATTAAGCCAAAATGAGGCCCTAGCTGTTACCGTGTTGACATTTAGCACAGCCAGTTTCAAAACTGTGAGCTTTCTCATCACTCACTCGGACCGGTTCTGACGTCACGTGGAAAGCTTGTTAGCCATGTTGAAATAGCAAGCCTGACGTCGGATGGCAGACAAAGCTAACAATGCCTATAGTTTATTTACTCGTAGTTTAATTATCGTAGATTTGTCGTGTAATTGTGGTGGATTATTAAACGTTAATATCGGATATAGGCGAATAGACGGCGATCAGGTCGCTCGTCACCAGCAAGGCTATTATGTATCTCAGTTGCTAAATGTTGATTGAAATCTTGAAAAATGGCGGGTCTATGTCAATTTTGACAACTCCAGTAAGCAAAAATGTCAGTAAAAGACTTAGACAGGACAGTGCCTAATGACTAACTTATTTTCTTGACTGTGACTCGAATCTAAAATTTACCTAGATATAAGTATATTACAGTCATAGTGATTAAATAGTTATTATACATAATGACTGGTCATTATGTATAATAGCAAATTGACTAGATAATGTGATAAATTAATTATTTATCACATTATCTAGTCTTAGTTATTATTAACCTCAGATATACTGCGGTATTCATAAAGGATTATAATAAACTAACCATTGTTTTTCTTCTTTTTTTTAAATAACTAACCTAACCTATACCTACTTGTGCTCTTACATTATCCAAGTCTTCGAAGATATTATATAAAATAGCTAGTTAATGTGATTAATTTTGTGTCAATTATCACTTTATCTAAATTGAGTAGATATTACATATAATGGCTAGACAGTATATATAATATCCAGATTTATTACTTTGGCTGTAACATATATATATATATACAGACTGACTGGTTGAACACTTTACATAAACAAGGACATGATAATTCATGGTCACATGAAACGTTTAAAAAAATAAAATTAAAAAAATACCGTTAAACTACAGAGGAAACCTTCATTCTATGAATGTGCTATAACTCGAAAATTATGGACACCGTCCGAACGGGGTTAATGACCCAAAGCGCCGCGCCGCGTTCAAAGGAATCAAGCTGCGTCCGAACGGGGTTAATGACCCAAAGGGCCACGCCGCCCGCGCCGCCAAAGGATGCCGCGATCGTCGGCCGCCCGCCCGGCCGCGCCGCGCTTTTATTACTACACGCGCGCCGCGAGTGACCATGTTTATTGTTTTGAGTAGACAATTAAAGTTAAATTAGGTAAATATTAGGCACCTGTTTTTTTTTCTTAATTAGAACGAGAATCGAGTACTGAGCACTATATATCAATATGTAAAGTGTTCAACCAGTCAGCCTGTATATATATATATATATATATATATAAATATTTATTTACAGAATTACTTGAGGAATAGGTACTGTAGGTACGCGACCAATATAAAGGAAACAAAATAGTGACGTCATTATACGTCCAACGTAGGGCGGTTTTCTCCATGAGAAACGCAATTGACAAGATGGCAAAGAAGATGAGAATATATTTTATTACATATTTCATCATCATCTCAGCCGTAGGACGTCCACTGCTGAACATAGGCCTCCCCATGATTTTCCAAAAGGACCGGTTGGAAGCCTGCATCCAACATCGTCCTGCGACCTTAATCAGGTCATCCTGTCCACCGTGTCGGTGTAGAAACCCCGAGCATAGCCCTCCCCATAGCTCGTTGTGCGACTTTGAGCTTATCTATAAGGCCCATAGTAAGAGACCACATACATATTTAACCGACTGCAAAAATAAAATTGCAACCATAATTATTTCTTGTTTGGTACGTCATCATACGTCTGAGGTAATCCTATACAAATTTTATCGTAAAACGAAAACAATTTAAAACTTTTTTGAAAAATTTCCAACGTAAACAAAATATATATGAAACCTTCGCACAGATGACAAAACATGTGAATTCCTTTAGCAAAAGTTTTGCTGAGGACATTTTTATTTTTTTATATTGTTTATTTATAGGTCTAGATCTAATCTTATAAAGTCGGCTTTTGTTTATGTATAAACTAACTTTATATCTCTCATATTCGGTAAGTAGGTCCTTATTACCCCCAAATGGGGCCTGTAGGTGACCAATTAGCGCTGTAGGTTAATAATGTAGCTAGAAAAGCCCTAGGGCGGTAAATAATTTAAAAAAAACACTTCACTCTTTCAAAAAGTTCGCGTACATCTAACCATCATACTGGCAATAGACATCATGCGTTCAGCCCAATGACAAAAGAGGTCGCTTCGCTATTCAGCCTTGTCTTCGTATGAGTATAATAGTCATCAATTTTATTTTTATTATGCCGGTTTTTTTCTACTTACCTCACAATCGAGATGTTAGGCAGAGTAGTTAGCTCGGGTGTAAGCATCAATTGCACCCTCGAACTATAGGCTCTAAATATCTCGGGCTGCAATTGAGGCCTTACAGCCCTTGGCTACTCTACTATTAAATTATATAATGTGTAGATAAAATGCAGGCTAATGTTTCATGTTAACATTCCGAATTGTCTATAGGTACTTAATATTATAAGAAGGAAAGATTGGTTTGTTTGTTGAATTGAAGAGGCTCCGCAACTACTGGACCGATTTGAAAAATACTTTGACCATTACAATCCTACATTATCACCACATTGACTATACCTATAGTATGATTGATTATCATCCATCAACACACCAATAAAACCGCGGAGATTTAATAACAATATTGCAAAAACGCGCATTTCACAATAAAACACAAAAACATTCAAATATGTAACGTGAAATTTCCCCCACATAGCCTTTGTTACAGCCGTCATGGACAATAACAACCGCAGCACAAGACCTTCTATATTATAGAAACAAACCCGTAACTAAATACCTGACAATAGTTTAGTTTTACAATCAGAAACACCTGCGTTGTGTTTTACTAAAATAAATCTAGAGAGACGCCAATCCGTGCGCTGAGTACCAAACCTGGTGTCGCAAGCAGCGGCCGTATTCCGCGATTCAACGTATTCTCAATACTCATTTATTGCAACATATGTAGCGACAAAGGCAAAGTCAAAATCATTTATTCAATTGAGGCATCAAAGACGCACTTATGAACGTCAATTTTTCATTATAATGTACTTTAAAGACTACCGCCGCGTTCCAAAATATATAGAGCCTACCGAGAAGAAGCGGCAAGAAACTCGGGGCCATTCTTTTGATATAGATGTTTTTACAATGTTTTTACTTAGGTACTACAAATATTAGCTCCAGTGTGTTGCCTTACAAAAGAGAACATAATAATGGTATCAGTAGGGCAAGACACGCTACACTTTGACATCTTAGTACACGAGTAGATAGATCCTGGAGTGATCAGTCCCAAGCTGTTTTATCCTCCAAGTATCCTCCAAATAAGACACGCAGGTGTTATTGAACATGTTTTTATTTGTATAACATATGACCCTATAAGGGTATGGCAACAGTAGGAACGGAACGATCTATTTTAATTTTATTCAATTTATCGTTGAAAAATTCGCCTAAGGTATAATAACATTTCGATTCAAGTAATGATTTTAAGTGTTTAATGAAACATTCTACAATTTCTATATCTTTTAGTGTATTAGGCAGTTTGTCATATATTTCTATAGCCATTGAGTTAGGGCCGGATCTCTACATTTCTAGATTGGACTTTGGTTGTATCAGTTTATGTCTATATTGTGATCTGACATTATTACGTGGTAGGTCAGCATATTTTTGGAATAAATATGGGTGCTTTTTTACATATTTGAATATTTCTAATATATAAATAGATACTAAGGATAGAATACAAATTATGTTAGTTTCAATTAGTTCATTATCCACTGCGGTTTTAAAACTTAACGTTTGAATATTCGTAAGTACAGAGCAAGCATTGTAAACTGTTTACATGCAATATCACAACCGGCGTTCAGTCGCATAATGCAAATGTTGCGAGCCGCCGCCAGCAATGTGTTCTGTTTTTGGGCATATTGCTGCGACACCGGCCCCGTTCTTGCATAAAACCTACGATCACTTGCTCATAAAGTGGCTCTATGGTCACCGCAATAAGACACAGAATGACACCCATAATCAAACTGTGATTTTTTCATTTAATTTTTTTTAAATTTTATTGGTTGAGGTGCTTTGTTCTTAAAAAAGTTTTTATTTAAAAAAAGATCGTGTTCAATAGAACAATTAAATTAATGCTCCTATTGCTTGCTCATTTCATGCAACTTCTTATTTAAATAGATAATTTTAACTCGTACGTGTTTAATAAATAAAACGTTCACTCGAATATAACTTTTGTTTTCTCTGTAATAAAAGAAAACTTTAGATTCCCCACGTGGCAGAATAGCCGCAAACCCTATGCGCGGAAAATAAAAAAAAAAACCTCATCCCTTTAGTCTGTGGCTGATCGCAATGCGCGCGCTTAGGAAAAGTGATAAATTTTTCCTGCCATTGCGAAAAAATTTTCGCAATTCGTTTTCACTGTTAAATTACAGTTATCTATTAATTAAAATGTCTACAAGTAGTCATTATGAAAGAAATGTTTTTTTATAATTATTTTCTTCACAAGTGTGTTGACAAACGTCGTATGATACACGTGTGTATTGATGATTACCGTCCTCGGCTCTCTTAAGACCGTCACCTGACGGGTCGGCTCTCAATGGCGCCTCAGCGGTAATCACCAACATTACACACTTGTAGCATAATGTACTATTTTTCAAATTTGCAAAGACTGAAATACCAAATAAATGTGATATGTACTTTTATGATGCTAATGTGTGTAGATTGATTAATAATGTACTGTTTTTGTTTCAGTTGCCTCGGTTAAAGCTGGTAAGTTGATGTATCCATGAATAAGAGATAAAACCTCTTTTGTAATTAATTAATTGTTAAGATGTGCAAGATGTGTGCCTGACGCTTGCCCATGGCGGTTACATTGCCACCCAGTGGGGTGCACCTCTGAATTTCGACAAGTTCTATACTTCGATAGCCGCTTACTGCGAAAAGACATAGTTCGACAAGTCATTGATTCGACAGAACATATATTCGATAAGAATTACTCGTATTTTATCCCAGGAGTGCTGCGTAATATAATCCATCAAAGGTCATTGGTCATCATGCGGCCAGACACAATAGAAATTTCATTGTTATAATATAACGACTCTTGAAGGGATATATTAAATCCTTATCGAGGTCTAGGTTAGCCTAATTCTGGCGTCGTGTGCTCACCATTAAACCTAACGTCACTATTTAATCCTTTGCGCACCAGAGACGTAAATTTACGCGACTTTGATTCATAAATTAATTAATAATATAAATTAATTAATTATTAATTCAACGAGCTATGGAGAGGGCTATGCTCGGGGTTTCTCTACGTGATCGAATCAGAATTGAGGAGATCCGTAGACGAACTAAAGTCACCGACATAGCTCAGAAGATTAGCCAGTGGAAGTGGCAGTGGGCAGGGCACACAGCACGCAGAACAGATGGCCGATGGGGCCGAAAGGTTCTAGAGTGGAGACCACGGACCGGCAAGCGCAGCGTAGGTCGTTGCGACGTTGGATGCAGGCCGCTTCCAACCGGTCCTTTTGGAAAATCATGGGGGAGGCCTATGTTCAGCAGTGGACGTCCTACGGCTGAGATGATGATGATGACGAATTATTAATTTATCTGATTTTTTACTTTATGTGTTAATAATTATATTTATACTAAATGTTAATTGATGTATCTGGTAAACTGCCGTTTTAATTAATATAATAATTTTTTTTTTGTATTAATTATCAAGGTATAGCAAGGGTTAAGCCAGTAGAACAGATGAGAATATCTAAGAAGTTCCTAAGATACGACAATACGCAAAATGGACGAACCATTCTATTAATTTATTATATTGTTACGAGCAATTTTCTTAACAAGTTAAGTATGATACAAATTTTCTTTTACCAAAAAATGGAACCTACTTCAACACCAAAATGTGTGAAATATCTTGTTGAACTGTTATCACGATATTCTGCACATGGTTTGCACGAATTACAACTAATTAAATAAATTAAATAAATAAATTAATAAATAAAATTAATAATAAAATTAATTAATAAATTAATTTAATCAATTAATAAATTATAATTAAATAAATTAAACTAATAAATAAATTAATTAATATAATAAATACATTAATTAATTAATTTAATACATTAATTAAATTAATTAATTAATTTTACATGAATTACAACTTGTTGTTAAATTTGATATATACTGTAAAACATTGTTTTTTTTTCGTTTAAACTTTAAAACACGTTTAAAATATTTCAGAGAGCCTATTTTTATATGATTTATAAGCAATTATTAAAAAAATTATGAGTATTTTCGGCAGAGGGCCGTAAGTAGAGGTCTTGCGATAGTCGGCAGTCGCCTCCCGAATCCCCGTTTGCGAGGTGACTGTCGACTACCGCTCAGGAGGTCTTATTCGTCACCACTCAGGCATGTAACGTGGTGCGTTGTGATATAGTCAAGGAACGATACTAAATTTGTATTGAATCCACTAGAATTACTCGAAAATATCGTAATGCACCGCGTTCCGTCTCTGAGTGGTCAGCGTGAGTGGTAGCGAATACGGCTCCAGAACCAAATTTTGCCGTTTAAAGTCAAAGTCAAAATAATTTATTTAAATTAGGCATCAAAGACGCACTTATGAACGTCAATATTTCATTATAATGTACTTTAAAGACTCTACTGCTGCGTTCCAAAATATATAGAGCCCACCGAGAAGAAGTGGCAAGAAACTCGGGGCCATTGCTTTTATATAGATGTTTACAATGTTTCTACTTAGGTACTACAAATATTACATTTTATAGGTGGCAGAGTGACAGCTTGGAAGTGGAGTATTCCAAGCATCTTTGTCTTCTATACAATGTCGTACTTTATAATGAGCTCTTTTTATTAAAACGTGTTTTACAGTCAACTTGAATTTGCCCTCTGTGAGCTCAGTTATGTGTTTTGGAATTTAATTGTAAAAACGCACACAATTTCCTAGGAATGACTTATTAGTCTTCGCAAGTCTAAAACTAGGTACAGCTATCCTATTTGTATTTCTAGTATTAAAAGGGTGGTGATCACTATTTAACTTATATATAGGGTGTTTGGTAGAGGGACCGACAAACCAAATGAGCGTGTTCGGGGGACCACTTGGAGAATACAAGTTGGCCAAAAAAAATCCCCGACCCCCCAATATGTTTAACTTTTTTTTGTGATTTTTCCCTTTTTTTCCGAAATTGTACCTATTTACCACCATAACATTTGTAAAATCTGTTTTAGACAGGATGTTTTTAGTTGAATTTGGTCTCTAATACACCTTCAGGCCACGCTAAGCAAAATTGGATATAAAACAGAGCTAACTAACTGATTTAGTTAAAAAAAATTGGGGTGTCGGGGATTTTTTTTGGCCAACTTGTATTCTCCAAGTGGGCCCCCGAACACGCTCATTTGGTTTGTCGGTCCCTCTACCAAACAACCTGTATATGTAAATTTTTACGAACATATATTATATTTTCAAATACATATAAGGAAGGCAAAGAAAAGATTCACAGGGACCCATTTCGTATAAAGCACGTTTTTTTAGGATAAAGATGGTCTCTATATTAGCCGCTGAACCCCATAGCAATATCCCATATGACATTACGCTGTGGAAATATGCAAAATACACTAACCGCGCCGTAGAAGCGTCTGTTAGCTCTCTTATTTTACGTACCGCATATGCAGCAGAACTGAGTCTCCCAGACAGGGCATTTATATACATGTAAATGGTATTAGATATATAGATAGATGTACTCCATCTTAATTAATGTTTACATTGTGGTCTATGATCATCGCCTTAGCGATGCTATCATGAGCAACCGCAAACCAGACGAGATCAGCGAAAGTTACAAAATGACGTAATTTATAACCGCAGTATACATTGTAATAAAATTTGAGTTTGTTTACCTTTAAAAAGTCAACCGACCGGTTGCGTTCACTTTATTATTGCGTCGCGCGTTAAATATCATAACTGGATAATTTGTGCGTTTAAAATATACTACAGAGGTCAAAGCACAATTTGATTTGAAATAGTAATCGGATCGTAAGCGTGAACGTGTCACGCTTTGGCTCACAAACTATGAGTTTTGTCACAGTTGCTCTAGGTACATGACAGTTTATACTGTTGCACGTGAACGACACGTTACGTTACACGCACGCAGTTATTCGTGCTAGAGCCACTGACATAGGGTTCAGATACTTGATAACGTTGTGTCTAGTGTTGAGACCTTCAGGTTCCTGCTACCCTGGTACTTTCGGTTACAATCTATATAATGTCTTTGTGTATTGGATGGTGAAACTAGACTCTTCTTGTTGCTGGTTTCCTGGTACCTTACCGACAACTACTTTACCTGTGCGCTTACCACGAAATTTGCGTAAGTCTATCGTAATCGTATCGTCGTATACAAACTATGAGTGTATCTGTGTCACAGTATGTCCTAGATACATGACAGTTTATACTGTTGCACGTGAACGACACGTTACGTTACACGCACGCAGTTATTCGTGCTAGAGCCACTGACTTAGGGTTCAGATACTTGATAACGTTGTGTCTAGTGTTGAGATATTCAGGTTCCTGCTACCCTGGTACTTTCGGTTACAATTTATATAATGTCTTTGTGTATTGGATGGTGAAACTAGACTCTTCTTGTTGCTGGTCTCCTGGTACCTTACCGACAACTACTTTACCTGTGCGCTTACCACGAAATTTGCGTAAGTCTATCGTAATCGTATCGTCGTATGCAGTACAAACTATGAGTGTACTGTGTCACGTGTGCCCTAGATACATGACAGTTTGTACTGTTGCACGTGAACGACACGTTACGTTACACGCACGCAGTTATTCGTGCTAGAGCCACTGACATAGGGTTCAGATACTTGATAACGTTGTGTCTAGTGTTGAGATCTTCAGGTTCCTGCTACCCTGGTACTTTCGGTTACAATTTATATAATGTCTTTATGTATTGGATGGTGAAACTAGACTCTTCTTGTTGCTGGTCTCCTGGTACCTTACCGACAACTACTTTACCTGTGCGCTTACCACGAAATTTGCGTAAGTCTATCGTAATCGTATCGTCGTATACGTACAAACTATGAGTGTACTGTGTCGTTCGTTACGTTACGCTTACGGAGTTATTCGTGCTAGGCTCTCAGACTAGTGAACCTACCACAAGCAAAGCACAACAATTTGCGAAACTCTAACGTCTTTGTATCGTTATCGTATACTGTACAACAATCTTGTGTGTTACCAGTGATAACATGCATATGGCACATAAACGTGGTCTCTCACTATGGGCCTCATTACTAAGCTCAAAGTTACACAACGAGCTATGGAGAGGGCTATGCTCGGGGTTTCTCTACGTGATCGAATCAGAAATGAGGAGATCCGTAGACGAAGTCACCGACATAGCCCAGAAGATTAGCCAGTTGAAGTAGCAGTGGGCAGGGCACATAGCACGCAGAACAGATGGCCGATGGGTTGGGAAGGTTCTGGAGTGGAGATCACGGACCGGCAAGCGCAGCGTAGGTCATCCACCGTCACGGTGGACTGACGGTTCGTATGATAAACGAAGAAGTAAATCGCTTCGTCCGGGTAAATGGAATATCCACCATAAAGCGGTGGCGCTTCTGAGTATCTCTGGATGTCCGATTATAGAATGGGGATGTCGGAATCAAATTGTGAAGTTCCATTGCACACTCACCGAAATGTATCCGATAAAAAACCGATAAACAGGCGACTTTGCGGCGATGCTCGAGACTCTGGAGTCTCTTGCGTACTAGGTGGTCGTCGTTAATGAGTTTAAAAGAATTACATAGTGTCGCTGCGACATGTCGTTTGCTGTGGCTTCATGTAGCCGGCTTCCAACTTGCACCTTTATTGGCCAAATATGGCGAATTGCGAGTGAACGGTTAACCCGCTTTCTTTAGGACCCGGTGTAAATTTGAGGCTCAGTAATCCGCGAGCGAAGCCGACTTGTAAATAATAAACAATCCACGGAACTACTTCCGATAATTCTTGTTTCCTGAGCGCACAAAACCGTGTGAAGTTAATAGTTAATCAATAGATAGTGAATGGTAAACTAATTGTGTAACTATAGGCTTGTGAAGAAAAAAATAGAGGTAGTGATGGGAAATAGTTTTAAGTTGTCGATGAAATGTTTACTAATCGAATCTTCTATGTGTCGATAGATAGAAGTTACTTAAAGAAATACATCGTGTTGAGTTTAAGGCCCATTAAAAGAAAAACTGGATTTATTTATTGAATATTTTATGATTTCTTTTCACTCATTTCTTTTTGCATCCACCTATGTTTGCTTATTGTTGGCGAAACTTTTTATATAATTCGTGGCTAGTTGACGCTATGCTCAGCGTGACTTTACGATATTTGTACTTTGGATCTATTATCTAATTCGGCGTTAAATTGCTTCAATGGAGATATATTTCACCTTATTGCATTTTAACGAAATTCTAGATACACATGAAATTTAATCCATCATGTTTGAAATATCTGAACACCATACAAGTAGTCATAAACGTACTTTCAATTACAATTACCATAACCACACTTATATACTTTCTAGACTATTTAATATGATTAAATATCTATAATCTTCATGGGAATGCCGGATGTATAATCAATGTGAGGTAAGATTGTTTTTCTAATGTTCGTCTTATCTGCAGAAAGTGCTCCACATAACAACTTTCATGTAGGAGATTTTTTTTAATAATCAGCTCAGCAAGCATTCTGAAGATTGAAGCTTTAGTAATTTCTTCAGTTATTGTTGCTGGGTAGAAAGAGAATAGAAAGAATGCATATTGTTTAGTTATTCTATTATCTTGCCTATCTTTGAATGTATTTTTCGGAGGTATTATATGTCATGCCATAATATGAACATACCATAATACTATGCCCTATTCTAATATAACAAATACAAATGTTTATTTGCTCCAAATAAATGCAGGTTACAATTTTGCGAGTCTCGGAAATTAGGTATGTGGCCTGTATATCAAGAGCCAGGTCCTTCCCGGCTGAGGTAGATCAAGTGAACATCTATTAACCCTTGCCGTCCCAGAGACGTATATATACGTCAGTTTCATTCATAAACCTTTTGTTTTAATTATCACGCTATAGGACGATTAATGTATGTCAATATTAATAAAATTCTTCTAAATCAAGAGTTCTCTATTTAATTTAACCACCTGACTCTCTTGTTTTAGCACGCTGGACATTTACTTAAAAACATCGTTTGTAACTGCTTGAGAGTCTCAAGTTGAGACTTAAAGATTTTCATGAATATTTATAATATAAAATATACCTTTTACGTACGAAGAAATAATATCAGGAAGAGTAACTGCCTTAAAAATGACCCAGTAAAAGTCGTGCTAAATCATTAACATCGTTCACGCCGCTATGACTCAGCTGTCATAGTAGACGTTGCAGCACGCGCGTGGACCAATCCCTGCTTTCCTTCTGAAATTTAAACCCATCACCGAACATGTCTATTTGTAACCTCGGAAGTAATTCGTATTTGGAATCATACGTCGTTTTGGTTTGAATGACCACTTTTTGTGTGGAATTTGTTTTGAGTTATGCTTTCTGACATTATTTCTTCATAGCCTTTTACTTTATTACATAGCTTTTACAAGGAAAAAGTTGCATATTGTACGTAAATATACTAAATGACTTAAAAGCGTTAAACCGCTACTACCTTGTTACAAAACATGAACGTGCACGTTTTAAAATCAAGTGGATAGTGTTAAATTCACCATCTAGTTTCTAAAACTTTAGTCGTCATCGACCAGGCTTATAGTCATAGTTATTTTTTAATATCACAGATACAGGTCTAACAAAACAGATGACTAGCAGTACCTTCAGCAGTACAAAGATATACAAAGTTATCGATACATTCGCATCACTAGTGATTGATTCGAATTAGTTCGTGAACCCGCCACTATTGTGGATGAGTCGGCCGTGGGAGTAGAGAGAGTGTGCGAGCGCCTGGCTTGTTAACCACGGTTTTGTTAGGGCGTATGACATCGTCAACCGAGCGGCTTTATGTAGGTCAGTGGAAACATCGAAGGAAGGTTTATTTAAATAACTAGCTGGTGCCCGCGACGTCGTCTGCGTAGGCTTAGTACTTCGAGTAGCTTCTTATCATCTCCAACGCCACATCTATCTTTATACAAAAAGAAAACATGATTAAATTTAGGTACTTAGTAACTTAATCAGTAAACACTAAAATATACAGTACCTACGTGCATACAAATATAAAATTTATCACCATGGAAAAACAGTCATTACATTTCATCACCCTTGACGGTCGCCGAGCACTTCTGGTGTATCGAAATGTCAAAATGATACAAACTTTGACAGAACTGTCACCATTACGATCTTACCGCAGGCCGAGATCTTGTTATTTTGTCTATGCCCAAGAATAATACGCTTTTTCACCCGTGTGGTGATGGATGATAATGATGATGAAAATTATTTAAAATTGACGTTATTTAAATATTTAAATAACGTCATTTAGTTCGACGCAGGACAATTTTTCTGTGCTCAGCCGTGCGATTCTCTAATGATCATCAATCGATGTCAAATACTTTATGAGATATCGCCCTTGTACACAAGGTTGTTTTTCCATCGTTTCTTGTCATCTCGTCATTTGTTTCACGGATGTTGTCAAAGATGCAACGGTATTTGCTCTTAGAGAATCGCACGGCAGTACTAATAGTGCGTTCGCTTAGCTTTGAGGGCATTGGTGGCGTTGTCATTGATGGCTCTTTTGTTAAAGCGTACGTAAAGCTGAAAAACGTTATTTTAACCACTTTCGCCACTTTTGCCCACGCCCTATTCGAACGCTCAACCGAGCATAAGACCTAAAACCGCATGATTATGCTGTCAAATACATAGTTGTCAAAAAACGATCACAAACAACCATGCTCCGGACGTATGGGAAAAATAACTCCTTTTTAGCTTTCCGAACGCTGAACAAAAAGAGTCCAAAACGACATTTCCACCCACAGATTCCCAATTCGAACGCCCTTGTGAGCGTTTTAGCGTTATTTTCGCCAACAGGGGTCTATTCGAACGCACTGTAAAGAAGCAACTAAATATTTTACGATGATTCTACTCAAGTCAGTAATTTATCATGTTATCATTTCAGGTACCATGGCTGGTGGTGCTGATAGCGGTGGTGGCTGCAGAGGAAGCTCATCCAGGGCTCGTAACTAAGAACAGCGACCAGGACCTGCTTGCTGAAGCTACGCATTCAGGTATGTTCCGACGTTATTGAAAATGAATGAAGGAATGAAGGAATGAAGGAATGAAGTAATGAAGGAATGAAGGAATGAAGGAATGAAGGAATGAAGGAATGAAGGAATGAAGGAATGAAGGAATGAAGGAATGAAGGAATGAAGAAATGAAGGAATGAAGGAATGAAGGAATGAAGGAATGAAGGAATGAAGGAATGAAGGAATGAAGGAATGAAGGAATGAAGGAATGAAGGAATGAAGGAATGAAGGAATGAAGGAATGAAGGAATGAAGGAATGAAGGAATGAAGGAATGAAGGAATGAAGGAATGAAGGAATGAAGGAATGAAGGAATGAAGGAATGAAGGAATGAAGGAATGAAGGAATGAAGGAATGAAGGAATGAAGGAATGAAGGAATGAAGGAATGAAGGAATGAAGGAATGAAGGAATGAAGGAATGAAGGAATGAAGGAATGAAGGAATGAAGGAATGAAGGAATGAAGGAATGAAGGAATGAAGGAATGAAGGAATGAAGGAATGAAGGAATGAAGGAATGAAGGAATGAATTAATGAACGATATAATTTATTTGTAACAAACACAATACAGACAAAGAAAAGTATGAGTGATTAAAAACACAAAGTATAATTTGAAAAATTTTAAAACTTCCATTCTATTCAGTTATTGTAGTGTAGCTCAATAACTACTTGACAGAATTTGATGAAAATGAACACACAGCTTTCAAACAAATAAAAGATAGTTGAGAATCGGTTCACCCAGTCAAAAGTTATGAGGTGACAAACATAAAAACATAAACAAATACATACAATCAAATCGTGCCTCCTCCTTTGTGGAAGTCGGTAGAAAATGAAGATGTTTGTCACAGCCCAGCCTCAGCTCAGCAATATGTTAGTTGCACGCAACCAGCGCTGGACTTCCGCTTGGTTGGGGAGATAACCTCACGCATGTACTGAAACCTACATCAAACAGCACGTGCACGATATAAATAAATACATAATCAAATGTGCGTATGATAACTTAAATTAAAATATTAACAAATTAGAATGATTTATTGGAACGTGACACGTCTCACTTTCAAATGTATGCAATTACTTCAATTCAAATGTATTTAAAGGTGCAAGTTGGTAACCGGCTACATGAAGCCGCAGCAAACGACGTGTCGCAGCGACACTACCGGTTTCTATGAAACACCATTCGTAGTCAGCGACACGAAGCTAGCGTCGCGTCGTCGAGCGGCAGACGACACTGTCGCCCGACAGCAGATCAGTAGTGCCGCTCGCGGGTATCAATCTACCTAGCAAAACAACTAAAAACCTTTGAAACTAAACCGTTTGTATCGCTTTTCAAATGGTTGATGCCATCGCAGTTGCCGTCTGCAGTCGGATTCGAAATCATGACTGCAGCGACATGAAGCGACGACACGTCGTCTGCTGCTGCTTCATGTAGCCGGCTTCCAAATTGCACCTTTATGTTGCAGAACGTGTTAACTTAATTGCAGTGGTATCATGTACAAATACTTTAAATCAAATATTCTTGGCTTCATCCTGGTGGAATAAAGCTATCGAGAAACCTCAGCAACTATCCGTAGAATAGGGATAAATCATCTCCACTACACATTACATCCATAACAGTTTAGCGCGATTGAGTAAGAATGTCCATATTCCTCTTTCAGAATGTACTAGATATAACAAATCAAATCAAATCAAATAATTTATTTGCTAGAACACATGTACAAAGTCGAGATCTTATAAAATATAGGTCACAATGTATTCTGTCTGCTAGCAGACGTGCACATTTTCTATATCTAATGTCGATATCTTTAATAAAATCTAACACAATAATCCCGAAATTCCTGTACATTATAAAAACAATTCGAAAGAAGCCAATCTGATAATTTACTTTTAAACAGATTTCCATCCAATGCCTTAATTTCATCTGGTAAATAATTATATAGAGTTATGCACATATTGTACACATTCCTTTTATATAAATCCTTACGGGCAGGTGGTTGATATAGTAAATTTAGAAACTTCACTCTTTTTTGGCGGGTAAAAATTTGTCCACGTTTTTTTAAAAAAAACACGCAATGTAACCCGCGTGGTGATGAATGGTGATGATGAGAAGTGTTCTATGTCACCGGGATATAACCTATAACGTTCCCAAATTTGATAACGATCCGTTCATCCATTTAGGTGTGGTAAAGTAATAAAGCGACGTAGAGTTATGTATTCTAAAATAAAGGCTTCCTTTCTCCTCTTAGAATCAGTCCAGCCTTTTCAGAGATTAGCCGGAACATAGATAGATAGATAGATAGATAGATAGATAGATAATATAAGTTTTTAAACTATCATGGTCACAAACATAAGAGGTATTCAAATTATCAACGGGATAATTACCATGTACATTTTCTATGAGTTGCCGATATTTCTTGCCTGTTGCAAGCGCCATGATCACGGATGAACTGAGGAATTGCGGGTGGGTGAATGTTTTACGAGCAGACGAAACGGTCTACCCTCTTCCGTACTCGTTTGCTATGCGAGGTCCACTACTATTGTTCGCACTGTTAGTTTTTGTTTAACCGTATCAGCTCGAACTTTGGGACTATTACTGTTTTTGTTTGTACACAATCGTACCACTGGATTCCAGACATTCGACAGTTGAAAACCATCCTCACGATTGAAATTTTTAAACTTCGTGATTTCAATCGCTTCTCTGACGAGTCTTGGTATGTAGTGGCGTTCTGTAGAAAGTATCTGGGGGTTATACAACTCGATCCAGTGGTTCGTACCTGACTCCAGGAGATGTTGAGCGATGGCAGATTTTTGAGAGTTATTTTTTTTAACTGCTCTGATATGTTCCTTTATGCGACAAGAAACAGTGTGTTTAGTTTGACCAATGTAGGAACTACCGCAGCTACAATCAACCTTATAATACACCTGGTACTTTCAACGGAAACCTATCTTTTGGTGACCGTAGCCACTGTGAGATCTTCTTGAAAGGAGTGAAGATAGTATTGACAGAGTACTTGTGTAGGATATTAGCTACCTTGTCTGTCACTCCTTTAACATAAGGCAGATATGCAGGACATCGTTCAACTTTGTACTGTACGTGTTTCCGGTTTTGTCTAGGTAGGGGTAATTGTCCACTGTAACCATTTCTTTGTAGGACCCCGCACAAATGGTGAAGTTCATTTTGTAAGTGTTTCTTGTCACACAGGTTATATGCCCGGTTGGTGAGTGACGTCACCACTGAGTTTAGATGACGGGGGTGGTGATGCGAGTCAGTATGAACAAGAACATATAAAAAACATAAAGAACATATCAAACAAGAACAGAATGGGTTTCAAAATAACAAGTCTACAACACTAGCAGCTTTTAATCTAGTCAATAACATAATTGAAAATATTGACAGAAAACTTATAACGACAGTGTTGTTTTTCGACATGACAAAAGCATTTGACTTTGTCTCACATAGATTGCTATTAAATAAATTATACATGTATGGTATCAGGGGTAAAGCAAATGAATGGATTGAATCATATCTTCAACATAGACAGCAATGTGTCGAAATAATGAGTATAGATTGTAGGAAAACGATTTGCAGTAATAAATCAGAATTTAAAATAAATCAATATGGCGTCCCTCAAGGGAGCGTTTTAGGACCGTTATTATTCTTATTATATATTAATGACATTGCCAGCTATATTTCGTTTAAGTCTGTTTTATTTGCAGATGACATTTCAATAGTAGTTACAACAACCAAAAATTGCAACTTTTTAGATAATCACATACTTGACATTAATAATACAATAAATTCGGTAGTAAGATGGCTTAACATGAATAATTTAAAAATAAATCTTTCGAAAACTAATTTTATGAATTTTAATAATCTTAACTTGCAAATACAATTTAATGGACATAATATTGAAAGGCCTAGTCAGGTTTCCTTTTTAGGACTAATTTTAGACAAAAAATTGAATTGGAAAATGCAGATAGAGAAAATATGTAAGAAAACAAACAGCTATGTATATGTACTGAAACGTTTACGTAAAACATCCAGCAAAGATACTGCACTAATGGCATATCATGGATATATTGGGTCACTTTTAAGGTATGGATTAATTGTTTGGGGACGCAGTACAAATTTTATAAAGGCATTTACTGCCCAAAAGAAATGTATTCGCGCTATTTGTGGCGCAGTACCGTATGAGTCGTTCAGACCGCTCTTTCAGATACTGAAAATATTACCCCTACCATGCCAATACATTTACAAAATATCATGTTTTGTAAGGCAGCACAGCTATATGTTCACAAAAGCGAGAGAAATATTCCCCGAAACACAAGGAATAGAGACAGGCTAGTAAACAGTTACCTTTCGAGAACAGCACTTTATCAAAAAATCAGTTATTCGATGTCAATAAAAATTTTCAATAAATTACCTCAGTTCCTAAAGGTATTACCTTTTGCCAAATTTAAGAAAGAGTTACAAGCGTGGTTGTTACAGCATAGTTTTTACTCTTTACAAGATTTTTTTAGCATAGTGGCATAAGGTTTAATTTTTAGTTTTAATTAGGTTTTTGCATGCCATTAGCTTGGTGAAATGTGTAAGGTCTATTTTGTTTATTTATCACCTAAAATTTGTGTACTCACATTTCAAGCAAATAAAGAATATTCTATTCTATGCAAGTATCGGTCCGTGTGGGTTGGCTTTCTATATACTGAGAGAACCATCTTCACTCACTTTGATTTTTATGCATCGTCTCGCATAGCAAACGAGTACGGAAGAGGGTAGACCGTTTTGTTTCCTCGTAAACATTCCCCCACCCGCAATCCCTCAATCTATCCGTGATCATGGCGCTTGCAACAGGCAAGACATATCCGTAACTCATTGAAAATATACATGGTAACTATCCCGTTGATAATTTGAATACCTCTTAGATAGATAATACTTTATTGAGACACTGATATAGTTTTTACAGCAATTCTAAAAACTAGTTGTAACAAAGGGCGGCCTTATAGCTTCCAGACAAATCATAGAGATAGATAAAAAAACATAAATTGTTTTTTTATGTTAGTACCGTCTACGGTCTACCGTCTTTCAAATTCATTTAGTGAGAAGCTGTTGATTTATAAACAGATTCTTCAATTTTATTAACCCTTTGCGTCCCAGAGACATACATATACGTCAGTTTCATTCATAAATTTGTTTGTTTTAATTATCAAGGTATAGGAAGGATTAATCTGTATAGAAATACTTATCTCTAAACTAAAGCCATACATTTCGGTAGCCCGTTATGCTTCACTTTTGTTCATCTCCGTTTGCAGGTAGCCAAGCCCAGAAGCGAGAAGCAGGTCTCCACAACTCTTACGGCGAACCTCTGCCCCCCGACGCGTACGGACCTCCTCAGGAGCTCACTGTAGTCAACCAGAGTAAGTACATCTCACTTTAAGCATCTTTGCACTTAGCCAGTAAAGTCACTCACCTCCTAATTTCTCCACCTCCAGTCATATACTCAGCACTTCCCAGTTATATATAATATTCATTAATTTGTTTAATAATCTTAAGAAATCTAATAGATGTTATTCTCAGTTTCAGATCACCAACTACCCGCTCCAGTATACGGCGTGCCAGACGTTCAAACTGTTCACTTCCAAAACCCACCACCTGGTGCATACGGCCCCCCTGCTCCCGTGGTTTTCCCCAGCCAAAATTACGAAGGTCCCCCACCGCCTGTCTACAAACCAAAGCCAACATACGGCCCCCCAAAGTACTATCACCCTAAACATTCCTACGGACCACCTAAACACAGCCATGGACCACCGAAGTTGAGCTATGGACCACCAAAGAAGATCTACGGACCACCAAAACAAGGTCCTCCTAAGTCATCTTATGGAGTACCTTTCAAACCACCAAAGATATCGAAACCTGTCTACGGTCCCCCAAAACCTGTCTACGGTCCCCCAAAACCAGTATATGGTCCACCGAAACCTGTTTATGGACCCCCTAAAGTGACGTATGGACCTCCTCTGAACGTACCACCAGCACAGAACATAAACGTTCAAGAACTACCACAAGTTTCGTTTTCTCAGCATAACTTTATAGGCGGTAGCGTCAGCGGCTTCAACAGTCAACAGTCGCAGTTTAACTTAGATAGTAACAATTTCAATTTCAACAATAACTTTAATAATGATAACTTTGATAACATTGATTTAGGAGGAAACCTGCCAGCACCTATTTATGGGACACCATTGGTTTCATCTCTGCCGGTTGACTTGAAGCCTAACTTCCCTATCCCAGCGGAAACATATGGACCTCCAGGACATATTTTAGGGCCTGTTGGATCCACAGAACAGGTCGTGGTTGAAGGAGTGTCACATGTGGAACATTATGGGCCTCCACAGCCAGATCCGAACCCGAAACCCCCACATCCAGGCATCCCCGCACCGCCAACCCCACCTCACGTGGTGTACGACGGTTGGAAACCGATTCCTGGCGTGTCCAAACCCATAGGATTTGTAGAAAATGTCAATATTAACGACCAATATGGGCCACCTCCACCACCACCAGTGCAAGAAATCCACATAAACTTGGAACAATCACCACCTCATTCCGAACAACATCAATTCTTCAACGTGGAAGGCCAATCAGCTCCAAGCGTCACTCAACACCAACAGTTCTCTAACGCGCAGATCACAACCGGATACTCTAGTGTGCACCAGGATGCTTTATCTAATTTAGACTTGAACGCAATCGTTGGAGGAGATTCTAACAATATTGATCAAGCGAAGGCCGTTTTCGAAGCTCATTACACTGAAAATCACAACCCACAAGCTGATTTGGCGTTCATTCAATCTTCTATTCCCGCTGGTAAGCCTGCAGATTCTTACGGAGCACCACCATTAGACTCTTTCTCCGCGAACGGACCTTACCCTGCTTCTATTAGACAACAAGGTGCTAAAGGTCTGGTGCCACCTTCTGGCATCTACGGTGTGCCACCCGGGAGCCAATACGGAGCACCCCCTAAACCTCCACCGTCAAATTTGCCTATTCCATACGGATCAGTCTCGGGTGGAGGCCACTCCATACACACTGGTGGCCATGCTCCTCAACAACCAATCAAGTTCAGAGAGCCTGTTCCAGGTGGTCTGCTTGAGCATATAGGCCAGACTACTCACGGAAAAGACCATCACGGAATTGATCATTTGACACATGGGCCGTCATACCTTTCACCTCCAATCAAGGACGTTAAAGACTTTAATAACCATGCTGGCAACCACGACTTGAGTTCTGTCTCGTATTCTATCGAACCTTCGAATTTGTACAGTCTCCCTCACGCAGGGAATCCATTAAACTTCCAAAATGCGCCGAGTAATCTGTATGGATCTCCAATCGACTCTTACTCAGTTCCGTTGCTAACCGTAGGCATAGGAGATCATGCAGTCTCCGGATCAAACACAAACGCTGTCACGACTACTATTGATGGCACCTTACTTGCTAATCTTTCAAACTTGGATGCAGCTGCAATTTTGAAACACTGTCCTTACCACGAAGCAATTCTAAGAGCCGCTCAGAATGGGGAGAGGATCCCAGCAGACTTGGCTTCGAAATATGTAGCAAGCCTCAGTTCCTTAGGATCGACGCTGTCGAAAAACCAACTGGTCTCTCAGACGAACAGCTTCAACATACCTATCCATGGAGGTGAATCGGTTTCATACAACACTAAAGATTTGTCTACAGCATCACATACTCTAGTCCAAACTGTCGTTCCCAGCGACACCAAACATGATAAGTATGAGAAGAACAAAGCGAAATCTCTCCGTGATATCGGCAAGCAAAACTTCAAAGATGACAAACTTCAATACGTTTCCGATCAGATTTACAAAACGTCCGAAAAGATAAAAAACCTGAACGAAGAGACGAAGAGGTTACAACAAAAGATTGTCTCGACGAGTCACAACCTTAACCAAGTCTCAGGGCAAATTTCAAGTCAAAATTTCAACCAAATAAACAGCCAGGTTTCAAATCAGAATTTAAACAAAGGACAGATTGAAGTCCCAGTTGACGGAAAGACCAGTTACTCCTTCCAAATTCAATCATCCAACGGTAAAGGAGGTCCGACTATTCCGCATGAGCAGCTCCTCTCTGAAGGCCTTTTACAAAGCATTCTTTCGGCTATCGAACAACCAAACGCACAAAGTGCTTCAAACCAAGTTAGATACGATACACAAGGCAACAACCAAAACTTCCAACAACAAACAAACCAGCAAAATAATCAGAATTCATTGGAGCAAAATAGTCAAAACAGCGTACAATTTGCACAAGGCCAGAACAATTTCCAATTCGAGCGGAATGCTCAAAATACTGTCCAATTTCCGCACAGTCAGAGTCAACAATCCCAGCAGAATGGCAACTACCAGCAACCGCCATCAGTAAAACTATCCAGTTTCGCAGAAGGCATAGCGTTACCAGAAGGTTATGAGCCAGTTGACAGGACCAAAGAAAAGAAAGACCAAGAAATACAAGCCACTAACCAAGATATTAAGCAAATTCTAAACAGCGAGATTATTCACAAGCACAGAGGTGATATTCCTGACTGCCAGGATCTGAAGGCAGCTCATTCAGTCCAACACTCAGTCAGAGTTCCTCCGCCATCCTTAGAAAATGTTAAACCTGTAGAAGAAATCGATGAAAACGATGTTGCTATCTATTTTGACCAAAAAGAGGACAAATCGGATCCAGTCACGGAAATTTCCGTCGCGACTAGTATAAGCGGAAACGTAGAAGATTACAGTGGTAAAGGATTCGGGGAGAAAGTCAAAAACTAAATACGTTTATGTTTGGTAGAATCTAGTCCTTTTTTACCAGTGAGCAACAAAAAAGCAAAAAAGGATCTTAAACCTCCTTTGTTAAAAAAAGAAGTATAGTACTTATGCAAGTAACAAATTGTTTATGGGTACAAAATATTTGTAGTTATTTAGTTTCTGTAAAAGCTCACTGGCGCCATTTTCTGATTGTTTTAGCGAATATAAAACAATTTTAAAATTATTTAATTATAATTTAAGAGCTTCTGTTAAATTTGGAACGCATCCAGTTTCTATTATATAAATAGAAAAGGCAAAATATACTTTGGATGCGTTTTAAATTCATCACAATGTAATAATTATGTACTTTATAGTTAAGTGTGTCAGTATTTCAGATGTTATTATTATTATTTATTACTGCGTGTGTGGAATACGATATTATTATAAATTTTTAATGTAAGTTATTTTGTATGAATAAAAAATGTACAGATGATATTATTTTGTTTTGATTTTATAAAAAAAGATATAGAATATATAAATGAATCTATATTTTTCTTGGTCATCGCATCACACGTGAACGGATGTAAAATTCAAAATTTCAATAAATTGCTATTGTCAGCAGAAGGTTCTTATAAAAGAAAAACCAAGAATAGTCAAGAGGTTTATTGTTCAGTTAGAGATACAAGTACAATTTGAAAAATTTAATACCGACTTCCATTCTATTCACTTTTAGTGTATCTCAAAAACTACTGAACCGTATTCCATGAAATTTTAATGGGACTACTCGGGAAGCACCAGCTTTCAAACAAGCAAAGAATTTTGAGAATCGGTTAACCCAGTCGAAAGTTATGAGGTAACAAACATAAAAAAATGCAGGTGCATTGAGTACCTCCTCCTTTATTTTGGACACGGTAGAAAAGTAGTATAAATTTAATTGTCTAGATATAGGTAGCTTAGGTAATTAGACAATTAAATGACCAGCTTCTACTACTTTTATACCCTTCAATTGTATACCTTTGGTACCAAGTAGACGACTTTTGATGGCACTGTTAGCTCAGTAGTGACTGTGTCTTCGAATCACGGGGTTCGCAGATTCGATCCTTAGCCTAGAGTAAAATATTTGTGCGTTGAGCAGAACTGTAAAGAAAGAATGAAAGAAAATAATGTTATTTAGGACATCACACAACATAACATACAAAAACACGGACAGAATCTGACAAACATCATAATAATGTTGCGTAATTTTATTTAACTTTATTTTTATCTTAAATGGAAAACAAACAGCTGCTTATTTGCTTATGGGTCTAAGATATTTAACATTAAAAGCCTAAAGAAGTTTCCGCTTATAGACATATTTAAATAAAGTATCCTACAAAAGAATAAAATCAGCATGTAACTTACTACTTAGTACTTAACTTTACTTTAAACTTAAATTCAAAACATTATTACTTAAGCGTCAGAGAGATAATTTTGAGGCAACCTTTAAAACCAAATAATAAATAGTACACACACACTACACACACGCACACACCTAGTATATATAAACATAACAAATCAACTGTTCTTTGTAAACTGAAGAAAAATAAAGAGTATAACTATCCGCTTCACGCAGCTACTCGAGTACTTAACACCTTAGCTCGATCATAGGGGTAAGCTGAAAACCAGCCTCGCGTACACACTCGTGTTTACGCAGCCAGTGCTGAGCTCAACTCCGTTTGCTAAAAATAGGTGTGTGTTTATTCATTAAGTTAGTTGTTATCATTGTTAGACATTAATATGTTTTTGTGTGTATTTTTTGGCAATAAAATAATTTCTATTCTATTCTATCCTATTTACAAAATAATAATTAGAAAAATTGTATCAAATGTGCAATAAATAATAAAAATAATAGTATTCAAAGCCGTATAAATCAATTTAAAGAATAGAAAATGCAATAAATTAAATCAATAAAAGATTTAAATGCTAATTGTGAAGGAATTGGTCATGGATAAAAGATTTGAAACATTCTGCTTTGAGATAAACAAATCGACATTAGCAGAATAATCAGTATTAAACAGGTTGACAGGCCGTATAAAGAAAGAGTTTTGGCGGTCGTTGGAGGAGCACTGAGGAGCGTACAGCTTCAGGTAATTTCTGCGACGGGTCACCTTTGCCGGCGTTACAAGTTTGATTTTTGACAGTAAAGTTGGATGTAATGCCATGTAAGAGCCCCGACTCAGCATACGCTAGGGTAAACCCAAGCACTGGTTTTCAGTCGGCGCTCCTCACTCACATCACGAACGTAACTCGTGACACACGAAACAAATAAAAAAATTAAAATAAATCTTTACACTACATAAATTATTATACATAAATAGTACCTAATAAGAAACAAAGAGAATTACAGACAAAGAACGAAACATACGTTACTTCAGTGCCGGATTTATATTTCTTATGAGTGTAGGCCATTTTATTTCCGCCGCCCCATGTACCTTTCTAAAATAATTAATTTTCTTTCAATAGGTGAAATCGATCCCCATCCATTGCGCTATTGACGTGAACCCACTCCAGACACAAGCATTAGCTTAGTTGAAGTGGTTAACAAGGCTACTAGTAAGGTGCAATCGACATTGCTCGTAATATTTTAAAAAAACATTTGTAATAAAGAAGGCACTAAAGTAGACTCTGCAGTCTTATTAGAGGAAATATGACTTTGAAAATGCATACATTCATGAACCAAATCGTCCTGTATATATACCTATATAGGTATACTAGCAAACCCTGCGAACTCCGTTTCGCCACCAGATGGCTTCGTTTTATGTAACATTTCGTTTGGCGCCATCTACTTAAAATATTGGTTTGTAGTACATGCTATGTATCAGAGATGGCGCTGTATGTAAAAAAAGATGTTCCCGCTTTTCTTTTTAAATTTTTCCTGAATTTTCTGTACTATAAACCTCACGGAGCCCGAGACCTTTCCAACGAATGCAAAACCGTGGAAATCGGTTCGTGCGTTCTGGAGTTATAGCGTCAGGAAGGAAAACCCGACTTATTTTTATATAGTAGAAGATTATTTCACTTGTTTGACTTTTATACTCTGAAATCGAGTGAGCGAACGTCTTCTGAAAGTTGCCGCCCCTAGGCCGCGGCCTATACGGCCTATTGACAAATCCAGGGCTTGCGATATACCAACATCTGGACGATTGAAAGGAAATTTCGTGTATAGGTCGTATTTTTCAACTAATCTGGACGAAATTTGTTGTAATATAATCGACTAATAAATATAATATAAATAATCGACTAGTCAGTTGGTTGCTTGTCCAGAGACAAGACAACTGATGGGCAGTTCTCGCATAGTTGTTTCTCTTTTCGTTATCATTATTATCAGCCGAAAGACGTGTGCTGCTTAATATAGGCCTCCCCCATAGAGCGCCAATTAGAACGGATACTTGCCTCCTTGTATCCAGCGGTTTCCCGAGGTTTTAAGAAGGTCGTCGGTTCACCCAGCGGTTAGCCGGCCTACACTACATCTTCCGGTGCGTGGTCACCACTCGAGAACATTTGTCTCCCATCGGTGGTCGGTATGCGAGCGATAAAGCCAATGCCACTGCAACTTTTAGTTTTTAGTTTTGTGAGTATGTCGATGACCTTAGTTCTCCTACGGATCTCCTAATTTCGGATCTTATCATGAAGGGAAACTCCAAGCTTAGTCCTCTCCATTGCTCGTTGAGCGACTTTAGGCTTGTTAATGAGGCCCACAGTAAGGGACCACGTCTCTTTGCCATAACTCATCACTGGCAACATACATTGGTTTTCAAGCTCTGACGTATTGTGAACAAACATATCGAAGTTCTTTTCTGGTTTTTCAATGTTCGTTAAATTGACCGATGTATTTGAAAACCTTGATTTATAATAGACGTGATATCTCGGTAGCCTTTATACCAATCACGGCCCTATCACAATGGAAATATAGGCCATATTCGTCTTCAATAAACGTCTATTGTTATTATTTCATACAATGTAATATTATTTCGTGTTCCTTTCCTCTGCTCCCTGTCTATGTACCGCATGGTCTATTAGATACAAAGCCAGATAAATAAATGGAATAGTAATTTTTATAAATCATAAAAGGCATCAACTGCCCAAGTTTCTAGATTGTATCTCGATACTGGTGGACTCTGATCTGCGGACATATCTGTCACTAACACCAAAATATCAGATCGATTAATGACGTCAATTTACTGTTTACAATGATAAGCTTAAAATAGAAATATATGTAATCAATTGCACTTAATTACATCCTAATCAGAGGAAATAGTGTATCGGTATTGATCTTAATAAAACTGTTTGTTTTAAAACCTTAATAATCCATAATCACGATAAAATCTCCGATCTACAACGTTACGCAAGTACCTATATGTTCTTCCCCAACACGAACAATGTTATACTTATACTAAAGCAAGACGAACTAGTTATATAATAGTAGTTTATGCAACTGTCATATAATAGAGGGTATTACGAGTGAAACATGAGTGTAGTTTTTAAAATAATAGCAGGAACAAACCACCTGAATTATGTAATAATAGGCATTTAAAAAATTTAGTTAATCTAGACCCTGTGGTAGTAATATAACTCCCGTTTGTTACAATTATTTCTTTTTATTTCATTTTTATTATGTAATCCTGAATATTACTTCTGGAAATTTTTGCCAAAGTTTTAACTGATCCACTACGAAACATGTTTTTAAATACTTAAATAAGATTTTCTTTTAGTAGTTTATGCAACTGTCATTATATGACAGTTGCATAAACTATTTTATTTTTTTATTTTTTTATTATTGCTTTTGTTCACAGACTCAATGGGTCCGTTGCATTGTTTACATGTATATGTTAAACTTATATTTTTTTTATAATTACTAACGGAATACAGGAGGACATTTTTTTTTTCTTAACTAAACTTACATAATAATTTTTTTTTGTACACATTATATATAACTTTTAATAGACTTTTAACTAATTTCTAAATATCGTACATACCGAGAGCATACCGGCTCCCGTAAGCAGCGCCCGTTCACGAGCTTGACACGTGTGCCAGCCATCGCCCTCCTCAACCATATTTGAGGGAAGAGGACGACCCGCCACACGACGCCGCCGCGAGAAGAAGCCTTTTAGTGAGCGTGAATGCTCAAGGTATACACGCATACATAATACAAAAGCCTAAGCTTGTCTAATTTTTATATAAGTCGGCTTTCTCCACCCGGCCCAGGGCCTCCGTCACATCCACATTCCGATCTTTTATGGCCATCTGCAAGTTGTAGTCGCGGATAGCATTTGGTGACGCAGACACCGCACGTCGCACGAAACGGCTGATGGTGTCTTCTTCGTCGTCGGTGTAGTAGGTGAAGGTCCTGGTGTGCCGCGAGACTGCAACCACTGCGTGCGGGACGCTCTCGTGCAGACTCATGTTGCCCTTGGTTTTAATGGCGATGACCGACTCGTATGTAATAAACTACTTTAATTATATTTAAAGTATATTAATAAGTTTACACGAGTGTTTTAATACCTAATTATATGCAGTTGCATACACTACTTTATTTAATCTCATGACATTTTCGCTACTAAAGTTTTATCCAACAAAATATTACTCAAATTCATATGTACGAAATAGCGCCAAAATGGAAAAAGTCTTCTTCTTCTTGTTTGTATGGCTTGTGCGGCGTAACCACAATTTTGCCAATATCAGTGGAAAAAGTCTGTTATTGGTCTATTGGCTCGGAACCAGCGCTCACCACAGATAATGTGTACTTAAATTGAATTGAAACCTCCTTGGTCGGGACACATTGTACTTTAATACTTAAAAAAATGTTTTAAAGCATTGTTTTGTTAAGAGAATAATGCTTTAATTTAATTTTTTAATTTTCTCAAAGTGGTATGTAAATAAAATATGCCAATAAAAGTCTGTATTTCATTTCATAATTAGAATATTACCGAATGAGATTATATAAATACAAATTATTAGTACCTAGATGAGCGTGCTGTGCTAGTAAGTAAACAATTGATTATCTTGGTCTAACCGCAAATAATAACCGCAAACAATAACCGTGTCAATGGCTGAGTGTTGCTTAACAACGCCATCTATCGTCAAGTAGCTTTAGAGTTGCTGTGTATTTTCATTGCCTGAAAGCACGGATAAAACGACGTTTTCTAAAAAATAAACCTAGCTAGATCGATTTGTCGCCCCCGAAACCTCCTGCATACTAAATTTCATGAAAATCGTTGGAGCCACATAACACGGACCTATAAAACTTGAAAATACAAAATAAAAATCGAATCTATAACTCCCATGGTGGGGAGAAAAGTGGCCAAGATCTTGGCAGCATTGCCACGGATGGCAATACTAACTTTTTGCCCAAAGTAGGCGCTTCGGTCACCCATCGCTACAATCAAACATTGGGCCAGATCCCTATATAAGTTAAGTGAGGCCGGCCTAAGCGCATCATTGTAGCTGTGATGAAGATACGGCGCTGCATACGCTCGAGGAGTGCCCAGCTTGGGAGAGCGAGCGCCGTGAACTCGTCGCAGTAGTGGGGGACGACATCTCGCTTCCGTCATTGGTCAAGGCTATGGTGGAGAGCGACAGGTCGTCGAACGCGGGGCTAGACTTCTGCGAACGGGTCGTGTCGCAGAAGGAGGCTGCGGAAAGGGAGAGAGAGATTACCTCTACTCTTCCGATCCGCACCCGGAGAGCCGGGCATACAAGGCGGGCATATCAAGCCCTTCTCCATCTCCCAAAACAGAGGTCGCGGGGATGGACACGGGGGTGTCCGTTGCCCCCAAAAGCTCTCGAAGTGGCGCGTGCGAAGTTTCCGTGCACCCCTCAGGAGTGCTGGGATAGCCAATGCCGCCGGGACGTCGGACGATTGCAAAAGCGAATGACTCGAGTCGATATGAGTACCTCCTCCTTTTTTGGAAGTCGGTAGAAAATGGCAAACATGATAGTTCAAAACTACCCATTATCACAATATTGTGAGCGTTGGAACCGCATTCGGCAAGTTATTTCACACTTTTTAGTGTTAAAGTTCACATTTTAGGTAAACATATTTTTTATAAAGAAAAATGGTCAAAAATATAATTTTAAGAAAAGAAAATAAATAATGTAAGCAATAATAATATCATAATCCAATCTCCTACCGGAAACGACGTGTCTAAATTTTAGCATATTTTTGTAGGAATGTAAAGATTTATAATTATATGATAAGATTATATTTTCTCTATAAAAATACATAATTAAGATTCTTAGCGAATTAGCGCACGTGTTAGTGCTTCAAAAAATAACAGATCTCCTATCTATATATTGTGAAATGTCGAAGCTAATTACAGACTAATCGATATGTTGATAAATATCATCATATTAAGGCAAATATCAGCCCGAACTGTGCAGCTTCATGTTAATTTATATTATTTATCTATATTGATTTACCGCCTTAACTTTTGCTTAACGATTTGCTGTCAAAAAAATTAGACTTTTAACTGACAAACACAGCTAGAATTGTTTATTTTAGTTATTTCCATAGCGTTATGACTTATGGCATACTGCTCTGGGGATGTTCTGCAGATATTAATTCCATTTTTATACTGCAAAAAAGGGCTATACGAGCGATCTACAGTTTGGCTCCCAGAGTTTCCCTTAGACAGAAGTTTAAAGACATAAACATTCTCTTGTCTCTCAGTTTATCTATGAAAATCTAATGTATGTAAAGAAAAACAGGAACAGTTTTGATAAAAGGAGCGATGCTCATCAACACGCGGAATAAGCACAAGCTATCCGTACATGTAATGCGTCTCCACAGAATAAGTCATTCTTATATGGGACAATGTATACGATTCTATAATAAACTTCGCAATGTTATCCGAGATTTGCCTATTATTAAGTTTAAAATTACTATTAAAACTAAACTCTGTCAAAAAGGTTATTACAAAATTTCGGATTACTTGGAGGATAAAACAGCTTGGGACTGATCACTCCAGGATCTAACTACTCGTGTACTAAGATGTAAAAGTGTAGCGTGTCTTGTCCTACTGATACCATTATTATGTTCTCTTTTGTAAGGCAACACACTGGAGCTAAACATAAACGAACATTTGTTATATACATTAAGAAATTGGCGATACAAAAAAATGAAAAAGACAAGCTCGCTGAGTTTCTTGTTGTATCTTCTCAGTCTTGGTCACGTTCCGATCCGGTTGATAATTTTTTTAAGAAATATTAAATGTAAAATGATAATTTAAAGTGCCCCCGTAGGCCTATACAGAATAAACGATTTCATTTTCATAACTTTAAATACTGCATAAATTTAAATATCTTCATTTAGTACGCCGTAGAATAGTTTTGTTATGCGCAGTACTAAATGAAGTCACATTTATACAACGTTTATATGTTCGGCAGAATGCAATGTTAATTTAGGTCTACCTATTAAATTGGAGATTGGTATGAACATTTAAAATATTTTTTTGTGTATTATTTTATATTAAGTAGTTAAAGTACAACATGGCAACTTATGTATATAATGTTGCCATGTTGTTGGCAGTTTTTCAACCGACTTCCAACACAAATGGAGGAGGTTTTTAAGTCGACGCGTATATATTTTTTATGTATGATGACGCATAACTTTTTACAAAGTAGTCTAATTATAATAATTTTTTTTTTTTTGGTAGAGTATACTTCCGAAACGGTCATTTCTCATCTTAGTCAGGCACTCTTGGCAGAGTGGTCGTCGTCATGGTGACGGTAAACGGGGGATCCTCGCCAAATTCCATTTCCAAGGCTGTTGATTTCCTCGCGATGTCTCTCCATTTCTGACAGTTACTGGCATTGCGAGCACATCCCATTTAAATTTTATCAAATTCGGTCAAGCTGTTTTCGAGTTACACTCCAATAATTAAAAAGTATTTCGCCTATCTTGATGATATCATCATTGACGGTGAATGACAATCGATCCCGTAAGTAGTAACGGTCACTAAAAATGGTTATTATATATATAGGTTATTTTTTACCAAAAAATTGAACCGACTTCAACACTAAAATCTGTGAAATAACTTTTCGAAGTCGGTGCACATAGTGCACAATATTGTGATAATAGGTATTTTTGTCAAAGTCGCACAACGAGCTATGGAGAGGGCTATGCTCGGGGTTTCTCTACGTGATCGAATCAGAAATGAGGAGATCCGTAGACGAACTAAAGTCACCGACATAGCTCAGAAGATTAGCCAATTGAAGTGGCAGTGGGCAGGGCACATAGCACGCAGAAAAGATGGCCGATGGGGCCGAAAGGTTCTAGATTGGAGACCACGGACCGGCAAGCGCAGCGTAGGTCGTCCACCGACACGGTGGACAGACGACCTGAGGAAGGTCGCAGGACGACGTTGGATGCAGGCCGCTTACAACCGGTCCTTTTGGAAAATCATGGGGGAGGCATATGTTCAGCAGTGTACGTCCTACGGCTGAGATGATGATGATGATGAGGTACTTTTGAACTATCATGGTACCGACTTCAACCAGTTATTTCACACTTTTTAGTATTGAAGTCGGTTCCATTTATTGTTTATCTTTTTACTATGGAAGTTGCCGGATGAGAGGCGATGAAGTCAGCGAAAGCGTTTCGTTCTGCCTCTCAGTTGTTGATTTTATTAATAAGTAATTGAATAAATTATGAAAAATGTCTCTGTTGGGGCAAGGTACGGTGAGTATGGTGGGTAATGGAGACCTTCCAGCTGTAACTCTTGTAGCTTTGCGATGGTCTGTCGTAAGTACGAGCTCGCGTGTTGTCGTGGAGAAGCAATGGGAACGAGCGACCGGTCTTGGTTCTTGAATGGCGAGCTTCTCCATCATTGTTTGCAATTCTTGGCAATAGACATCTGCCGTCACTGGTTTGCCACTTGGTAAGAAGCTGTGGTACAAGCCCGGCACTGGCCTACCAGAGAGTCACCATCATCTTCCTATGAGTAACCTTTTTAGAAGTGAAAACAAACATCACAAACAAAAATCAAACATAATGAACAAAAATCATGGAACTCGCGTCATCGCCCCGTAACGCTTTGTCATAGATAATGTAGTTTTGAAGTGAATACTTCTTCAGGCGCGATCATGGTTTCCATGACTAACTATTGTTGTTGATTGTGCGTCTTAAACATAATGCGAATAGTTGGCGAATAGTTTACACTCCCATCGGCAGTCCCCAAAGACTGCCCGCATGATTTTTTAACGCACTTAGCAGCTTAGTAGCAAAATTGGACGACAGTTTGAACCCCTTGCGGATCTCCATTTTAAAAACAGGCGTTACATTTGCTATTCTAAAAGTATTGGGTACTATTCCACTAGCAAATCCAGACGCCTGAATACTTACTATAACCAAGGTATATCTTGGTTATAAATTAAAACAAAAGATTAAAGAATGAAACTCACGTATTATTACGTCTCTGGTACGCAAAGGGTTAAAGGAACTACAGCAGTGGCGGACTAAGCCCGTCAGAGGCCCGGGGCGACAAAGCTAAATGAGGCCCCCCAGCTTTAAAAAAAAAATGTTTTACAAGATTTTTTATTCAGTTCACAATTGTACCTATGTATTAATAAGTGTATATGTTTATTTAGTTAAAATCTGGCAAGTGAAACCTAAATTCGACTTAAATTATTAAGGCTAAATGAACATCGGTTCCTATATTGAGTCGAAGGCTCAATTGGCTGCCAAAAAGCTGGGTGTTCTCGCAAAGGTGCGACAGTACTTTAAGCCGGAACAGTTGCTTACCTTGTATCAAGCACAAGTTCGGTCGTGCATGGAGTACTGTTCGCACCTTTGGGATGGATCGGCTAAATGTCAGCTTCAGGCGCTGGAATCGATTGAGAAGAGAGCCAGGAAGCTCATAGGCAGTGAATCCCTTTGCAAATCTAAGCTGCAAAGTTTAGAACATCGTCGCAAAGTTGCTTGCCTTTCGGTTTTTTATCGGTTGCACTTCGGAGAGTGTGCATCGGAATTACACGATCTTATTCCCCCATCCCCATTTTATCACCGGACGAGCAGAGACACCTCAAGGCGTCACCGCTACATGGTTGAAGTTCCAGGGACTCGCACTAAGCGGTTTTCTGGCTCTTACATTGTGCGAACTGCCAAACTGTGGAACTTACTGCCGATGTCTCTGTTTCCTGATAAATATAATCTACGAGTCTTTAAGTCGAGAGTGAATCGGTATCTTCTAGGTAAGCGCGCTCCATCGTAGATCACAACTACGCTTAACATCAGGCGAGTTGTGGTCAAGCGCTAACCTATTGTACATAAAAAAAAAAAAAAAAAAAAACATACATATCTACAATATGGAATGGATAATAATGGGCAAGGAAAATAAAATACCACAATAAAAAAACAAAAAATTGCTAAAATATATCAAAGATAGTTTATTTTTATTTTTTGTAGCGTGTATATTATGTGTTTTCGTGCCTTCAATTTACTGAACTCCTCGATAAACTCTGTCAAATCGTATTCTTTTGAATTTTTTCTTTCTATTGAAAGCACGGCTAGATTAAGCAGTCGCTCTTGACCCATTGTAGATCAAAGATAATTTTTTTTTTATAATTTATTTAGTTTAAGTTTCGAAAAACTCCTCTCGCATGATGCAACCGAGATGCACATGGTCAATAAGTACTTACTGAAGTATACAGATACAGAAATATTTATTGGTAAAACCGAATAAGTTTACACATTAAAGTAATAACAAAAATATTCATTATGCTTAGAACTAAGCCTAAGTAACATTTAAAAACAATTTATCATTGAGGAATTCTTCAATTAAACAATACGCCTTGCATCCGTAATAGCATCTTCAATTTACGCTTAAAGCTATTATGAGACGAAACATTCGTTATGCATTCAGGTAGGAGGTTATATAGTTTTGGACCATTGCACTCACGAATATAGACTTTTTGAATGTGTATAAAGTGTGAGCTGGTGTTCGCAATCTGCTTTTGTACTGTGTCCCGTAATTATGCGTTGCACCAAGGTTTTCGAATCTGTGTGGGTTTCATCGAACAAATATACACATCTGGTACAATAGAATATAGGGCACCGTCATAATACCCAAACTGACAAAGAACGGCCTGACAGATACTTCCCGTTTCACTCTAACTATTGCGCGAATAGCTCTTTTTTGCATTAGCAGAGCACGCTCAGACTCCGCTGCATCTCTCCACAGCTCCGTTCCGTACATAAGTATGGAGTGGATCGTAGCGAAGTACCAGCTAATTACTGCTTGATTTGCTATAAGCGATATACAGGGTAACGATTCACTGAAGTCCCATTTTATTATAAATAGAAGGATTTCATGGGCTCTCCATAGGCAGCAACGTCCATATTCGTATCGGTGGCATTTACATGCCTGCAGTACCTTTTTATTTCTTGGGAAACTTGATCCTTGTCAAATTTACCATACATTTGTATCAGATTTTCAACTGCTACAGCCAGAGCGTCATCTGAATTTTCTAGCATAAACTTTGTTTCACAGTTACAGGTATTGGCCAGTGTGCAGCATCATTCGATGATAAGAACTCTAACTTAGAAGCGACGTAATCTTCGGCTTTCTCAGTATTTTTCTTTAATTTATTAGTTTCATAGTCCTGTATTTCAGTGTTAGTCACGTCGGAGTCGGAGTCTTATTAATATCACATTTAGTAGACTTTTCACAATTTTTGCTGTCTCAATATCAATTATTTGTATATTAGATCCCGATACAACAGTTTGATTAATTTCTGTACTCGTATATTTATTTTCTGCCTGGCTGTAGTGTTTTGATCTTGATGAAATTATGTAGGTTCTAACTACTAAGCACATTTTTAAAGTCTTGTTTAGGATTTGATCAGGAGAACGTGGAGGCATTTGGGGCCCCCAAAGACCGGGGGCCCGGGCCGGGCCGCCCCTTCCACCCCCCTGTTAGTCCGCCACTGCTACAGGTGACAAGAGCTGGTGCTTACCTCGGCCTACGTATCATCGTACCAGCTTTTGAGCAGTGGATTTAATGCAGTTATTAATAATATAAGAATGTGAAAGTTTTGATGTTGGACGCATAAACGGCTGATCGGTTGATAAATGAAGTTTTGATGAATTCTCTGTGTGTGATAATTAACATATCACAATATCCAAGACTGGAGGACACTAGTGATGAGCAGGAATATGAATGAAATGAATGAAAACAAATACTTACCCCGGCCAGAGATCGAACCCCGAGCTCATTAAGAAGTCAGACGAAGTCCAAACAAGTCAGGTCCCCGTCTGATATCGAAAAGGCTGTGAGGGTAGGCATGTGAAAGGGACGCCCAATAGTAGTTGTGATACGCGAAATACTGAAACTCTGGCTAGCAAGTTGGAGTGACGAGCAACTCTACTACTGCGCAAATCAAAGTCTTAAGATCTGGAAGGCACTGCAACTGTTAGGCAAGCGTAATGCTTATCAGACTTGAACGTTTCGTTACTTAACTGCATAAAACGGCTAAAAACAAATTTGGGCTAGATTTTATCTCTATATCTACCCATGATTAACACATAGGTTTTCTATTCAACTGGTATAGTCCCTGAGGGAACACAATTACCTTAGTCCACACGAACAAAGTCACGAGGCACTCACTAACTTATAAAAATCAATGCAGATCAATCATCAATTGATAAGAATAATCACAAAAAGGTCTAATTTTTTTATATAAATATTGAGATTGAATTCCGTACTCGCATCATTGTACAATGTTCCGTGTAGTGGCGCTGTTGTTGGTCTGCCAGGCGCTGCGTGGGGGTTGCGTGGACCTGGTGGTGCAAACCAGGCTGGGGGAAGTGAGAGGGCTGAGGTCTGATGAGGGCGACTACACCATGTTCATGGGGGTGCCGTTTGGGCTAGTCAATGAGACGAATCCTTTCGGGGTGAGTTTGGTATTGCCCCTTTCGCATCGCTTTCGGATCGCATTTTAGCATCAATAATTATCGGTAATGACTTCTCTTGACTGAGTGATCAATGAGCCACTGCAGCTGTAAACTTGAAATTTTGGGAGTTGATGCCTTTTATATTGTAATCTAGTAATAATAAGAGTAATTTGCAATTTCACCCTGAGAGCCTAGTGATCTTAATTTCTTACTGTAACTTAATAATAATTCCTATTTATAAACATGAGCCAAGCGAGCGAAGCCGCTGGCAGGTCAGCTAGGTCCTGCGAGGTTAGAAATCATAAAGGTTGGTTGCTCGTGTCGTTGAATCCCTCCCCATGCTCGCTTCACTCGTTATTTAATTTCATAATTACACAAGCGAGCTAATTCTAAAATCCTTTTCTAGCTCCGAATTCAGACACTGCACTTGCAACAAAAATGAAATTTCATCATCATCATCATCATCATCATCATCTCAGCTGTAGGACGTCCACTGCTGAACACAGTCTCCCCCATAATTTTCCGAAAGAACCGGTTGGAAGCGGCCTGCATCCAACGTCGTCCTGCGACCTCTATCAGGTCGTCTGTCCACCGTGTCGGTGGACGACCTACGCTGAGCTTGCCAGTCCGTGGTCCACTACAGAACCTTCCGACCCCATCGGCCATCTGTTCTGCGTGCTATGTGCCCTGCCCACTGCCACTTCAACTGGCTAATCTTCTGGGCTATGTAGGTTACTTTCGTTCTTCTACGGATCTCCTCATTTCTGTTTCGATCACGTAGAGAAACCCCGAGCATAGCCCTCTCCATAGCTCGTTGTGCGAGTTTGCTTACTTATTATTGCTTTAACTGCGCGTACTATTTTCTACAGACTTCCAAAAAAAGGAGGAGGTAATCAATTCGACTGTTTTTTTTGTTACCACATAACTTTCAATTGGGTGGACCGATTCTCAAAATTCTATTTATGTTTGAAAGCTGGTGCTTCCCGTGTGGTCCCATTTACATTTCATCAAATACGGTCCAGTAGTTTTTGAGTTACACTCCAATAACTGGTTTTTACCAAAGTAATAGAATGGAAGTCGGTATTAATTTATTCAAATTGCACTTGTTCATCTATTAATAACATATAAGTAATGGCATGATTCATATATTTTGTTATCTTTATCAAAATATCGATCAGTCTTTAATTATAACTACTTATAATCTTTTACGAAATATCGATTAGAGATAATGTTAGGTATTGCCAATAGCACACTTACAAGTGGAATTCGTACTTATTCTTATCATTATAATTAGTCGATTACGAGTACATTTGCACTTTCTTCTCAGTGAAAGGAACTCCTTATAATCCCTACATAGACAGAAATAGACAGAAAATTCTTTATTGCACAAAACTAAAAGTACATAGGCGAACTTAATGCTAATTAGCATTTTCTTCCAGCTAACCTTTGTGTGATATGGAATGTATGATATGTGTTTGGTAGTGCTTTATTTAAAACTAGCTGCTATCCGCGGTTTCACCCGCGCGATGATGGATGATGATGAATCTTAAATAGCCTGTGTTACTCAGGGTAAATGTAGCTTTCCAATCACAACTGGCCCCAAGAGTTGTAGGTTGCTGCCCAATGTGGGTGGCCCGAATGCCGTCGGCTATACTCCGGAGTGATCCGGAGTATGGCTCTTTACGGAGCACCAGTCTGGGTGGACGCCCTCAGTCGCGACAACAAGACTCTACTGCGACGTCCGCAACGGGTCATCGCGACGAGGGCGATACGCGGGTACCGGACGGTGTCCTGGACGGCGGCGTGCGTGCTGGCCAGTGATCCCCCCTGGGAGCTCCAAGCGGAGATCCTCGCTGAAGTATATCACTTCGTGGCGGCGAGGAGATCCCGTAGAGATGCTCCAGTGTGGGAGGAGGTTACACGTATGCGGTTGCAGGCGCGGGCTGCCTTGTTGCGGCGGTGGACGGAGGACCTGGCTCCACCAGTCCCTGGGCAGTGGACGGTGGAGGCCATCCGCCCAGTCCTCCAGAGATGGGTGAGGCGGCGATTCGGTTCGCTGACCTTCCGATTGGTGCAGGTGCTTTCCGGACATGGATGTTTCGGAAAGTACCTACGTGCACCAAATCGCGAGACGGGAGGCGACCCCAGCCTGCCACGAGTATGGGGCGCCGGAGGATACGGCGCAACACACGCTGGAAGTGTGTGCTGCATGGGGCCCGCAGCGGCACACGCTTTCGGCGGAAATAGGCGGAGATCTCTCCCTGCCAAGCGTGGTGATCTCCATGCTCAGCAGCGAGAGAGCGTGGCAGGCGGTGGCCACCTTCTGCGAAGCGGTGATGACGCAGAAGGAGGCTGCGGAGCGGATCAGGGAGAACGATGTTCGAGCTGCTCCGCTCCGGCACAGACGACCGGGGGAACGGAGGAGACGGTTTGCACGTCTCCTCCCTCCTCCGTAGTGGGGCCACTGGCGAATAGTCGGGGGACTCTTCGCCGGTTTGCACGGCCCTACAAGTCTAGGTGGTGACCTTGTTGAGCAAGGTCATCCCTTCACAGGCGCTGAGGCCCGGTTAAGATCAATCCGGGCCTACCGCTGGGGCGAGATGGTGACTGCCAGCGCGACCCTGTCTCGTTCCACCTTGGCGGAGGACTGCTCACGGGGGGGTTTTAGTGGGTCTGAGCCCCACACGCCCCCTTCCGTCACCCCCGTGGCAGAAGGGAAGTGCACAGCATTTCCCCCCCCCAAAAAAAAAAAAAAAAGCTTTCCAATGGTGAAATAATTTTTGAAATCGGTCCAGTACTTTTTGAGCCAATTCGTTACAATCATACATACAAATCTTTCCTCTTTATAATATACTAGCTGACCCGAACCACATGCTAAATTTTAAACTTTTAGCACTCGCAGTAACGAAGTTTCATACAAACTATCCCCAAAAACCTATCCCAAACCCTTAGGGGTTGAATTTCATAAAATCCCGCCTTAGTGAGCACCTACGTCCTTAAAAGAACACGCATGCTAAATTTGAAACTCCTAGCACTTGTAGTTTCTGAGATTTCGTGATGAGTGAGTGAGTGAGTGACCTTTTGCTTTTATATATATAGAAGATAGAAGATAAAATAAAAGTAAAATTATAGACTTGAGAGTTTCTATAGGACAGATATTTATGGTAGACTATTAATGAATAATAAACTATTTATATACTATAACTTACATATAAATAGCATACATATATTTAAACTTCAAAATAGCTCGATTAGGTTTATTATTTTGCAAGGGAAGGTAATGTTGATAAACTTTGAATTTGAAGGGTTCCAAAGAAGAAGCTTTGTGAATTTCCACAGGAAGAGAATTTCACAACCGAATCGCAGTGACTGTAAAAGGTGGAATTATGTTGTGGAAACCCAAGTAGAAGGTGATTTGAAGAGCGCATAGAGCGTCCATGGGAGGAGGCAGAGAGAAACGTTCTCTTGGGTAATTTGGGGAAAAGAGATTGTTAAGAATGTTATAAAGAAGAAAAAGTATAATAAGTATTAATTTTTCCGTGGTAGTACCACGCTGTAACCCCACAGCCGAATGGGCCGGCACGACCGGAGAAGTACCACACTCCCACATAACACCGACGTGAAGTAACATAGCTTGCTATTGCGTTTCGTCGGTTTGTAGGACGTTCCGGAGGCCCGATTCCCCGTTCCTCGTTCTCCCTCTCCTTCCCCCGCCCTCTCCAACCGCACCCCTTCTATCTCTTCCTTCCTATCATCCTTCCTCAAAGGCCGGAAACGCATCCTCGAGACCTCTGGTATTGCGGATGTCCGTGGGCGTAGCCAGTGCAGCTGTGTATGGTAAAAAGAGATACGGTCAAACATCACGCGAGCCTGGTATTGGTTGCTAGACAATTCATTGGCTAGCCTCAGAGTCGTAATTTTGTGATAGCTTCAATACTTTCGACATCGTCTAAAGGACTAATTTTCCTAAGACTGGGGTCCTTAACACGGCCTCCGAAACACGTAAGACTAATTCCTCAAGAGTACCCCACAGTCGACCAACACAACTTGAATGATTAATCACAAACGCCTTTGAGATGTCAAGAACAGCCATGCGCGGGTTACACGAGGCCAGTTTTTTAAGCCAGGACTACAAGCTAGTGTCAGTAAGCTAGCACGCTAGTACTTCTGGCTTCGTGTAGACAGAACTACTTAGCTTCTTTTCTAAGCTAGTAAGCCAGAAAACTAGTTTACAAGCCAGGACAGTTGCGTCGGGGCGTTTCAAACAAAATGCATGAGAATAAAGCGCAATTTATTATGTACGTATTATGTCAGAAGCATGTTATTATAAAATTGTAACGATAAATTTATATTGTTATCGTGGTAGTACCACGCTGCTACCCCACAGCCGAATGTGCCTGCACGACCGGGGAAGTACCACACTCCCACATAACACCGACGTGACGTAACATAGCTTGCTATTGCGTTTCGTCGGTTTATGGGAGGTTCCGGAGGCCCGACTCCCTGCTTGCATTCTCCCTCTCCTTCCCTCTCCCCCTCCACCCTGACCCCTTTTATCTCTTCCTATCATCCTTCCTCAAAGGCCGGAAACGCAACCTCGAGACCTCTGGTATTGCGGATATCTGGGGGCGACGGTATCACTTTCCATCAGGTGAGCCGCTTGCTCGTTTGCCCACCTATCCCATAAAAAAAAACTACCGATACCGGATTTCTAGACAGTGCAGCTGTGTACGGTAAAAAGAGATATGGTCAAACATCACGCGAGCCTGGTGTTGGTTGCTAGACAATTCATTGGCTAGCCTCAGAGTCATAATTTTGTGATAGCTTCAATACTTTCGACATCGTCTAAAGGAGTATTTTCCAAAGACTGGGATCTGAAGGCTTAACACGTCCTCCGAAACACGTAAGACTAATTCCTCAAGAGTGCCCCACAGTCGACCAGGACAACTTGAATGATTAATCACAAACGCCTTTGCGATGTCAAGAATAGCCACGCACCGAAGGATCGCCAGAAAAATCCTGAGAAAACCAGTTTCGACACTTCTATGTATGTCAGAAGTATGTTATCTAAAACACTCAGTTACAACTTCAATTTGGTCTTATTTAGTACTGAAACAATAAAATTATAATATTATCACTGTCTTTTTTCACTTTTGAGTTAACTTTTGCAGCTTCATAATATAATAATAACAATAATAACATATATTTATTTCCTCCTCACAAAAGGTTGGTAAAAACAATTTAAAATAATTAGCGAAGAGTGACAAAATAAAACCTAACTATGTGAGGGGGCTGGTGCCCGAAGTAGGTTTTTCAAAATAAAAACCTGTGTCACAGGTCACCAGGTCTCCTCCCACGGATAGAATATACTTTGGCACACACCAGTACTAAACTATATCATAATTTTTAGTGTATTAGATGTTGAGGGTAGAATAAAATAATATGTGCGTAAGCAAAGTGTTGTGATTGTATCTGTGTGAGTCTGTTTAGTGTCAGTGTGTACGCAAGAATGTATCTGCGGTGTGGTAATGAGCATGTGCAAAGACTACAATGAATGAGCATGTGTGTGTTTTGTTGTGTGGCTACGAGTTATATAGTAAGAGTCAGTAGTCAAGATCAACATTTTGTATTTTACTATGATAAGTAATCATATTACTTTATATGAGTATTTATATTCGCAATGTACATTAGGGTGAATGGGTGGGTGAATTATTGTGTGGATGGATGGAAGGTTAAACAACGCAACCTTTGAGTATGTCCTCTTAGCGATACATTTTGCTTATTTCTGTAATTATAATTCTTCTTAAGGCACGCTCGTACCCTAATTAAAGAAAAAGCAGCTTTAAACACCTAGTGTAACGAAACAGATTGATAGTATATTATAAAAAAAAAATACCAAGGTCCCAAGAGTAATAACTGAATAGAATTCATAAATATAACTCTTTCAGCAGAAAAAAATCTTGAATAGGTCCACAAAAATAAAATTTCACGTCAAAACTCTCAGAATTTTCAGCGATAACACTATATTTTTTGTACACAATAGAAAAGGAGTAATTACATTCCATCAAAAAAGTATCGGCAATGGACGCTTTGATTACGGTTTCAGATTCAATTTAAAAAAAATTGTTAGATTTGCACAACTGATTTACATTTTGGCACGAAGTTTGAGTTGCATCTGTTATTTAGATTAAATACAGTGCTGTAGATATTTATATATTATCTAGTGTGTATTCTGAATTTCATAATAGACAAAAAGATCGAACAAAGAGTTTGACTTAAATTTAGCATCGCCAATGGGAATTCGTATTTGGAGTATTTCGGAGTCACTGAAAATCGACTTCATCAAGAACACGTGCTTATGACTGGTACAAAGTCTTCAAAAGCAGTCGAGATGAGATAGAAGATCTGCCTCGCTCTGGTAGGCCATCAACGTCTTGAACTAAAGCTGACATCGCAAAAGTTAAGGAAATAGTGACTGCAAATCCTCATTCAAGGTTGAGAGAGAGAGACGAGACGATCCATACCATTTTAAACAGTCACTTGGGTATGAAACATGTTGCCGCTCGGCTAGTCCTAAAAGACTTTCTTCAGAAACTCATTCGCATAAGAGTCCCTAAGGACATGACAGAACGAGTCAATACCGACCCAACATTCATGCAACGAATTGTTACTGGTGACTAGCCATCAAGTTTCGGAGTGGCGCCATCCAATTGAACCTAAACTGAAAAATCCACACCAAAGTCGATCAAGAGTCATAGTTATGTTGTCTGTCTTCTTTTACTATCACGATATTTTTGACCAACAACTCTCCTTATTCACCAGATATGGCTATAGACGACTGTTTTCTTTCTCCTAAACTCAAATTACAACTTCGTGGCACCATTTGTTTTCATTTGTCATAAAACATAAAAGAGAATTCGTAGTAACTGAACTCAAAATGTTTTGATGATTAAATTATTTATTGGCGAATCGTTTCTGAAAGAGCATACTTTGAAGGCGATTCAATAAGTTTGGATGAATAACAACATTCTGGGTATTATTGATCTTTTCCCGATAGTTTCTTGACAGACATTTATTATTAATATAAGTAGGAAGGATTCCCTGTTCATCTTGTTCATAAGATTGTTTGAATAAGGGGAGCCGTTGTCCTCTTATATTTATATGTTTACGTAACCTTTTTGTTCAGAGATATTATCGTAATGATTGATAGTAAGGTTTCAAAATAGTATTGTAAATCATTAAGATCAATACTGATACACTATCTTCCCTGATTAGGGTGTAATTACGTGCAATTGATCACATTAATTTTAAGCTAATCAGCTTAAAATTAATGCAAAGTAAACAGTGACTCGACGTCCTCAACCGATCTGATATGTTGATATTAAACTGGACAAATTAGACTTTTTTGAAAAACGTCTCACTTAATACATACAATATGCAGGTTTTGTTAATCTGGAGGATAGTTCTACTACTTCACATCGTTCAAAAACCTAAGCTGCTGCAACTGCAGTTCGGCATAAATTGTCATCCGATAATTACCCAAAAAGTAATTCTACTATTTCTAAAGACGCTTAAAAGGATTGCATAGCTAGTACTTTCCATGCTAAAAGAGAAAACTCTTTTCTACCTCTTAACATTGTCCGATTTCAGTAATTTTTTTTCATGTAATCATCACATTGTTTACTATGCCCGTACGTTTTGATTTTTTCAGTATTTCAAAGTACTATAAATTTCCTTTTTTAGAACTTAATAAAAAATATAATATATAAGTATGCCCGTGCATAGTAAACAATGTCATAATTCCATGAAAAACAATCATAAAAAATATATTTGGTGATACTTCCGCTGGAAAATGCTTATGGCAGTGATGCAGTGTGCATCTCCCTCCCGCATAAAATGGAAATAGGAACACAAAATAACACAATGACCAAAAAATTGACACGTGTTTCGCCTCTACACGAGGCGTCCTAAGAAGATGTCCATTTTATGCAAGAGGATAATGAACACTGCATCTTTGCCATAATCATTTTTCCAGCGGAAGTATGACTAAGTATATCTTTTCACATCGTTTTAAAATGGATTACCGCAAAGCAACGCCTGAGCCAATAAATTATGTTAACTAAAAAGCCTTAATTTCATTTCGCAGGCACCAATCCCTCACCCAGGTTACACAGAGCCCATCTTAGCTTACGACGACAGCACAATGTGTCCTCAAACACGAAGAGGAGTCTTCGCTGGCCAACTCCAGTGCTTAGTCCTCAACATTTACGTTCCTGATACTCCTCAAGATGTCTCAACTCTCCCTGTCATGGTGTGGATCCACGGTGGGGCATGGGTAGGAGGAAGTGGAGGCAGATCGCTGAATTCCCCCAACTTCTTGGTCAGACATGGAGTGATTATGGTAACAGTAAACTACAGAGTTGGAATGTATGGGTTCATGTGCACTGACAACGCTAAAGCACCCGGAAATGCTGGTTTAAGAGACCAGCATTTAGGCTTGAAATGGATAAAAGATCATATAAGTTCTTTCGGTGGAGATCCAAACCGTATAACAATTTTCGGAGAAAGCGCTGGCGGAATGTCTCTGCATCTGCAACTTTTGTCTCACCATGAGAAACTATTTGAAAGAGCTATAATACAGAGTGGCTCCTCTTCATCACCGTGGACCATAGTCGATCTTAACAACAATGTCCCTCTTCTAGTTGCTAATGCGCTAGGATTGGAAACTGGTGATTTAGAAGCAGCTATCGATTTCTTAACCACAGCGAGTGTAGAGGATGTGGTAGTGACAGGTGCCGCGCTGAGATTATCAACAGCTGATAACAATAACCAGCCTGTCACTAAAGCTTGCGTAGAAAGGGAGTTCGATGGCGTTGAAAGGTTTGTAGCAGTCCATTCTAATGTGGCTCATTCACATAAGGCTAAAGATATAGATATCATGATTGGATATAACAGCGAGGAGATGATTTTCCAATACGGAAACAGGCCTGCGGAGTTTTTTGACAATTACTCTTTCAAGGAACTGCTAGAGTTCGGCTTTAACGTAACTGGTATGGACAGCATGATCGAGATTGTAAGGCGTTTTTATATTGGAGGTGAAGAAACTAGTTACGATTTGGAGCAAGAGATTACCCATTTTGCTTCCGATTTCGTTTGGAACCATCCGACTGAGAGAGCTATCAAATTACTTCTGGAAGATAATGCCCGGTGAGTCAAGCTTTGCTTATTTTTACTTGGTCGTTTATTGTCTACTTCTGAAAGAAGAACAATGTCTTAGCATTTTACTAAAGTTTAGAAGCTCTTTTGTCTAGTGATTTTAAGTGGTGGTTTGTATAGGCCAACCAACCCCGAAACCTACAAGCCAAGATGCATTTATTCTTATTAAGACGTGGGTTCGATTCCTGTCAAATGACATTTGAAAAGATTTTTCGACTGGTTTTATTATTCATCTTATTTTGGGATGCGGCAAAAGAGCCTTAAGTACCTATCTATGAATAATTGACTTTCGTGCGTTTCTGACGCCTAAAATGAATAAATCATCTTCGTTTGATTATGCCGATTATTAACAATACATTTTTGCAACAGGTTTGAATATTATTTCCATGAGAGTAAAGTCGTTGTAAATTTTGAAAGCGATCACAGTTTCTCGAGAAGAACTTATTTATTACATAACTATCCTAAATAACCTGTTAACAACTAACAGTGTGTAGGTATATTATTTACATACCTACATTTAAAGTCAAAGTCAAAGTAATTTATTCAATTTCGGCATTAAAAACGCACTTGTGAACGTGTAGTTCACATTATAATGTACTTTAGAGACTCTACTGCTGAGTTCCAAAATATATAGAGCCTACCGAGAAGAAGTGGCAAGCAACTCGGGGCCATTCGTTTTATATAGATTTTTACAATATTTCTACTAAGGTACTGCCAGAACTTGCCAGAAGTGGAGTATTCCAAGCATCTTTGTCTTCTATATAATGTCGGACTTTATAATATGCTTATTTTATTAAAGTGTTTTACAGTCAACTTGAATTTTCTCTTTGTGAGCTCAGTTATATGTCTTGAGATTTTATTATAAAAACGCACACAAAGTTTGTAGGATATATACTGGTCTACTTATAGTTTGATGGGTATGATGTCTCTCCAGCCTTACAAATTGGAGTGGATATATATTTCATTAAATTAGGAAAGACACCTAATCTATACAAAGTTTAAATACGCGGAAATAAGGAACCATATAACTTATAAATGGCTCTACAATTTTTACAGACATTCCCCATAAGTGTTCAGCATTCTTTAAATTTAAGCTTTTGAATGTTTTTATAAGTTTAAAAAGTTTCGATAGTTTAAGTATATTTAAAAGAAAAACTGGGTACTTAGCACGTAAAATTAACTTTAAGAATAGGTTCTGCTGCATTGGGACAAGAATTAAGTGACTTGGTGACTTCTAAAGGTAAATTGACATGTACTCGTATGAACGAACACACAGTTATATCCTCGTACTAAGATTTCCTGTGTCCCTAAACATGTGTTCATGTCTCCCGTACACACATAATAACACATCACAAATATTCATAATCCAAGAACAAATAATCCTGCCCTGCCCTGTCAGGGATCGAACATGGGATCCGTTGCTTTGAAAGCAAACCTATGACTAACAGGCCCGTCTTTAACAGGCCATCTGATCACCTTGCTTTTTACCTTTCCCAGCTCATTATATCTATACCTAACCGTCCCCGCGAACTCTGTTTCATCTTTCAAATAAGTTTGTTCTGTGTGTTTTATACCACGGGATAAACTTTCAATAATAATAAAATATAGCTCAAGTTATTCCGGAGTAATATAGCTTCCATGTGTTTTCTACCGACTTCAAAAAAAAAGAGGAGGTACTCAGTTCCACTGTATCTTGTTTTTATGTTTGTTACCTCATAACTTTCGACTGGGTGAACCGATTCTCAAAATTCTTTGGTCCCATTAAAATTTTATCAAATTCGGTCCAGTAATTTTTGAGTAACACTCCAATAACTGAATAGAATAGAAGTCGGTATGAAATTTTTCAAATTGTACTTGATATTTAATTATAATCATAAACAAACCATTTAACAAATAATCCTAAATCTTTCCTTATTATAATATAAATAAATAAAAAAAACTTTCTTGCCCCGAGCTTCTTGCCGCTTAGGTAGGCTCTATATATTTTGGAACGCGGCGGTAGAGTCTTTAAAGTACAATATAATGAAAAATTGACGTTCATAAGTGCGTCTTTGATGCCTAAATTGAATTAAATGATTTTGATTTTGACTTTGAAAAAGCTTTTTATTTCTTACTAAAAAACTATAATAACATGCTTACTTATTTGAATCACTAAATATATAAAATATTATTTAACAATGAATTATAATATTATAAGCTATTAAAATAAGAACCAATCGTTAGTCGAAGGTGAAGGCCTCCTTCAGATACCTGCTTATTATAGGCTTCTTCTTAGTCGATATCACTCTTGGCAGAGTGGTCGTGGTCTTCAGTTCGGGTGATGGCTTGCCTCGCAATCCATTGCCATTCCTCACGAATTGCCGTCTTGCTTGCGCACTTTAGATATACGATCTAATCCTTATTTCCAGGGTCATTTACCAGTACTTATTCTCATACGAAGGAGGACGTAACTTCTTGAAACTTAACATGAAAACGACAATACCTGGTGCCGCACACGCTGACGAACTGGGATATCTCTTCGACATGGAGAGGTTCAGGGATCAGCAGGACACTCCGGAAGACCAGAGAATTGTGGATCAGATGACTACAATGTGGACCAATTTCGTCAAATATGGGTAAGTCGAGGTCATAGTCTTTCTATGGCTGGACGTTTGGCTTTTTAGAGAGCGCTCGCGTTTGATATTCGCCTGATTTTAAAGTCCATATACGTCGATAGAGAATAAAATAAAACTTTATAAGCATCCGTTATAATTATGTATATGCAGTTTAGGGGTCACCTGGAGAGCTAGATCAAACTTGCCTCTAAAAAGCTTGGTGTGCTAAACTGATCCAAGCAGGCAAGCGCGGATCCACCGTGGTGGGCACGGTGGGCATGCCCACAACCCTAGTGACATCAGACATCACACTTCCATGTTCGACAGGCCGATGATATTACGTTTTATGTCCAATGCTTTAATTAAATATACAAAATCTCAATACTTATATCAATTGAAGTAATAATTAACGTTTACGCGTAAAATAAATATTCTTTTAAATTTTATTTGACATCATTTGATATCCTTTGTACCTACTTAGTTGTTTCTAGCGAAAACACTGAGCAAGAACATCTTAAATCTCCGAGTAAAAAGCGCAGGGCTTTGCCATGCACGGTTTGAAGTGTTGTACCCAGTTCAAGGGCAAGCGTGACGCTTAACATCAGGCGAGCGATTTGATACTATATCGATCATGAGAGAGTTCATGCTCCGACTCGCACTTGGCTGATTTTCGGGTAGCTGTGACCACAACCTTTTTTGTGGGCTGGATCCGCGCCTGCCAATCAGTACAGTACAGCAGTAGTCAGCCCGCGGCATCGGCTTGCACTTTACAATGCACAACTCAGACCGAATGAAGTACCTACTGCTCACAACTATGCGCCGGGACACCCGCTTAACAGATTGAACCCCTAGACTCCCTCCAACATCGTGTTTCGCGTAACGATCCCATACTTACTGACAGTCTGGAATCGCTTAGTCTTCGGAGAGACTTTTCATCTCTCTGCGTATTCTAAGGTCTGTACAACGGCGAGTGTCCGGAGGAACTGTTTGATCAAATGCCAATGTCTTCCTTTCACCACCGTATGGATACCACCAGCCCCGGGAGGAGTACGGCGCTCGTATGTCTACATCTTGCAATAAAAATGTATATATTATGTCGGCGCAAAGATATCACAAATCACCAAGCTCTAAAAGTTAACTGTTCATAGGTCAGTAGTGTTCACAAGTACAATTTGAAAATTTAATACCGACTTCCATTCTATTCAGTTATTGGAGTGTAACTCAAAAACTACTGAGCCCGATTTTATGAAATGGGACCACACGGGAAGCACCAGCTTTCAAACAAAAAAAGAATTTTGAGAATCGGTTCACCCAATCGAAAGTTATGAGGTAACAAACATTTAAAAAACAGTCGGAGGAGAATGTACTGAAACCTCCTCCTTTTTGGAAGTCGATAGAAAACGATAATTATTTAGCCTAGTGTCGTCAAATGAATCATTTAATGTTTTGTTAACCGGTTTTGTAACTGTTGAGTTAACCTTTAATCCAGATAATAAATTGGTAAACTCTGTAATCACTTAAAGCTCAGTCAACACAAATTTCATTGTAAGTGGTTTTTAAAAGCTTTTCGGTGGCTTTACTGGTGCGAGCCACATTTTGTTATAAATACGGCCGCCCGGTGTAAAGCGAGTCACACCCCGTCCAGTGACGCTGTAAATACCGGTAGAGGCAAACAGCAAGTAGTCCGTTCGAAAAAGGCGGAAAGCGAGTCATTCTAACACAAGCCGCCGTAGAGTGCGGACCTCCACAAGACATTGTGAATAAATCAAAGTACAAAGCAATGTACGAGATTATTTCTTACTGCGCCCATACCATAGACTATCATGAGGACGTCACGCCCCAGGTAGCAAAAACTGGTCATAAAGGCGTCCAGTTTACGTCAGTATATGACCTTTTGACGTCCCAAAACTGACCTTAAAGAACCCCTAAAATGACTCCAATATGTCACATCCTTATGACGTCCTCAGTGTCTGAAAAAAGACGCCTGGGGGACGACTTCGATGACGTTTTGAAGACCTATGATATATATTTATATAGATATAATTGGGGGCTGCAAAAATACGTCTTTGTGGAGGGTAATATGACGTTTATGTGCACGTCAAAACAACGTGGCTTTGTTATCTACAAAGACGTCGTTCCGACGTACTGTGCCCTCAGGATGGTGTTGAAGAAAGAAACTAATAAATCTGCAATATAAAAATTGATTTCAAAAATACAATATAATCTTTTGCTTAAGTATTTATTCTTATAATAAATTTAAGACCTACATCTTAAATATTTGCCATTAGAATATTTATCAAATTACTGTTTGTTCAGTCATTCAATAAGCATTCCATACATTTATACTTTCATGTTTTAGTATAAATATTGCAATAGTGAATTTATTAACAAAAACCCAGCTTAGGCGAGAACACACGAATCACATCAAACGCGACAAACGCTTGCGCGATGTAGAATTACCTTGCAAATTAGTCACGCCATCTAGTTCAAAAATTTTGAACTACGGTTTCGACTAATATGACGTCTTTACGACTTAATAAGGACGTCTTTTATTATTATACTATTTTAGGACGTAGTGAAGACGTCTTATTTGTGTCCAAAGACGTACCGACCTTAATGTACTTTAAATGGACGTCTGTGCAACGTCACTTTTCGTCTTACGTCATCGGTCTGCTACCTGCGCCTTCTTCATTTTACCACGTGGCCTATTATCCAACATCAGGAGACACACCACTACATTATAGTCTCCGACATCCGTTTGTTCGATGCTCGGACGGTATGCCTCGGTGTCGTAGTGGTCATGGTATCTGACATGGATTGTCGAAAGACGCGGGTTCGATTCTCGTCCGAGGATGTGTATTATTTTAAAAAAATTGCAAAGTTTAGTTAATATACCTAGTTTGGTAAACGCCATGACCGCTAGGCCGTGCACAAAGCACCCATCCAAGTCTCGAATGTATCTCTCTACTTAGTTGACTTTAGTAATTTTTAAACTTTCGCGATTTGAACACATGTTTTAAATGTTTATTGGGACTTATCACGTATTATTTAATATAGGTAAAAATATGTACCTTTCGCTCGACGTTTTGACCATGTTACAATGGCCGTGGTCACGAGCTGACTGAAAACTGCGGGTGAGTCCGGCGAGAAGAGCGGGTGTTTTGTTCTTCTACCCTCACTTGATCTTGAAAAATCGCAGGGTTGTCACTACGACACACAACACTGACTGTATCGGTAAATGTCCTAGTACCTACACCGCGGTTTGTACACTTGCTCACTACGGGATTCCACGACGCTGCTAACCTAAATCCATCTTCCCGGTTGAAATTGCGATGTTTTCTAATTTCAACCGCTTCACGAACCATTCTTGAAAAATAATGTCGTTCAGTGGAGAGGACCTTCGGATCGTGGAGCTCGATCCAGTGACCGGATCCCGCCTCAAGCAAATGTTCTGCAATAGCCGACTTCTGTGTCTGGCGATTTTGTTTAGTTGACTTTAGCCCTCTTATGGGGAAGGAGCGACATATATCAATTAGCTTGAACAGCTTCACCTTGCAGTAATTCCGTTCCTGTTTTACTTTTTCAGTAATCCAACTCCAGAGATCACCGAGTTACTTCCAGTGAAGTGGGAGCCGTTGACACCCACCAGTCACTCGTATTTGGACATAGACAGGGAGCTGAAGAAAGGGAAACGACCCTTCCATGACAGAATGGCTTTCTTCGACCTATTCTACGAGGCCAACAGAGATAAGGCAAAGGGCTTTGCTGATAATTAGGCCGTGAAAAGTTACTGAAACGTTAGAAAATATTTAAATGATGAGTTTTGAAATGTGTTGGACAGCCAAACGGAAATTAATTAATCTGGACACAAGATGCTTCCTCTAACCAAAAGAGATCTAACTGGTAGAACTGCACGTTAGTTCTCGTTTGGTTGAGGAACTGAACATTGTACCAGTCCATGATCCCAGTTCAAGTGGTCCTAATGCCTCAAAATGTATTAAATAAAGCTCTTTAATTAAAATGCGTAAAGATTTTATTTTCACAGCAACAGTTTGGCAATGCCACATTACATGTCATGCAATCTAGGTCTAATTAAAATTAAGCCGCCGTGGGTTGCCGGCTTAGAATTGGTACGAGTATTAGCAAGGCGAGTAGTGAGTAGTAGGCGTGGCGAGTATTGGCACACCCCCTATGATTGACACAAATGAAACCAGGCTTCGAGTCACTGCAAGTCTCGCTATTCCTGACTACGGCAGCGGCCACGGTGACGGCGGGGCAGGGGGTGCTAAGAATCCCCGGCAGACACCCGGCTACCACCCTCAACAACGACGACTGGCCCTGGTAACACATAACATACGCACGATGAGAACAGACGAGAAGATAGGCCCGCTGGAAGAAGAAATGCGTAGGTTACACTGACTGGGACATCGTGGGGTTATCGGAAGTCCGTAGAGCAAATCCGTAAAGAGGACACTATAACCTCTGAATGATGATGCTGAAGCATATAGGCTGCTCAATAGACAAATATGGAAATCCTTGCGACACGACATCCGGACCTTAATTCATACCGTATTAAAGAGACGATAGAGCGGAAAAAGGGCTCCAAAGTATTTGCAAGAGACATGTCTATTGGGCAAAGCCAGTTGACAAAGCTGAAGCGAGAAGATGGCAGTGTAGCGTCGACTAAAGCAGAAGTGTTGATGGAGGTCGAGAGGTTCTATAAACAGTTATACACCTAAAACGGTCGTTAAACCTGTTAGCAGCTCGGCCAAAGGTCCAAGAACCAAGCTGATCCGACATTATACCGAAGATGTCCCGGATATCAGGCCTGTACGAGGTTAGGATGGCCTTAAAACAGCTTAAGAACAACAAGGCGCAGGGTGATGACGGTATCACATCAGAACTTCTGAAAGCGGGTGGAACACCAGAACCTACTTAAAGTCCTTCAGAAACTCTTTAACACCGTCTTACTCGAAGGATCAACGCCAAAAGCATGGAGCACATGGGTGTGGTGGTGTTATTCTTTAAAAAGGTGACAACACCTTATTGAAGAATTACAGACCCATATCGCTTTTGAGCTATGTTTATAAGCTGTTTTCGAAGGTCATCACGAATCGTCTCAGTCGAAGGTTTGATGAATTCCAGCTTCCGGAACAAGCTGGTTTCCGGAGAGGCTATAGTACCATAGACCACATCCACACGCTACGGCAAATTATACAGAAGACTGAAGAGTATAACTTGCCTCTTTGTTTAGCGTTTGTGGACTATGAGAAGGCCTTTGATTCGATCGAGACGTGGGCAGTGCTTGAGTCTCTCCAGCGGTGCCGTATTGACTATCGGTATATCGAAGTGTTGAAGTGTTTGTACAAAAACGCCAAACTTGTTAGTCCGAGCACAGGAGCAGAGTTCGAAGGCATTTCCATTGCAAAGAGGCGTGAGACAAGGAAATGTAATATCTCCGAAACTGTTCACTGTTTTTACAGTATTACTTTTCAAAGCACTAACGCCTGCTTAAGCGATCTCAAACATTGAAATGTATAGAGGGAAAAATTCACATCCTTGGACGATCCTGACCGAGGATGTGAATTTTTCTCTCTATACATTTCAATGTTCACCGCTGCATTGGCAGACGCCTTCAAGCAAATTCAAAGTCAAAGTCAAAATGATTTATTCAATTTAGGCATCAAAGACGCACTTATGAATGTAAATTTTTCATTATAATGTACTTTAAAAACTACCGCCGCGTTCCAAAATATATAGAGCCTACGAGAAGAAGCGGCCAGAAACTCGGGGCCATTCTTTTTATATAGATGTTTTTACAATGTTTTATATTTAATATTTATATATAAGCTAATATTTAATAAAATTAGCTCCAGTGTGTTGCCTTACAAAGGAGAACATAATAATGGTATCAGTAGGGCAAGACACGCTACACTTTGACATCTTAGTACACGAGTAGATAGGTCCTGGAGCGATCAGTCCCAAGCTGTTTTATCCTCCAAGTAATCCAAAATTTTGTGATAACCTTTTTGACAGAGTTTAGTTTTAATAGTAATTTTTAACTTATTAATAGGCAAATCTCGGTTAACATTGGGAACTTTATTATAGAATCGTATACATTGTCCCATAAAAGAATGACTTATTCTGTGGAGACGCGTTACATGTACGGATAGCTTGTGCTTATTTCGCGTGTTGATGGAATGAGCATCACTCCTTTTATCAAAACTGCTAAAGTGTTTCTTTACATACATTAGATTTTCATAGAAAAACTGAGAGACAACAGTTAGAATGTTTTTAAACTTCTGTCTAAGGGAAACTCTGGGAGCTAAACTGTAGATCGCTCGTATTGCCCTTTTATACAGTATAAAAATAGAATTAATATCTGCAGAACATCCCCCGAGCAGTATGCCATAAGTCATAACGCTATGGAAATAACTAAAATAAACAATTCTAGCTGTGTCTACATCAGTTAATAGTATTATTTTTTTAACAGCATAAGCCGCTGAACTGAGCCTACTAGACAATTATTACAATTTAGCGTCTATTGTAAACCTAAGTAAAAACAAGTGTCTACCAAATTTTCGAGAGATGGCTAGAACAGCATGAAATATTAAATTTAAGCAAAAATCAATAGTAAACTGTAAAATACTACTACATGCATTACATAAAGAAAGTCAATGAGGAGGCTAGTGAACATGTCAATTGAATTAAGAGGATTGCATAGCTAGTACTTTCCATGCTAAAAGAGAAAACTCTTTTCTACCTCTTAGCATTGTCCGATTTCAGTGATTTTTTTTTCATGGAATCATGACATTGTTTACTATGACCGTACGTCAAAGTACTAAAAATTTCCTTTTATAGAAATTAACAAAAACTGAAAAAATCAAAACGTACGGGCATAGTAAACAATGTCATTTTAAATAATACTAATTTGTTGATAATATATATAATAATGGACATAATGTAAATAAAAATAGGAATAGTAATAAAATTAATATTATTATGCGCAGACAGGACGCAGAGCTTGACTCAGATCTCTATCAGTCAAAAATTCGGTCCCGTTGTAATAACATTTAGGGAGTAAAACTTTCTTAAGTTTTGATTTAAATGTGTTCGTATTTAGTTCTTTTAAACATCCCGGAATCTTATTGTAAATTGCGAAAATACAGAAAATGTTCTTACTCATAACCGCCTTTCTGGCAGTGTGGCATACACAGCTTAGATCTCTCACGTCGGTTACGTTACTCTCTGATAAAAGCGGCAAGTAATGCGGGTTCGATTAAACAAGTACTACTTATTATGAACTTCATGATTGTATTGTATTGTACAAGTTTTGTATTGTATCTTATTAAACGATGAAGGTACTGATGAGACATTAATGTCAAGTCAAACTTATATCAATATAAAATGTTTATAAGCTGGTCTGAAAATAATATGGCTTCTAGAACACAATAGTAAAGGAACTTATGAATAAAATTTCGTGAAAATGCGAAGAATAAGTAATTGATGATCTATTAAAAATAAAAGCATCACTTAAAGAATGTTTAAGCAAGTTATGTTGGTTTAAGCAGTCTGTTTGGAAGAATATATAAGTAGATTATTATAGTACCTAGTTTATGCAACTGTCATATAATAGAGGGTATTAAAACATGAGTGTAGTTACAAAATAAGATGACACGAGTGTTTTAATACCTAATTATATGCAGTTGCATACACTACTTTATTTAATCTCATGACATTTTTGCTACTAAAGTTTTATCCAACAAAATATTACTCAAATTCGTATGTACGAAATAGCGCCAAAATGGAAAAAGTCTTCTTCTTCTTCTTGTTTGTATGGCTTGTGCGGCGTAACCACAATTTTGCCAATATCTGTGGAAAAAGTATGTTATTGGTCTATTGGCTCGGAACCACCACAGATAATGTGTACTTAAATTGAATTGAAACCTCCTTGCACAGACTAACAGATGCTAACGCATCTCCTTGGTCGGGACGCATTGTATTTTAATAATTTAAAAATTGTTTTAAAGCATTGTTTTGTTAGGAGAATAATGCTTTAATTTATTTTTTAATTTTCTTAAAGAAGTATGTAAATAAAATATGCCAATAAAAGTCTGTATTTCATTTCATAATTAGAATATTACCGAATGAGATTATATAAAAATGTTTATAAACTGGTCTGAAAAAAATATAGCTTCTAGAACACAATAGTAGAGATAATATATATTATAGCGTCGAATGTATAAGTTATGTTAACTTAACCCACCACACACGGCGCAGATACTATAATATATAGCAAGCGTACATTCTATCGGAGTCCGTCTCGGGAGCCGCACGTCTCGATCGTTCACACTGTAATATACAGAGTGTTCATATTTTGATTTTGCGATGAAGCGTATTTTGTTGCTAGACCTGTTGGACAGTTCCTCAGATGATGATTGAAACTGTGAATTTGATATAACCGTCATGCTAGCTAAAAGTAAAAAACGAAGAATCTGGATAGAAGATCACATAAAACACAAGAAACACCGTAGCGAATTTATACTTTACAAAGATCTTTCAAAAAAAAGCTGCTTTTTCTTACATTCATGTGGTTATTTGCGCGACACCTAGCAGTTTTTTAAATGTTTGTCTGTCTGTCTCTATAATCCGGGTAATCTCTGAAAAGGCTGGACCAATTTTAAGGGGGTTCATACTCAAAGCACTAATTAAAAGGGCCACGCGAACGAAGTCACGGCTGCAGCTAGTCTAATAATAAACATAGCCTAATTACATCAAGAATACTAACATCGATTTAGCAATTACCTAGTTTGATTGTACAAGTAGGTACTACAATCTAGAAAAAGCTGAGGTTGAGCTAATACAATATTTTTAAAAGTTCTAAAATATAACTTCGTCATACCGCTAGTTCGGTTGGTAGATAGAAAGTATCACTTTTCAATGATTCCCTTTGTTTGACCAAGTTGATTCGTGTAAGTCAGAAGTTAGTTTCATTTTAATTTACAAATAATATGTCTACAGGATCGAAACAAACTAGGTACCTACGATAACAAATACAATTAAAGGTTAACTATCTAGATGTATTAGTTTTTATATTATATTAACGGGGCTTAATCGCGTTAGTAATAGTATTTATTTACCTCGACGTTTCGATCAAGTTGCATTGATCGTGGTCACGAGCGGACTGAAGAGGCGGGTGTCACTGTCTTGAAGTATGGAGATACTTTTTAATATACCCCCAACAGTTGTTATAGAAAGTCATTGTCCCGACACACAACACTAACGATATCGACAGATGTTTCTGAGGATAAATCGCGACGGGAACACTTTAATCACTGGATTCCATGTTGCCGCCAGTTTGAAACCATCCTCCCGGTTGAAGTTGCGGTGTTTTTAATCTCAACCGCTTCACGTACCATTCTCGAGTAATAGTGACGCTCCGTAGAGAGGATTTTGGGGTCGTGAAGTTCAATCCAGTGATTAGGTCCTGACTCGAGCAGATGTTCAGCGATCGCAGATTTATTTATTTGGCGGTTCTTTACAGCTGCAATATGCTCTTTGACTCGTTCAGCAATGGTTCGCTTAGTTTGTCCAATATACGAACTACCGCAGCTGCAGTCAATTCTGTACACACCCGGTGTTTGGAATGGTATCTTGTCCTTGGGTGACCTGACACATCCTGCCAACTTATATAAGGGTTTAAAAACAGTCTGTTTTTAAACCCTTATATAAGTTGGCAGGTAAATAAATACTATTACTAACGCGATTAAGCCCCGTTAATATAATATAACTGTGTGTTCAAATCGCGAAAGTTTAAAAATTAGTATTAGTTTTTGTTGTGGAAATATAAATTTGTTCGGTAACTGAAGACCTGGGGGCCTACTCCCACCTTTTACGAAACTGTCATAAATCAGGAGCGTTTTGTAATAAGCTTAGAATAATCATACTTACTGTCATACTCCCACCGACACAAAACGGTCAACTAAATTGAATGGTAAGCAATATAAGTGGTATGCAATATGACTACTTTAAGGGTTTAGAGTACGGATTTTCAAAACTTTGACATTGGAACAATGAAACTTAGTATCTATTAAGTAATAAGTACGCGATTTGAGTGAAGTATTTGATACTACGTCATCAAAACGTCTATCGTAATCCAATATTATTTTAAGCTTGCTATATTGAGGTGGTGGTACCAAATTTAGTGGTAAGGTTAAAACATGATTACTTTAAGAGGTGGGAGTATGGCCCCAGACGTCCGTTTACTGCAACGGTTTTGTCAACATCCTGTATTTGATCTTAAGATCAGTATCGGACACTATGTTAAGATGTCTTCATGATCTGCAGTAGTCTTAGCGTATGTTAACATGCCTTTCGAATATCGGTGGCATCTTAAGCTACTCTAAGGTAAAATATTATAGTATATTCACCGTGTGCGGTCGCTCATTGCATTATATGGTGAGCGATATGTCCGAATCTGCTCTAAGATAAAATATATTTTATAGTATCTTCATCGTGTGTGATGGGCTTTAGCGGGGCGGCGGAACTAGTTTCGCTAAACAAGAAAAAATACCGCCTCACTAGGCGGTACAAGTTTCGCTGCAGTTATGGAACTTCATACTATTTACCCATCGAGTTCCGCGTGGTATTTTACGCTACCCACAGCGGTAGCGAATAACGCTCAGGCCTGAATAGGCCTTAATTGGAAGAATAAAGAATTTGGAGAATTATGAAACTTGTAACATTATTGTGAAAATTATGATTACGGATTATCTTTTTATTATGTGGAATACTTAGTATTTGGAATTTTTCGCTGACACCCTTAGAACTTCAAGTGAGAAAACTTAGATTAAAAATGGGGGTTGCTAGTTCAAAACTTAAAAGTATCACACTGTATGGGATGTTACCAGCCGAAAATATGGATTCTTTTGGCTAAAGTTAATAGTTACTTATTTTATAGACGCCGCTGCACCCCGCGAACCGTACAGCAAGTCCGATTCAATGACCAATCTAATTGTAGAAAAAAAATTCGCTTACATTGTTTTATTATAAATTTATTTACAACATTTTCCATACCTTAACTTAAATTATATAATTAAATTTTATATAAATACATACCTTAATATAGTTGTTTATTTACAATTGAGCTTATATTGTAGCTATATAAAAATAACGATGACAACAAAACTAATAATTTGAGAAATTTGACTATTTCATTGCCTCACAAAACCAGTAAAGCTGCCGTCGGATTGGCAGCCGTCTTACATTACCCTAGGGGCTAGGGTAATGTAAGACGGCTATTTGAAGCTATAGCCTAGGGCCTAGGCTATAGCTTCAAATAGCTTCCTAAATAGTGTAAATATACTTTATTAAAAAATGTGATGTGGCTGTGTTATAGACACGGCCGTGTGTTGTACGTGAATACGTTTCTTCGAGTCAAAAGTTATAATGATTGCAAATCTCACGCAGCAAAATAACCTCAAAATGGCGGCGCTTCCCCCTCCACTGCGCGCAATGCGTCACTGTTCTCGTTTATCGTAATGAACTCTTTGATCCTTTATCTATCCAGTGGTGTAATTTAATTTTGTATGTACAGGATAGATTCGAAACTACAACGCCAAACTGTATCACCCGATTTTGTTATTAGGTTTTTGGATTGCTCCCAATGGGAGCAAACTTCATGACACTCAAAACTGGCCAGTCTACATACAAAATTATAATGCCTACAAAAAAACCGACAGCATTCAGTTTTAACCACACACGTTGCAGTTCCTGGAAAAGTAGGTTGATTTCTGCGAAATCTATTGTATTATTGGTTGAATACGGCGAATCGCGAGTCAAGAGATTGCCCCCCTGTGGGAGCAAACTTCATGACACTCAAAACTGGCCAGTCTACATACAAAATCATAATGACTACAAAAAAACCGACAGCATTCAATTTTAACCACACACGTTGCAGTTCCTGGATAAGTAGGTTGATTTCTGCGAAATCTATTTTATTATTGGTTGAATACGGCGAATCGCGAGTCAAGAGATTGCCCCCCTATGGGAGCAAACTTCATGACATTCAAAACTGGCCAGTCTACATACAAAATTATAATGCCTACAAAAAAACCGACAGCATTCAGTTTTAACCACACACGTTGCAGTTCCTGGAAAAGTAGGTTGATTTCTGCGAAATCTATTGTATCATTGGTTGAATACGGCGAATCGCGAGTCAACAGATTGCCCCCCTATGGGAGCAAACTTCATGACATTCAAAACTGGCCAGTCTACATACAAAATCATAATGTCTACAAAAACATCATTCAGTTTTAACTTCTACACTTTTGCCTGGAGAGTATGTATGCGCTCGTTATCAGACGGAGTGCCTTCTTTTAGCGGGGCCTCCCAATCGGTGGGGAGGGGTTGGACTTCCGGTAGCGGTGGCTTCAACTTCCGGCTTCGTACGAATGGCGTCTGGAAAGAGTAAACACTTTGAAAACTAGCGAATGTTAAAGTTTGTTTTTCTGTTTGTTTTATTTTAACTTTGTTTTTTTTTGGCATCCACAAATTTAAGCATTAGTACCTCATAGTACTGCATCAGTACATGTTATTAAATGAGCAAGTTGTGTTTTTTTGTCCTATTTAAAATTCTAATACACAAATACTAATAACTATGTACTGAAATTTCTCTCTCTATAAATTTCAATGTTTGAGATCGCTAAAGCAGGCGTTAGTGCTTTGAAAAGTAATACTATAAAAATTACAAGGGTTGCGATGTCAATGCGAAAGTTTCAAGTATTTCTAAGTAATGCTTCTTTCGGTTGGATGGTACTGTTAACTGTCCAATAGATGTCGCTCCGTCCCCGCAAGACGGTTAGTCAAATAGAGAGTTAAAATTCGATGCTCGGACCCGAACCTCGGTGGCCTAGTTGGTCAATGGCGTCTGACACGGAGAGTCAGAAGACGCGGGTTCGAATCCCGTCCGAGGATGTGAATTTTTCTCTCTATAAATTTCAATGTTTGAGATCGCTAAAGCAGGTGTTAGTGCTTTGAAAAGTAATACTAATAACTATGTACTATTTTCTTGCACACACACTGGTTGAAAACCTTGGTTTTCGAGCTCTGAGGTATTGGGGACGAAAAGATGGATCGAAGCTTCCCAAACGCTGCCCATCCGAGCTGGATTCTTCGTGCGACCTCCTTGTTGAAGTTGGACCTACCTAATTGGACAGTCTGTCCCAGGTAGACGTACTCGTCTACAACTGCGAGTGTATCGTTTCCAACAATTACCGGTATAGGTGGTACATGGACATTGGACATGATTTTCGTCTTATCCATGTTCATCTTAAGACCAACCTGTTGGGAAACTCTACTGAGGTCGTTGAGCATGGTGCCGATATCCTCGAGCGACTCCGCCATTATAACTATATCATCGGCAAAACGAAGGTTAGTGATTTATTCGCCATTAATGTTGATGCCACATCCTTTCCAGTCCAAAAGTTTGAATACATCCTACAATACGTTAGTGAACAGTTTCGGAGAGATGACGTCTCCCTGTGTCACACCTCTCTGCAATGGAATTTGTTCCGTACTCTGGTCCTGTAATCGGACTGACATAGTGGCCTTGCTGTATAAACACTTCAACGCTTCGATATACCTATAGTCAATTTGGCATCGCTGCAAGGACTGCAGTATGGCCCACTTCTCGATAGAATCGAAGGCTTTCTCGTAATCCACAAACGCTAGACACAGTGACTGATTATACTCTTCGGTCTTCTGTATAATCTGCCGTAGCGTATGAATGAGGTCTAATTCTAAGCCGGTACCCCACGGCACATAATAAATAAGTCTTGTCAAAGCAAATCACAACATAATTTATAATATGTTAATCAAACTGATATTGGGCCCGAGAATTGCCTCCCGCAACCAACCCAGATACGGGCAGTCCAGTCTGCTGGCAATCATAGCATAGACGGCATTGGGGCTGCTCCGCACCCTGCGCACCAGGGATGCGGAAAGCAGCCAGTTCGCGCCTCCGCTGATGTCCCTGTTGCACTACACAAACGAGGCAGCCCCATCACCGCCTGGAACGCGTAGTTGTACTAGATGCGGAAGGCACTGTCTGTCGGCTGTATGCCCTTTCCGTATAGTCGACCCACAAGCTGCACGTCTACAGAGGTGCAGTATATAATAAAAGACTACTTCAGGCACAATGTGTATTTATTCTCGACTTGGTGTAATAGAATACAAGAGCCGTGAACAGTTTGCTAGCTGACATGACAGTACGCGTAACGTAGGGTTGGGACACACTACTAGTGATGTAACAACTCAGACAATATAAAAAAGTACAGACAGAATGTTGTGAACAGAGCAGTGAGGCCGGTTTTCTATGCATGTAGTGCGTGAATCGGTGCTGCCATGATAATTTAAATTACCCCATAAAAATAACGTTATCAAATTATTAACGTTATAAATTTAATAAAGTTATAACGTTATTAGTTTTAATATAATAATAGGGTTCCTACATTAGGTGTCGGTAAAAAGTAATGGCATTGGGTAGTGAAAGAGAAAAGACAAAGAGTTTCAGAAATAAAATTACTCGGTGTAACTGCTAGTTTTATTTAAGAAACTTTATGCTGAATTAATTTTTTGTACGCTTGTCGTTTACTTTGCACTGATTTAGAAATACTTACTAATTTAGCAATATGGTGGAATCTAATGTTTCAGTATTTCTCAATTACACACCGTATTAAATTAAGTTTATGTTCCTGCCCAACATATTCATGTTTTGACTCTAAATTGATAAAAATCTGTTTGTTTCCAATGAATTTCTTTAATATATTCAAGACAATAGTTTGGTGTTGATTTTCTGCGGTAATGGCAATATTTTCATTCAATAATTTTCATGCTGCAAAAAAAAAACTGGATGAAGTCAAAATGGGAGAACTTATTTGAGGTTTATTTGTTTTGTGTTAATACTTACAACATTTGGAGGTTGGCTTAGGTCCACATCTAATCCCTCTGTTATATTTGGTAAAACCTAATAGACAAAACAAGACAGTTTTGTATGAATATCATCACAATGTCTTATGCAAGTGTCGAGCATGTTAATTATTAGAAAGTAACAAAAAAAATTGTTCAAATCGGTTTATAAATAACGGACTTATGAGGTAACAAGTATTTAAAACAATAGAACCTAATTGCGAACCTACTCCTTTTAGATGTCGGTTGAAAATAAACTAAAAATAAAAAAAAGAATTGCCTATTTTTTTAAATTTGCTTTCAAATGACGGAACCGGTTTTGTATAATGATATTGCGTTGAGTGTCATACAATATTATATTTAAAGTAAAGTCTAATTGAGAACCTACTTCTTTTTTGAAGTCGGTTAAAACACGTTGATAAACTATTATAAAACGTACCCGTATTAACGTAACATATATACTAAATATTAAGATTACCCAATAATAGGGTAAACCTTACAGGCTTTACCATGGCAACACTTTCTATGTTCCAAGAAATAACCTTCATTTTTATTTTTATTTATTTAAAATATTGGTTTCCAAGTTACTTACGTGTGAATTCGGCATTTTAACTGGTAAATTTGTTAATTTACTTTACGTGTTGCTTCCACGCGCAGCGATAGTTCGACTAACGAGTCAAGGCGTAGTTTCGTTGTTCGTGTGTGTGTGTGTAATTGTGTATGTACACGGCGAGGCGTAGTTTTACCGGCCTCACTTTTCTGTTCACAATATTCTGTCTTGACTTTTTTATTTTGTCTGAGTGTAACAATTACAATATATGACACAGTACACTTTAAAAAACTTGAATGTTACTCTGATTAGCTCCCGCGGTGTATCCGTGCTCTCCAGTTCTCTATGCAGGAGTATGTTATTGCAGAGTGATTGGTCGACCCTACGTAATGGCAGCCTACCACGTCGTCTTATCCCCATATTACCCTGCACTACAAATCATCCCACGGATGCTTCACCACACGTTTAATATTCACGGGCCTGAACGACGGAGATGGACATAGATCGGATATACAGGGTGTTTGGTAGAGGGACCGACATACCAAATGAGTGTATTCGGGGGCCCACTTGGAGAATACAAGTTGGCTAAAAAAAATCCCAGACGCCCCAATTTTTTTAACTTTTTTTTGTGAATTTTCCCTTTTTCTCCGAAATCGTACCTATACCATAACATTTGTAAAATCTGTTTTAGACAGGATGTTTTTAGTTGAGAAGTTTTTAAATACATATTACCTCCAGAATTGCTAGTGGTTTTTGAAATCACTGTGAAAGTTGAATTATGAGGTAAAATTTATTTCATTTTTTCACTCTATGAGCTCAAAATCAGTTAGTTAGCTCTGTTTTGTATCCAATTTTGCTTTGCGTGGCCTGAAGGTGTATAGAGACCAAATTCAAATAAAAACATCTGGTCTAAAACAGATTTTACAAATGTCATGGTGGTAAATAGGTACGATTTCGGAAAAAAACGGAAAAATCACAAAAAAAAGTTAAAAAAAATTGGGGGGTCTGGGATTTTTTTTGGCCAACTTGTATTCTCCAAGTGGATCCGAACACGCTCATTTGGTATGTCGGTCCCTCTACCAAACACCCTATATGCTGCTTGATGCAGAGTTCCAGCCCAATGGACTGAATTGTTCTGAACTCCGTTCTCGAAATTATTAGTACATTAGTTACCTTATGCACCAGCTTGTTGTGATTGTACAGCGCCGCGTCGTGGCTGAAGGTGGCGGAGCAGCGCGCGCACGAGAACGGCCGCTCGCCGGTGTGCGACCGGATGTGACCTTCTAGGATCTTCTTCGTCTGCAAACGTACAGACACACACACTCACTTTTCAATACTAATAATAATAAACAATATGATTATTGCTGGCAAAAGGGTTACACTCAGCATAAGTCGCGTGACATTTTCATGCTTCCGCGACGCTGGTTTTCAGTGCACCCCTACGCTCGGGCTGACGTTCGCCGAGATACGTGTAGAGACGCAGTAAGACTACGTAGAGTTTCTAATTAAATACAAAACAATGCAAAGCGTATGATTGAAGAAAACTATACATATATTTATAACATCAATACATACTGTACGGGTTACGTTCATTTTATTGTAAACTGCTAACTTAGCGCGACTGCGTTCGCGCCTTTCATTGTGTTTTCCAGTAAAATAAATCAGTCTGCAAGCAGCGATCGGTCCAACACGTTGTTTCATTTATCATAATATCATAATTTTATGCACGGACTAACAAGCCCGTACATAAAGGTCCTTCGAGCCTCCGAAGGTGGGATCATCAGCGCGAGTGATTGTTGAGTCAGTAATTCGTGTGCGAGGTTCTGCCAAGGAACTAGCAGTGAGCAAATATCAAGGATATTATCAGTGGTCTCTGGTTTGGCATCAGCCACCGGGACAAGCATCATCAACAATCCAAGGCAACGCATCTGTTGTCAGGGTTATCATCACCGATCCTTCGCGTAGCAACGAGCGCAAGGGTTTATCATCAATCTCAGGCAGGCAGCAGCCGGCCGGGACAATCTCAAGCAGCTCTTGACTAGGAAGCAGCCGTCAGGAGTATCAACATCGTATTCAGCAGTTCTGGACACGCCAGCAGTGTCAGGACAAGTAACAAATCACATCAAGTAAGAAGTTTCCATTCATAATAATTAACTTCCTCATATTATCACTATGAGTACAATGGAAGACCTTTTATCAAATCAACAGCAGATCACAGGAGGTATTAATACGCTCCTATCAAACTTTAAAAAGGACGGAACAGATCGCAAAACATCAGATTATATCAAACGAAGGGTTGAAATGTTAGATGGATATTGGCAGGAATTCCAATCAAATCATGTGCAACTTAATCAATCTCCTGATCAAAGTCATCAATATTTTGTAAACAACCATTATCAGCAGACTTATGAGTTATATATTTCCGCGAGGGAAAAAATTTTGCAAACGCCAACTACATCTATTATCAGGGCAGCAACTCCTTTAGCAAGTAAAGGCACTGATCTTAAGGAAAAAATGTTGCAGCCACCAACCACATCAACAAGCAGACCATCCACGCCCATAACAGGAAAAAACATTGATTTCCCTATGGGCGATAGTACTATGAAATCACAGGGTGTAAACAGCAGGTTAGATGAGCTAATAAAGAAACAAATCAGTAACTTTAAAGCTTTCACAAGAACGGTGCAGAATATCAACTCAAATGTTATCACAGAAAAATGGGAATTCGAAGATAGTTTGAAAAAGTTAGAGTCTCGGTGGGCAGTGATTGACGCAGTTCATTGGGAGTTAGATAGCATATTAGACGGCAGCAACGATCAATATGAGATCACTTTCACCGAGCATGAACAGACATATAATAATACGAAAAAATCGCTTAACAGCAAGCTTTGGTCAATGACTCACAGAGAAAAGACAACTCCACATATGGATATTCCGATATTTCACGGTAATCCACATCAATGGGTTTCCTTTAAAGATCTTTTTACCGAAACTATTCATAACAACAGATTTCTCTCTAATGCTCAAAAAATGCAATTTTTGAAATCCAAGGTCAAAGGTGAAGCAGAGCGCCTAATTCAACATCTCAATATCAGTTCCGATAACTACATAATTTGCTGGGATATTCTCAACCACAGATTTAATAACAAAAAACTTATATTTACATCGCATATCAATATTTTACTAAATCTTTCTGGAGTGCAAAGCGGCTCTTTTAATAACATCAAACGCATGCATGATGTCACGCAAGAGACATTAAATGCTATTAAAAGTCTAGGAGTCAACACATCATCATGGGACCCACTACTGGTACACATTTTGTGTCAAAAACTTGACAGTGACACGCATAACGAGTACATATCGTCCCTTAAACAACCTCGAGAGTTACCCACGTTATCAGAGTTTTTGAAATTTTTAGAAGGAAAATTTATGAGTATAGAATCAAGCAGAAGGAAACAAGAAACCAATTTTCATCATAAATCAAACCAACAAGTAGCAAAATCAACAAACAATTGCAATAACACAAAATTATTTCCTGCGAAAGTATCATATTCGAGTAACAAAGACATGCCGAAAGCAACTTCTAACAATAAATTCCATTCCCACAGAAGTTGCCCGGTTTGTAAAAGTGAGCATGGCTTATACCATTGCAAGCAATTCTTGGAAATGCCGCCTGCAAATAAAAAGCAATGCATATTGAAACACAATTTATGCCAAAACTGTCTATATGATCACTACGGTAAGGATTGCTTTTCTACTAAGCGATGCCAAGAATGCAATGGGTTTCATAATACAATTTTACACGAAGTGTTCAAACAAAGTAATTTTAATAATCAAGATAATAAAATATCTTCTTCTTTTAAACAACAATCGGATGCGAACTCCCACGTAGCACAACAATATGAAATGCCCGAAATTTTATTATCAACAGCAATGGTTAAAGTTCAAAAAACTGACGGAAGCTATCAAACAATGAGAGTTCTGATAGATATGGGATCACAAGTGTCCATAATTTCGGAAAACGCTGCACAGCAGCTAGCGTTACCTAGACGAAAGTGTAAGGGAATCATCAGTGGAATAGGAGCAAAGGATAACAGCTGTAAAGGAGTTATGAACATAAATTGTACATCAGTGATCAATAACTATCAATTCAGTACGGATGGTGTGATTCCACTGCAGTACTCGGCTGGATACACGGCGACCCTGGAAGATGGAAGACATTTGTGGCAAACAGAACTTGTCAAATCACATCGATAATGCCATCAAACTGTTGGAAGTATTTAAAATCTACTGAAAATCCAGCAGACGCAGCCAGCAGGGGTTCGTCCGTGGCTCAGCTAAAAAACAATCCACTGTGGTGCCAAGGACCTTCGTGGTTGGCTACTTACATGCCTGAAAAAGATGTAAATAAAGACATATACGTCACCGAAGAGGAAATCAAAAAACAAAAACAATCGAATGTTGTAACCAAGCAAGAGGAAAACATTATCAGCAACTTATTGAGCAAGCACAGTTCTATATCAAAAATCACGCATATACTAGCATGGGTATACCGGTTCATATCAAAAAATAAGCAAAAAGGATCATTAACTCTATCAGAATTAAGTAAAGCAAAAGAAATAATCACAAAGCATGAACAAGAAAAAGAATACGCAGAAGAGATATGCTGTTTAAAACAAAAAAACAAATTAAACACAAAGAGCAAGATCTTAAAATTAAATCCATTCTTGGATGAAAATAGTGGCCTTCTTAGAGTTAGAGGCAGGTTACAGCATGCACATCATATCAGCCAAGACATGCAGCATCCTATCATTCTTCCACATAGTGGACGTCTAACAGAATTAATCATCAACGATGCACATGCTGCTATGTTACATGGCGGAGCACGATTGAGGACCTTTATGTACGGGCTTGTTAGTCCGTGCATAAAATTATGATATTATGATAAATGAAACAACGTGTTGGACCGATCGCTGCTTGCAGACTGATTTATTTTACTGGAAAACACAATGAAAGGCGCGAACGCAGTCGCGCTAAGTTAGCAGTTTACAATAAAATGAACGTAACCCGTACACATACCTATATCAATCAATCAATCAATCAATCAAATTATTTATTGCATGAAATACATGTATACAAAGATGTCATAATAATTATAATAAACAGTTTTAATGTATTCTGCCTTAATAAGGCGTGCAATGTGATATTATTACAATTAAAATTTTATTTCTCTCATTAGCAAAAAAAATTATAAATATAATTATGTAATGTTATGCCTATATACAACAATTTAAACAATTAATTAAAGCAAAGCGTGTCAATTATTATCATTTGTCAATGAGTTAAAAAAAATATGTCACATAAAATAAAATAAATTAAAATGAATTTCATAATAAATACTTAATAATAATGACATATCAATTATATAAAATAAGGTCACCCAAATAACAAAATTATTCTTAATATTAAAATGTCATGTTCTTGTCATTCAAGAATTCTTTATTTGTGTAGTAGTATATGGAGCCGTGTTTTTGGAGTGACGATCTGCGCAAGACGGCCGGCAAAAACTGGATGCGAGAAGCCCAAGATAGACCTAAGTGGCGTGCAATTGGAGAGGCCTATGTCCAGCAGTGGACTGCTACCGGCTGATGATGATGATGATGATGATGATGATGATATGGAACCGTAAGTGCTGTTGTAATATAATTTCATATGACATCATATTTAATGTCATTAAATTCTTATTACTTCATCAGTCGAACGACCCAGACACAATAGATTTTTTTTTGTTATATTGACAATCGACTGGTGAGGGGTTATTGTATTTTATATTAAAAACTGTTTCGATATTGACCAGCAATATGGGAAATTAAAAAAAATATAATGATGTAATGACACAGAAGACGACAACGAAAAAATGAATGTTTTTAAGGGAGACAGATTCCGACCAGCAGAGAAAGGATCGAAGTTTCGGAGAATTAATTAGAAGCCGATAAGTGGCCCAAGATAATAAAGAAAGTATAGATTTTTGATGAGAAATTCCGAGAATAGATTTGGGCTTAAGATTTACCTGAAATATATTTATTACGTCTCAAAAGAAGACTAGCGAGAATATATTGAAGCGGTTGTATTGAGTACGGCTTGTCTGGTATTGGAAAAGCCCTTTCGAAGCAATTAAGCAGTTCCATAAAAACTAATTTGGAACTCTGTGTCTACACTGGAAAAGGCAAGAGTGATTGAAGAAGAATGATGATGACCTACAAGTGAAGTGAATTCCCAGGTCACGGTTATATAGCTATTATATTCATATTTCTAATGTTCCTTTTTATCGAGGCGCTCTCAGATGACGTTGACATGGAAAGAGAGCGCAGGGCGTTATCAGTTAGGGCTAATATGCTGGCCCGCAGGTTTGCACGTTGCTCGGTACAAGTGAAGGCGACGCTGTTTAGAGCGTACTGCCAATCGTTTTACACGTGCAGCCTGTGGGTCAAGCATACAAAGAAGTCATACAACACCCTGCGCATACAATACAATAATGCCTTCAGGGCGCTGATGGGGCTGCCACCGTGGTGTAGCGCGTCAGGGATGTTTGCGGATGCGCATATAGACGGTTTCTCTGCGATCATGCGCAAACGAGTCGCCTCCCTGATGCGTCGCCTGCGGGCCAGCTCCAACGGCTACCTGCAGCTGTTCGCCTGGAGGATGGATCTTGACTGCCAAATAATGCAGCACTGGACCAGGATGCACGTTGAGCACTCTGGATCCAAACCTAAATTTAGATTAAGATGACAAATGTATTTTTGTGTTTATTTAATTTTGTGACATTTGTTTTTTTTAAATGTGCTTATGTATTTTATGTGTAAATGATTAATTGTATGGACTTATATCTGAAATAAATGAATTTGAATTTGAATTTATTTACAACTAGCTAACCCGCCAGCGGCTTCGCTCTCTTGGTCTTGGTGTAGTGGTCGCACCATTTTTCACCACGGAGTGAAAATACAAAAGTATCCCATTACCATACCGCTGCTTACCCCTTTGAGGTTATAATAAATGCGAAACTATTTGTTATGTTGTGTTTAAAAATAACATGTATTACTTAAAGCATTAGTATTGCTGGCGACTCACTCAATACCGTTACACTGATGATGATATCAAAGACTTAGAATGAGATGAACAACAAAGATGGATGACATGCCGACTCTATCGCCAAGCACGTCTAGTGTATCGAGCTGTCAAAATCATTGCGTGCTCTTGACTACGCTATCAGAAATTGACACATCTTTGACAGAACTCTATTGACATAAAATAAGTCATCATTACGATCTAGACGTAGGCGGAGATCTTGTTATTTTGTCTATGCTGTGCCGAAGAATATTAGGCTTTTTCAACCACTTGGTGATGATGAACAGTAGCCTAGGTGCTATTCCAGACTACAATCTATCTCTGTGCCAAATTTCAACCAGAACCGTTCTGCCGTGATAGAGTAACAAACATCCATCCCCAGTGATGGGGACTGTGACCGAGAAGTTATACGTAGAGCGCAGATGTCAAAGACTGCAGTAAAACGGTTGGAGAGGATATGGAAGAACAGAGGAATCAGCAAAAGCGTTAAAACAAAGCTTATGCGCATGTCTTCTCTATATTTCTCTATGCTTCCGAAACATGGACTCTTAAGGCTCGCGTACGGAACAGGATAAACGTGTTTGAGATGTGGTGTTGGCGCAAAATGTTGGGAATTCGATGGACAGCGCATCGCACCGACGTGTCGATACTGAATGAACTCAAGATCAGAACTCATCTCTCGAGACTAGATGTATGCGAAGGGTTCTCAAGTACTTTGGTCACGTGGCACGGCGGAAGCCGGACAATTTAGAAAAGCTGATAGTGGTCGGCCACGTGGAAGGAAAGAGAAGTAAAGGAAGATCCGATGGACCGATACTGTAAGACAGGCGTGTAAATCCACCATTCACGCATCCATCCAACTTTCTCAAAACAGAGAAGCCTGGAAGACCTTAGTGGGATAAACCACTTATGATGACCATGACCCTCAGCCATGAGGCAACGACGTAGAAGGGATTAGCTAGCTAGGCCTACTAGGGATAGTTGCTATAATATGTAAAACAGTTTCAGTAAACAGACGCAGTCCAATTAAAATAACATGTGATGGGCTATTTGGAAAAAGAACCGACGTCACTTTTAGTAAATTTTACAGCAGGTACAAAACCTATTTAGACATTGTAGTTAAATAGCGAAATATGTATAGTCACTCAGGCAAAGTCATATGATAACACATACAGTAAAACTAGGGTCATGAATTTTTTTAAATTAATACCTGAAAAAAGTGAAAAATAACTTTAACACAGGATTTTTTTTTCCAATAACATAAAAGGAAATTTGACATAGGCTTTTTTCCAAATAACATAAAAGGAAATTTGACATAGACATTTTTTCCAATTAACATAAAAGGAAATTTGACATAGGCATTTTTTCCAAATAGCATAAAAGGAAGTTTGACATAGGCTTTTTTTCTAAATAACATAAAAGGAAATTTGACATAGGCATTTTTTCCAATTAATATAAAAGGAAATTTGACATAGGCATTTTTTCCAAATAACATAAAAGGAAATTTGACATAGGCATTTGTTCCAAATAACATAAAAGGAAATTTGACATAGGCATTTTTTGCATATAACATAAAAGGAAATTTGACATAGGCATTTTTTGCATATAACATAAAAGGAAATTTGACATAGGCATTTGCTCCAAATAACATAAAAGGAAATTTGACATAGGCTTTTTTTCCAAATAACATAAAAGGAAATTTGACATAGGCATTTGTTCCAAATAACATAAAAGGAAATTTGAGATAAGCATTTTTTCCAAATAACATAAAAGGAAATTTGAGATAGGCATTTTTTCCAAATAGCATAAAAGGAAATTTGACATAGGCATTTTTCCAAATAGCATAAAAGGAAATTTGACATAGGCATTTGTTCCAAATAACATAAAAGGAAATTTGACATAGGCATTTGTTCCAAATAACATAAAAGGAAATTTGACATAGGCATTTTTTCCAATTAACATAAAAGGAAATTTGAGATAGGCATTTTTTCCAAATAACATAAAAGGAAATTTGACATAGGCACTTTTTCCAATTAACATAAAAGGAAATTTGACATAGGCATTTTTTCCAAATAGCATAAAAGGAAGTTTGACATAGGCTTTTTTTCTAAATAACATAAAAGGGAATTTGACATAGACATTTTTTGCAAATAACATAAAAGGAAATTTGACATAGGCATTTTTCCAAATAACATAAAAGTAAATTTGACATAGGCTTTTTTCCAAATAACATAAAAGGAAATTTGACATAGGCATTTTTTGCAAATAACATAAAAGGAAATTTGACATAGGCATTTGCTCCAAATAACATAAAAGGAAATTTGACATAGGCTTTTTTTCCAAATAACATAAAAGGAAGTTTGAGATAGGCATTTTTTCCTATTAATAAAGATGGAATGTATGATGTGTTAAGATTTATTAGAAAAATATTGTTACAACAAATTTTAATTATTCACAACCCTCACTGTTGTCATCATCGTCCACTTCAATGTCAACATTATTGACATAATTTTCACCTGCATTACAAAATTTAACGGTAGTAATGTTTATTTGCCAAAAATACCTCAGTGCCTCAAGACAAGAATCTTCGACTAATGTGTGTTACCAGTGATGACTTATGGCACTGAAACGTGGTCTCTTACTATGGGCCTCATAGACAAGCTCAAAGTCGCACAACGAGCTATGGAGAGGGCTATGCTCGGGGTTTCTCTACGTGATCTAATCAGAAATGAGGAGATCCGTAGACGAACTAAAGTCACCGACATAGCCCAGAAGATTAGCCAGTTGAAGTGGCAGTGGGCAGGCCACAGAGCACGCAGAACAGATGGCCAATGGGTTGGGAAGGTTCTAGAGTGGATACCACGGCAAGCGCAGCGTAGGTCGTCCATCGATAAGGTGGACTGACGACCTGATAAAGGTAGCAGGTCGACGTTGGATGCAGGCCGCTTCCAAACGGTCCTTTTGGAAATTTGTGGGGGAGGCATATGTTCAGATGATGATGATGATGGAATGTTTATTGCCACTTTTCATTGGAAAAAATGACCAATGTCAGTCTGACATTGGCAGTTCTTCGGAAACGTTGTCAGACCTTGGTTGTTTTTCCGATCACCAAACAAACTTTAACAAGGAATAACTCTGGACATGGGTAGTTTTTTTAACTAATGGAATTTACGTTCGATAAGCACCATTACAAAAAAAACCATAGACACAAAAATAATATTGTGTTTTTTTTTTGACATTGGTTCTTTTTCCAAATAGCTCTTCATACTCTTATTATATATATATATCAATACATACCTATATCACATTTTTATACTTTCCCTAAAATAAAGAATAAATTGCGTGGACAGAGATTTTCATCACCTGAAGAAGCTGTGGACGCCTACAAAACGACCATTTTGGAGACCCCAACTTCCAAATGGAATGGTGGCTTCAATGATTGGTTCCATCGTATGGAAAAATGTGTCAAATTTTGCGGAGAATACTTCGAAAAGCAATAAATACATTTTTAAATAGTAATGTCACTTCCTTGATTCCCGAAATGTTCAGTGCCGCCCTCGTATTACGGCATAACAAAGAATGGTATTTGCTTCAGGCTCCAAACCAGGCGAAGGCCGTATCTTGGGCGCCCTTATTCCATTATTTTGTCAGATTGTTTGTTTAGCGCGAAAGTGTATATACTAATTTATACATTGATGTAATTGAGATTGTAGAACTAACGTAGTTACTTAGAGTTTTTTTTTTTATAAATAATTAATATATACTTTATTTTTTTATCGCAGTATTACGCCTGCTCAGCTAAATAGTTTTTTGCAATTTTAGAGTGAAAAATTATATAACCTCGGACAGGTTCGAATCTGCATCTTCTATCTATTAGTGTCAGACGCCACGACCGCTGCTTGATTACTTAAACAAAACTCACTCGATGGAACGATAAATATTTATATAATTAACTTGAGAAAGGGCAAATTTACAATGGTGCGAGTGGAAAATTTTGAATTTAATATTTATGTTTATTATAAAAAGAATATTTTGCTACTCGAAACCGCGGTTTCACCCGCGTGGTGATGGAGGATGATGATGAAGATTCATCAAACTATGAGTATAGCCTATGTTCAACAGGGATAATGTAGGATGGTGAAAGAAGTTTTCAAATGGGTCCAGTAGTTTCGGAACCCATTCAATTCAAACAAACAAACAATTCTTACTTCATAACCCCTCACCAGTTGATTGTAAATATAACTATGAAATTTCTATTGTGTCTGGCTCGTTCGACTGATGAAGTATTAATAAGTTTAGTGTAGAAAAAATATTTTATTATCTATATTAAAATATGGTTAAAAAATTAAAATTAATCCATTTATCTCCCTGGAGTGCAAGTACCGTAACAGTCGTTTTTGTCGAGTCGCTAAGATCGATAAATTAAACGAATCGTATCGCCCCTGGCAAGTATGGAAGTGATATCAAAAACTTATACAATCAAATTGTCGACAGTATATCGATTATTACGAATTGTTTGCATGCCACAATGCGTCCTTCTATCATATGAAGATTTCTACGGGCATTTCGCTCTTCTACGATCAAAAGAAGGCCGAAGTCTATTTTGTTATTGAATACTAGTTGCGCCCCGCGGTTACACCCGCATGGTGATGGATGATGACGATGTTGATGAAAATTACCCTATGTGTTAATTCAGCGCCCCATCTACCTCCATGCCAAATTTCACCAAAATTGGGCCAGCCGTTTGCGCGTAAGAGAATAAAAAATTTTCGTCACCCGTCGATAAGCTATATCGAGGTTATTTTCAAAGTTGACAAAACAATCGTTAAAATCGATTAAATAGCCGATCTCAATACTTCGTAGAAGATTCTTACATTAAAAAACAAGTAAATATGAGACGTTATGGCGAGGCCGAATACCGAGCCTACTGCCCGAATGAAGTCGCGGGCAGTAGGTAGTAAGTATTTTTGTATAATTGAGTAATGAGTTATTTATTTATTTATTTATTTATTAAGTCCGCCAACGTAGTGTACACCAATACATTACAATATATGTCAAATAAGTACAAATCAAGCTAAATGTCACAACAATTATAGGCGAAGACGGCATGCATAGAAATTAATAATATAGTCACAGTTAAGAGTAATAAAAGTTACAGTTCAGTTACAGTCAAAAAATATTAATAATAATAATAATAATAATATGTAGTAATTAGAAATTAAAAATTTAAATTGCGTGGTCAGAGTTAAAAATGTAGTTTTTTCATAAAGCTGAGTCAATAATGCGGATAGCCCGCTTAAAGCTACCAACAGTTCCACTGAAGAGGTCCAAGGAATGTTCGTTATGCATTTTGTTAAGTAGAGTGATTAATCTTTTCAAAGGTGCATTTTTGCCAAGGTTGGTATAATATTTTGGATTAATTAGGACGTTGCTCCTCGAGGCCCTAGTGAATACTGTTGGTACAGGGAAATTCAGAAGAGACAAGAGTTCGGGGACGTCAAGTGCTCCGTTAACAAGTTTATAAAGGAAAAGTAAGTCGAACATGCGTCTTCGATCCGAGAGGGAGCTCATGTGAAAATATTTAAGCCTATCCGGGTAACTTCTGATGGTCTTCGCAACATTACAGGAATAAGCGAGGTGCCACATAAAACGCTTTTGTACACTTTCAAGCTTCTTATTGTAGACGTCGTAGAAAGGGTTCCAAGTAACGCTACAATACTCCAAGCCACTCCGAACGTAAGAGTTATAAAGTAAAATTTTAGTCTTTGGATTTTTGAAATCTTTGCAGTTACGCAGTACAAAGCCAAGAGATCTAAACGCCTTAGAGCAGATGCTATCGACATGGGTGTGAAACCTTAATTCTCTATCTATCTCCACACCAAGGTCGCGAATGCTGTCAAGTTCCTTTAAGTAACTGTTATTAATCTTATATTTAAAGGGAATTCTGGTCTTTTTCCTTGAGAAGTGAATTGAATGGCATTTTGAAGTGTTGACATCCAAACCGTTACCATAACACCATGACGCAAGTCGATCGACATCTTCTTGTAAAAGTAACATGTCAGATAAGCTGTTTACGACTTTGAACATCTTCAAATCATCAGCAAATAAATAATGCTTGCAATGGAGGAAACAATCACTTATGTCGTTAATAAATATGTTGAACAATAGAGGTCCAAGATGGGATCCTTGTGGCACCCCAGAAAGTGCTGGAAAACGGTCGGACGAAAAGCCAGATGCGACTACTGTAGACTGCCGGGCAGAAAGGTAAGATGAGCACCAGCTTAGCAGTGGTTCAGCTATGCCATAAGTTGAAATCTTCTGGAGAAGTATTTGGTGATTCACGCGATCGAAAGCTTTGCTGAAATCGGTGTAAATGGCGTCAACAGCCGCTCGCTTGTCGACTTCAATAGTAATAGCATTGATAAATGCTAAGAGATTTGTTGCCGTTGATCGGGATTTCATGAATCCATGCTGGTGAGGGCTGATTAAGTTTTTAAAATGCCATGTCAAAATTGGGTGAAGCAATTGCTCGAAGATTTTGGCAAAAACTGGGAGAATAGAGATAGGTCTGTAATTCTTTACCATATTTTTCGGTCCGTCTTTATGAAGAGGGACTACCAACGCCAGCTTCCAATCGAGAGGAAAAACACCAGTGGATAACGAACGGTTGTAAATGATACGCAAAGGACGTGCTAGTGCCGGAGCACTTCTAGAAACGAAAACTGCAGGGATGCCATCAGAACCGGCGCCCTTGCTCGAATCAAGGTTTTTTAGTGCCTTAAAGACTTGATCGTCGTCAAATTGTATTAGCGTCAAGTAATTATTCGGTAATGTCATGGCTCCAGCATTCGTACCGGACAGACGGCTTGTACTGTATACTGAAGAAAAGCTATCAGCGAACAAGTTGCAAACTTCTTTGCCGTTTGTCGCAGTCCTATCACCTAGCGACATCTGTGCAGGAAAAGTGCTTTGGTTCTGTCTTTTACTTTTGACAAAGGACCAAAACAATTTTGGGTTAGATCGCAAACTATATTCTAGGCGAGTTATGTAGTCTTTGTAGCACTTAGCTGTGAGCTGCTTGGCGCGCTGCCTGGCGAGGTCATAAGACAACCTATCCAAAGGATTATTATTGAACTTTTTCAGTTTGTTCCTATACTTTAGTTTCTCCTTAAGTAGATTAATTAGCTCTCGAGAAAACCATACCGGGTGCTTTTTACTTTTCGGCAAGCGTTTGGGCACATGTTTCTCAATAACGCCGCGAAGACATGTGTAAAAAGCCTCAAGCATGTCGTCAACAGATGCACATGCGACCAATTTTTCATCCCAGTCAATGCCGTTTAAATCCCTGATTACTTCTTCATAATCTGCCTTATAAAAACAGAAACGATAGTTATTGCTCGGAATGAGACTATTGGCGCCAATTTTCACTTCGTAATAAGATATACTAAACACAAACGGTGGGTGATAATTATCTACTTTTGATAAAGGTTCATTGGTCGCATGCAAGTTTACGATGTTTTTATTGTTACTAAGGACCAAATCTAGGATTTTGCCATTTTTGTTTAAAGTATTATTATACTGTACTAGTTTGTGCGTCTCACAAAAGTCAAGGAGCATATTAGGTAAAAAGGTTTCACTAGGCTTACAGTTTAGGGATTGTGTATTATTGCTAACGTTCCAACTTATTCGTGAGAGATTAAAGTCACCAACAAATATGACGTTTTCAAAATTATTTTGTTCTAAAATACTACTCGAATTACTTAAAAAATCTTCTAACGCCTCATGTTGCAAGGGTGAGCGGAGATAGACAGAACACAAATAAAAGGATACTTGTTTACCCTTGTCATTATAACCATTTAACTGTAGCCACACGTCTTCACAGTTTGACTCTAAATTTTCAAGTCGCCTGGAGTTGTAACGCCTGGACACCGCCACAGCTACCCCTCCCCCGTCACTCCTTCTATGAATTTTGCTAGACTCACCATCGCGTCTATAAACTATGTATCTGCTATCGAATAATTCAGAATCGAAGATGCCGCTCTTACAGTTTGATTGGAATGATTGAGTAACAAATGTCCTTAATCCCAAACATTGTATATATATATTATTAAGTAAGAGTACCAGGACATCAGGAAACGCTAGAGTACCGCTCGGCCCTTACCGTGTACGCCTTCCCGCACTCGTGGCAGATGTGGTTCCTCTCCAGCCGCTTGTTGCGGTGCACCATGCGCACGTGGTTCCGCAGAGCGGACCGGGACGCGCTCGCCTGCAAACAAACAAACAAACATGAAGTCAAACCACCCGTCATGACCTATGGACCTGAAACATGGACATTCACTGAGGGGTTAGTGTAGGCAAGTTCAGGTCGCAAGGGCCCCATTACTCCTTGGAAACAATGAAATGGGGCTTCATGACTTGAGCTGTTTATTCCACGGTGTTCCATCTTACAATGCAATTTTTTGTAACCAACAAGTACAATTAGAAAAATTTAATACCGACTTCGATTCAATTCAGTTATTGGAGTGTAACTCAAAAACTAATGGACTGAATTTAATGATATTTAAATTTCAAAAAAAAAATATTTGAGAATCGATCCACCCAGTCGAAAGTTATGAGGTTGTGGTTGAGGTGAAGCTTTCCAATGGTGAAAGAATTTTTGAAATCGGTCCAGTACTTTTTGAGCCAATTTGTTACAAACATAAATACAAATCTTTCCTCTATATAATATTGGTATAGATTAATTACTATTTAATTCTTATAGCCGTAACGGTATATTACACATATAACTGAGCTCACAGAGGGCAAATCCAAGTTGACTGTAAAACACGTTTTTATAAAAAAAGCTTACTATAAAGTTCGACATTATATAGAAGATAAAGATGCTTGGAATACTCCACTTCTGGCAAGCTGTCACTCTGCCGCCCATAAAATGTAATATTTGTAGTACCTAAGTAGAAACATTGTACCTAAGCATCTATATATAAAAAGAATGACCCCGAGTTTCTTGCCGCTTCTTCTCGGTGGGCTCTATATATTTTGGAACGCGGCGGTAGAGTCTTTAAAGTACATTATAATGAAAACTTGACGTTCATAAGTGCGTCATTGATGCCTAAATTGAATAAATGATTTTGACTTTGACTTTCGACTTTATTATTATTATTTTAGTCATTGTTGCTCTTGGAACTTATTGTTAATTATCAAGTACCATTTGTTGTTTTACGGTTAGTGAGTTGGCGTTGTGCTGTTATGACGTCACGTATGGGTCCATCGGAAGAACAGGGGCCTTACTCCCACCTCTTAAAGCAGTCATGTTTCCCTTACCATTAAATTTGGTACCACCACGTCATTATAGCAAGCTTAAAGTAATATTGGATTACGATAGACGTCTTGATGACGTAGTATCAGATATTTCACGCAATTCGCAAACTTTTTCGTGACTTTTGACACTAAGTTTCATTGTTCCAATGTCAAATTTTTGAAGATCCGTACTCCGATCTCATAAAGTAATCATATTGCAACTTTACCATTAAATTTGGTTGACCGTTTTGTGTCGATGGGAGTACGATAGTAAGTATGATTATTCTAAGCTTATTACAAAACGCTCCTGATTTATGATAGTTTCGTAAAAGGTGGGAGTAAGCCCCCAGCTCTGGGTGGTAACCAGCATATGCTGAGATGGGTCCACTTTGTAACAGGTACCATATAATTAACATGTACTTTATTATTGAACACTCGGGAACACGTACTCGCAGGAACGTGTTTTGTACAGTTTTGTTTATTCTTTGTCCTTGCTCTTCTGTTTTTTTATAATTTCGTGATTACCTTGTCTTGTACTATCACTCAATTTTACGCCTGACCACTTCAAAAAGGTTTTGCTTTGCCCATGTGCATTGCAAGCTAACTCCGCCTTTTATTGCATTGCCCAATGACAGGCATAAAAAACAATTCCGTTGTAAAAATCTTTTGTTCCCACATCTTTTAGAAATTTTATGATTTTGTCAGGAATATGATTATTGTATTTTGGAGGAGGTACTCAATTCAACTATATTTTTTTTATGTTTGTTACCTCAAAAAAATGGAGGAGGCACTCAATTCAACTGTATTTTTTTATGTTTGTTACCTCCAAAAAATAGAGGAGGTACTCAATTCAACTGTATTTTTTTTATGTTTGTTACCTCCAAAAAATGGACGAGGTACTCAATTCAACTGTATTTGTTTATGTTAGTTACCTCCAAAAAATGGAGGAGGTACTCAATTCAACTGTATTTATTTTTTATGTGTGTTACCTAATAACTTTCGACTGGGTGAACCGATTTCAAAATTATTTTTTTGTTTAGAAGCTGGTGCTTCCGTGTGGTCCCATTTCATCAAATCTGGTTCAGTAGTTTTAGAGTTACACTGCAATAACTGACTTTTACCAAAGTAATAGAATGGAAGTCGGTGTTAAATTTTTCATATTGCACTTGTATTACAATAAAAGTTGCAGTTCTTTTAAACGCGTTGATAATACTAAGATTCTAGTTTATGTAGGTTTGCCTCCTTAGTTATATATTAATCTTAAATAAGTTTATTGTATTTTAATAAACTATCTATACCTCTTAGTTTTTTCAATACAACGTTAAACCGGCTTGTTGTATTTTAATATACTAAAATAAAAAGTAGTTCTTAATACTTTTAAGCATGTTGATTACTTCTGTTCCAAGGATCACCACGTTAAAACTATGTGAAAAGAGTCACCCAAGGACAAGATACCATTCCAAAAACCGGGTGTGTACAGAATTGATTGCAGCTGCGGCAGTTCGTATATTGGACAAACTAAGCGAACTGAACGAGTCAAAGAGCATATCGCAGCTGTAAAGAACCGCCACATAAATAAATCTGCGATCGCTGAACATCTGCTCGAGTCAGGACCTAATCACTGGATTGAACTTCACGACACCAAAATCCTCTCTACGGAGCGTCGCTATTACTCGAGAATGGTACGTGAAGCGGTTGAGATCATCAAAACACCGTAACTTCAACCGGGAGGATGGTTTCAAACTGGCGGCAACATGGAATCCAGTGATTAAAAAGTGTTCCCGTCGCGATTTATCCTCAGAATAGCTGTCGATATCGTTAGTGTTGTGTGTCGGGACAATGACTTTTTATAACAACTGTTGGGGGTATATTAAAAAGTATCTCCATACTTCAAGACAATGACACCCGCCTCTTCAGTCCGCTCGTGACCACGATCAATGCAACTTGATCGAAACGTCGAGGTAAATAAATACTATTACTAACGCGATTAAGCCCCGTTAATATAATATAACTATGTGTTCAAATCGCGAAATTTTAAAAATTACTACATATGTGAAAAGAACTTGTATTTACAATAAGCCAAAAATGTTAGTAAGTTGATGACTGGAGCTGACAAAAGAGACCGCAATTTTTTTCTATTTCAATCAACATTTGTTAGCAACTGAGATACAGACAGTGTGTCTCTGGAATGCTGTTCCAGTCACCATCAGACGTGCTCAATAGTTCAATCAAAATAGGCGCAAGTCAAAATGTTTACTTTTCATCCATTGTACCTGTCACCCAATATAACCTGTCATACAAATTAGTGTGTATATCTTTTATATAATGTATGCATATATATTAATATATATTTATTATAATTATATGTATGTATAATAGTTTGAGTATGTATTGTTTAATTATCATATTTATTAATATATTGTTAGAGGCAACACTGTCAGTGGAGGGGGAAACCTATACAAGCCGGTGTCAGATGTCGGAGCGTCTCTTGTTGCTCCGTCCGTCGGTTCGGTAACATCGTTGTTAAATCGTATAGGTATCGTACTGCTATAGTGTTTTTGTCGGTCTTGTCTTAGCTATTTGAATTGTTTAAAATAATTAATTTTAAAGGCATAAATGTTTTTGGGTATATTTGTTTTTGTGTAAATTGATTAAATTGTAGCTACTTGTGTATTTCTTTTTTAAAAAAAACCATTTCTGATCCAGTTTCTAAGATCAGAAGTGGGATTCTTACTTATTTTATGCCCACTTGTTTTGGCCTAAATATTTAAATTTTTCGGTCTACCCGCAATTTTTTTTCTTTTTGTTATTATTTAAATCGCTTTGTTGTATCACGACACGCCCGTCCAGTCGATTATAACTGTCTTTCTACTCATTGCGGAGTTTCGTTTCCGTTTCGTCAGTTGATTTTTCTTGATAAGATGTCTGATCGCGAACGTATTCGGAGTCGTAGCAATCATGATAGCAACTCGCGTCGTGATCCTCGTAATGACCATGGTAGTAGATCTCGCAAGCAATCTCTCGACGAGAATAGTATGTTGAGGCTAGAGATGAGGGCAATGCAATCCCGTCTCAAGGCACTAGAGGCAAAAACTAAGAAATCGCCTTTGCCAGGTCCATCCTTGGGCCACATGTCGGTACGTTCGGGTGATCGCGATAAAGATCAATTGTCTGCCGGTGAACGTCATAGGCCTGCATCGCGAAGACTTCAAACACCACCGCAACACCTCGATAGGTCCCCGCGACTACCTAATCGCCGCGATTCTCGCAGTATGCGTCAGTTGTCGCCATTGAGGCGACGTTCGATTTCGCTTTCGCCTGCACCCGCAACTCGCAAACGCGACCGTCGTCGCAGCTCGCGTTCTCGCTCGAGAACACCGCCGTCACGGTCACCAAGGCGCATGGCTGGATCGGTCAGACCATCGGATCTAAAACAAGTTACTATGGCGGATAGTATTGCAAATGCAATGCGTTCCATTAGGCAAATCGTCCCAGCATTATTATATCTCGAATTTTGACCCGAATTTGCATAATATTGACGACTGGTGTGTGGAAGTGGATCGCGCGAAAGAGTTAAATGGTTGGAGTGACTTCGAATGTTTGTCGCTTGTAGGAAACTGTTTGAAAGGGGACGCTAAGTCGTGGCTTGACGAATGGGTGTCCAGTGATCGTAGCTGGACCAACTTCAAGCGAGAATTCAGACCTTTATGTCCGAAGGTACCAGACTTCGCGGGTATACTATTTGATGCCATGATGAAGAACTCCGATAATTATCCAACTTACGCGGAATACGTGCGTCGCTCTTTGCTTCGCTTACGCATGGTGCGGGAATTGAGCGATGAGCTCATCTCGGCAATAATAATTCGTGGAATCACCGATCCGAATATTAAAGCTTCAGCAACTAACGCCAAACTGTTGCCAAACGATCTAGTAGTATTTTTCTCGATCTATGTTAAGCCGAGTTCAAGTAGCGTGTCAAAGGCTGCACCCTCACATTCTGATTTACGAAACATGACGACGGGTACACGTAGTATAGAAAGGTCACGTAAACGTAGCCTTAGTGATATTAGGCATAGACAGGTTTCGTGTGGTAAGAAACCTAGATTTGAACAATCGTCAGGAAGTGCGCCTAATAATGTAGGGACCAGTTTACCGCCACCTGCGTTTGTACCAACCAGGCCCGAGCCGTACTCTTATTGTAAGAAACCGGGACACAAGGTTGAGACTTGTTTCGCTAAACAGCGTGCGGAAGCCGCTAGCAAGGACAATGTAAATTTTTGCAACGCGTTTGTTCCAACAGGGACATCGTAGCGGCGGTTATACAGGACGTACCCGTTGATGTCCTGATCGACAGCGGTTCAACTATCTCGTTAATATCCTCGTCATTGATCAAGCATTTCAAATGCTCGCGCACGCCTGCGTTACGGATACTTAAAGGGTTAGGTAGTCAGGAAATCGAGAGTACCTTTTATGTCACATTATCTATTAAGTTTGACGGCTTGATCCTCGAAGTAGATTTGTTTGTGGTTTCTGACGAGTATATGAACACACCGGTGATCATAGGCACGGATGTTCTAAATAGGGAAGGTGTCGAATATCTTCGAACCAAAGACCGTCAAGTACTTACAAGAGTCATTGACGATTCAAAAACGGTAATGAACTTCTGTTCAGAGGTTCCAATTCAAATCAACACACCTCTGGCGGGGGATGATTTAGACAACTTGCTAGGTATCATTAACGAGTTTTCACAGAATTTCATTTCCGGAACTGCTACTTCAACTGTCAACACGGGGTGTATGTCAATCAAACTAAACACCAACACACCCGTGTATTATCGACCGTACCAACTCTCACAAGCCGAAACTATTCGCGTCCGCGACATAATCAAAGACTTGCTTGATAAACAAATCATAGAAGAATCCGAGTCTGACTACGCAAGTCCGATCTTGTTAGTTAAAAAAAAAGACGGGTCTTGACCTACTGCGTAAAGTGCTTGGTGCGTTAACAACGGCTGGTTTCTCCATCAATTTAAAGAAGTGCTCGTTTCTGGCCACCAGTATTGAGTACTTGGGCCGAACGATTAGTGAAGGTCAGGTTAGGCCGAGTGCTCAATATGGTCCGCATCGAGTGCAATTATCGGCAGCAAAGATGGCCGGCAATTATGTGGAAGTTGCAGTTGATCCTGAACATCACAAAGCACAGGACGACTCAGCACTCGGCATTGAAACTGCTAATAGGCGTTGAAGCTGCCACACCACTTATCCGCAGCTTGGTACGCGACGTAGCAATTGAGGGTTCAAGCCCGAACCAGGAAGCGCTTCGTGAGATGGGCCGTCGGAAAGCATCCGAGCACCTTCGTGCCAATCAAGCTCGTCAAGATGCTTATGTTAACGAGAGGCGTAAACCAAGTCGTATCTTTGAGTTGGATTCCTTTGTTTTTGTTCGTAAGCAGGCGCAGTCGACTAGGAGAATGGACACCTGAAGTGTGCTCAGCTTTCTTTGATGGTGAGTTTTTAATTTTTATTTTCACAAATAAGGTTTTTGTTGCTGTTACATGTTGTGTTAAGAACCCCTTTTAGTCGTGGGGCTAATTTTGTGGTATGCAAAGGTTGAGTTGAACTAGGAGGAGCGTTTGTCTTGCAGCGCATCGGACACGCTATCCTAGTGTGCTCGGATACTTGATGCGTCACGTTGTCCTAGAGCAGGGGTGCCGAAAGATCATTTGGGTGAAGATTCGTGTACTGCGGATCATGTTTGTCGGCAGGCATTGTCGTTTTGTTTTGGACCGGATGAGCGTTTGTCTTGGAGCGCATCGGACACGCTATCCTAGTGTGCTCGGAAACTTGATCTGTCAAGTTGTCCTAGAGCAGGGCTGCCGAAGAGTCACATGGGTGGCGATTCGTGTAGCGTTGGACATGTTTGCCGGCAAGCATTGTCTGTACTGGTTTAATGCATGCTTATATGTGAACCGATACACACACGCAAAGCCATGCCTCACGTAAGTACTCGTAGGTCTCTGACGAGTCGTGGGGGCGATCTTCCGACAAGTCCCGCCCCGAGTGGTTGGTTCATGTATTTGGATGTTTTAACCTAATTGTGTATAGGCAATAATAATGGGTTCTTAGCTAATAGTGACTATTTCCTATAGCTATGATTACTGAACGAACTTGTGAAGTGGATTCTCTCGTTTTCTTCTCTTTTGTCTACAGATGCAGATGACGAAAGGGATGAATCAGCTCCTGACATCGACCAGGCTCCTGAGGTGAACCAACTTGTGGATGAGCCACAGCCAGGTCCCTCTGGAGTACAGAGGCACGCGGAGTCAAACACCTTTGCTGCGAACGAAGAGGATTGCTCACCCTCTGTACCAATCTTGGAAACAGATCTGAATTGTTGACGGCGGTGAAGATAACATGGAGCCCGGGGACGGTCTCCTGTCAGGAAAGGCCGTGTTAGAGGCAACACTGTCAGTGGAGGGGGAAACCTATACAAGCCGGTGTCAGATGTCGGAGCGTCTCTTGTTGCTCCGTCCGTCGGTTCGGTAACATCGTTGTTAAATCGTATAGGTATCGTACTGCTATAGTGTTTTTGTCGGTCTTGTCTTAGCTATTTGAATTGTTTAAAATAATTAATTTTAAAGGCATAAATGTTTTTGGGTATATTTGTTTTTGTGTAAATTGATTAAATTGTAGCTACTTGTGTATTTCTTTTTTTTTAAAAACCATTTCTGATCCAGTTTCTAAGAATATATTTATTATAATTATATGTTAAGCTCCTATTCTCTGCTTATTGGTGTGTCATAACACCAATAAGCAGAGAATAGGCGGGGGGAGCGAATGGTCATTCCACGCTAAAAGAGAATAGGCGGGGGGAGCGAATGGTCATTCCACGCTAAAAGAGAATAGGCGGGGGGAGCGAATGGTCATTCCACGCTAAAAGAGAATAGGCGGGGGGAGCGAATGGTCATTCCACGCTAAAAGAGAATAGGCGGGGGGAGCGAATGGTCATTCCACGCTAAAAGAGAATAGGCGGGGGGAGCGAATGGTCATTCCACGTTAAAAGAGAATAGGCGGGGGGAGCGAATGGTCATTCCACGCTAAAAGAGAATAGGCGGGGAGAGCGAATGGTCATTCCACGCTAAATTCACCCTTAAGATGGTCACGCATAAACTTGACTGATTGTACATGTTAATTTAGTGTCACTTGGTGTTAAATAAAGAAGAATGACAAACCTCTGTGTGTGTACATACCCTACATAGGCGGACCCACGGGAAAGGAAACCATGCAAAACCAGTAGTCCTTAGTAACACTAAGATATTATAAAATTGTACCATATTTTTTTAAGTTGGGGTTTAAACGTTATTAGCATTTATATTTTTTCTAGGCTAGGTTAGATAGGCAGAATTCGTTAGCTTAAAATACTCTTATCTGACTGGGGTTTTCAAAAGAAATCTATCGTAATAGAGAAACGGGCGCTTGGCATTAGGTATCGTTATCGTAGATATGGATGCAACTACTTATGTTTTATGTGATAACATGATAAAACTAACTTGAGAAATGGCAAATGTACAACACGTACGAGTCCAACAACAAAGGAAATAACTATTGGTGTCACTTTGTCATGTCGTTTCCACTCTTTTGACAGAATATACGTAGTATCAAGAAAGTTGTATAGTATCCTATAGTCTATGAACTGAATAGCGTTTCGTTATTGCCCACAAGCATCTTCTGCGTATTAATTATATTGTTTTACATTTAGGTTTTCTCACTGCTAATTAAATATAAATATATGAATTATTTGCATCTACTAATAATAAATAAATTCGGCATAGTTTCATTCTCCGTGGTTTTCATTCTCAGTGGGTACCCAGGTGACCATTCTCCTTGGAATCTATATATATAAAAGCGAAAGGTCACACACTCATCACGAAATCTCAGAAACTACAAGTGCTAGAAGTTTCAAATTTTGCATGCGGGTGCTTTTTAGGACGTAGGTGCTCACTAAGACGGGATTTTATGAAATTCAACCCCTAAGAGGTTTTTGGGGTAGATAGTTTGTATGAAACTTCGTTACTGCGAGTGCTAAAAGTGTAAAATTTTGCATGGAGGTTATTTTTTGGACCTAAGAGGCGAGTCTATTGCAAACTACGGGGCACTCCTTCAAAATGTATTGGGCAGAAACAGTCAGTAACTGTCCAACCCGGGGATCCACCCAGGACCTCGAGGTTCCAAAACGGCACTTTTATCTCTATACCAAGACCAAGCGAGTGAAGCCGCTGGCGGGTCAGCTAGTTGTATATATTTGTATAAAATATACTTACAAAAGTGCACGCGTCGACGGTGCAGCGATGCGGCGCCAACTTCAGGTGTATACTGAGTCGGTGCTCCTCCAGCCGGGCCGGCTTCGAGAACCGACGCTCGCAGAACTCACAGGCGTACCTGCACAATACAAACTGTACTTTATCTACTGTACTGTTGTATAGTGCTGTCTATTCTGTAAACCATTCTGTAGACTAAGGCTGAGCGCACATTGGAGTCACGACAGTTTCAAGACAGACTTTCACATAGACAAGTCTGTCTTAAAACCTCGAAACAATAACAGGGCATAGAATCCGGGCTTAAACAGAACCGAGTATTCTATAGTTTATTCATTTATGTCGAATAGCATGTCCTAAGGTGTAAGTGAAACAAACATGGCTGTTTGTTTAATTATTATTGAACGTGTCACAAGCAAAAAATTTGCAATGTCAAAAAATTTGCAATGTCAAATGGTTACCACTGGTCATTTTATAATGCTAAATAATATAAAAGTTCTATCGAATACGTCAAAATACTTGAAAATACTTTGTCAAATGGTTACCTTTGGTCATTTTATAATGCTAACAAATACAAAAGTTCTATCGAATAAGTCAAAATACTTTGGTAAATGGTTACCTTTGGTCATTTTATAATGCTAACAAATACAAAAGTTCTATCGAATAAGTCAAAATATTTTAAAATACTTTGTCAAATGGTTACCTTTGGTCATTTTATAATGCTAACAAATACAAAAGTTCTATCGAATACGTCAAAATACTTTAAAATACTTTGTCAAATGGTTACCTTTGGTCATTATATAATGCTAACAAATACAAAAGTTCTATCGAATACGTCAAAATACTTTGGTAAATGGTTACCTTTGGTCATTTTATAATGCTAACAAATACAAAAGTTCTATCGAATAAGTCAAAATACTTTAAAATACTTTGGTAAATGGTTACCTTTGGTCATTATATAAGGTCCTTACATATGAAATTGGCGTTTTTCGTACTGGCCACTTTAATCACGAATTTCTCCTCTTTGGTAAGGAATTCCAAATTCAAATTTGTACAGCTATAGACTCATGTATTTGTGCTTCGATGATCGTCATTCATTTGTTTTTTTTCTTCTGTTTTTTTCTGTTTGCGTCACTCATTTTACAAAATGGAAAACTTAAAATATCGCATTATTTACGAGTACGAGTTCCGCCGTGGCACTAGTGCTGCGGAAACAACTCGAAGGGTGAATGATGTGTATGGCGGTCGTGTTGCAAAAGAAAACACAGTTCGTTTTTGGTTCCAACGTTTTCGTTCTGGAAACTTCGACCTGCAGAACAAGCCCCGTGGACGGCCTGAGACTCAAGTTGATAATGAAGAGTTGAGGGCTATTGTGGAAGCGGATCCATCGCAAACCACGTCCGAGTTAGCTGCAGGCTTCGATGTTAGTGATAAAACTGTTTTAATTCACTTGAAGCAAATTGGGAAGATTAAAAAGCTTGAAAGGTGGGTACCTCACGAATTGACTGAAGCAAATCGGCAAACGCGCGTCGACTGCTGCGTTACATTACTAAACCGGCACAATAATGAAGGTATTTTAAACCGAATCATTACCTGTGATGAAAAATGGGTTCTTTACGATAATCGGAAGCGCTCAGCGCAATGGTTGGATCCTGGCCAGCCAGCCAAATCCTGCCCCATGCGAAAATTAACCCCAAAAAAGTTACTTGTAAGCGTTTGGTGGACTAGTGCCGGTATTGTTCATTACAGTTTTCTCAAATCTGGCCAGACTATTACGGCTGATGTCTATTGTCAGCAATTGCAAACCATGATGGAAAAGCTAGCGGCTAAACAACCTAGGTTGGTCAATCGCTCCACGCAACTGCTGCTCCACGACAACGCTAGACCACACACTGCGCAACAGACGGCTACTAAATTAGAAGAGCTTCAATTGGAAAGTCTAAAACATCCTCCGTACTCCCCGGACCTTGCTCCAACAGATTACCATTTTTTTCGAAATTTGGATAACTTCTTGCAAGGGAAAAAATTCAACTCCGATGGGGCAGTCCAAATCGCCTTCAAAGATTTTATTGATTCCCGTCCGACTGGTTTTTTTTGTAAAGGGATCAATGAACTACCTATAAGATGGCAAAAGTGCATAGAAAATAATGGTTCATACTTTGATTAATTAAATATATTATATTAAAAAATATTCGACTTTTTGTTCCTCCCATACAAAACGCCAATTTCATATGTAAGGACCTAATATAATGCTAACAAATACAAAAGTTCTATCGAATACGTCAAAATACTTTGGTAAATGGTTACCTTTGGTCATTATATAATGCTAACAAATACAAAAGTTCTATCGAATACGTCAAAATACTTTAAAATACTTTGTCAAATGGTTACCGTTGGTCATCTTATAATGCTAACAAATACAAAAGTTCTATCGAATATGTCAAAATACTTTAAAATACTTTGGTAAATGGTTACCTTTGGTCATTATATAATGCTAACAAATACAAAAGTTCTATCGAATACGTCGAAATACTTTAAAATACTTTGTCAAATGGTTACCGTTGGTCATCTTATAATGCTAACAAATACAAAAGTTCTATCGAATAAGTCAAAATACTTTAAAATACTTTGGTAAATGGTTACCTTTGGTCATTATATAATGCTAACAAATACAAAAGTTCTATCGAATACGTCGAAATACTTTAAAATACTTTGGTAAATGGTTACCTTTGGTCATTATATAATGCTAACAAATACAAAAGTTCTATCGAATACGTCAAAATACTTTAAAATACTTTGGTAAATGGTTACCATTGGTCATTTTATAATGCTAACAAATACAAAAGTTCTATCGAATACGTCAAAATACTTTAAAATACTTTGGTAAATGGTTACCTTTGGTCATTTTATAATGCTAACAAATACAAAAGTTCTATCGAATACGTCAAAATACTAAAAGTCGGCTATCAACTTAATTTTGTAGTTTTATGTTAGTCCCATAGTTCGAGATAAGAAAATGAGGATGGATCGTCACTATCCAAAAATTAACTTGTGACAACCTGCATGATAACGAAACAAAACGGTATTATATGTCTCTTTCCTACGCACTATTAACATCGTAAGTAATAAAAAATAGGCAAATGCATTTCATTTCTGATTTTAGCCCGGCTTCCATGCCCTGTTATTGTTCCGAGCTTAAAACTAAAACCAAATTGTTTTGCCTACGACGACGCGCACCGTCGCGTCCGCGTCAATTCTTTTTCAGTATCAAAATGGTCTTCATCGATACTCTTGTTTTGCAATTACGAATATACTTACATGAATTTGTCGTTTCTTCAGCCGACATTTCTCCCCACCTCACAATAACGACTAGATGCATTGTAACCTCATGGTTCCACAAATGGGGGAGAAATCGGTGAACTATAACCTTCTCCATTTTGTTAGTCGTGTATGCACACAGTTGGAGAGAAATGTCTAATGTTAGTGCTGTCATTCGGAAGTGTTATACTAATTTGGATTTTATTGTTAACAGAATAAGTTCTGCTATAACTAAGATTTTTTTATTTGCTTGAATTAAGAAACTGATTACTGACTTGTCATAAAAATATATTTATTTCAACTGACAGAGTGACAACTTATGTCTAAATAAAATAATAATTAATTAAAAATACAAAATGTGCATCTTATATACTATTCTAATTGAAACATCAGCATTACTCCCCACTGCTTCTGTCCTACTTAGTTATTGCTGATGTTTCTGTCGACAAAGTGAATTTGCGCTTATTGGGGTTCCTTAACTCTTGCTTATTATTTTTATTTGAATGCTTACAAAATCAATACTAATAAGTAAATAAAAATTAACGTAAATATCAAATACGGGACTATTAGAGATAGAAAACTATCGCGAGCTATGTTCATAATTACGCTTTAAAACCGGCTAGGACTCGCGTAATATTTACCGGAAATATTCTCCGACCAGTTTCGAACTTATTTGAAGTTCTTCTTCTGGGAGTCACTCTTGTGCACAGCGGCGAGCGCGGGCCACAGCACGTAATTGGCGCTGCGACGGTCGCGCTGTGTCTGTCACATTTTTTCCGTCCGCACTGTCACTTACGTCAATGTCACACTGATGTGAGACATTGATGAGTGACACTGAAAGTGACATTAGTAGAAATGGAGATATACAGGAGTTCAAATACCTAGCGGACAGTTCCCCAGGGCAGAGCCTTAATGCACGCGAACTACGTCGCGAAAAGAAACATGTATGCAGCAAGTATGATTATAAACATGAGCTTACTTGATTAGGTCCGACTGTATGTGCTTCATGGAGTACTTCATGTGTTGGTAGAATGTGTGCTGGTTCTTGAAGTTCATGTCGCACTACAACAAAAACACATTATTAGAGATCCGTAGGAGGGCAGCCGTAGGGATCTACAATCAAACTCGTTTATTTAATTTGCTCTATATGATGATTTGTATAATACTCAAGTTTGAATGATTTTTGTATAATTTTGAGAACAATTCCGTAGTGATCTTGAAAAGCAAATCTCGCACTCAAAACGGTTCGAAGCGATTTGTACAATACTTGTATACCGGGTTACTGGTAATCAATTAGCATCCTGTTAAGGGCATATTCTGTACATCAACACAAACCACTTTTGTTCTAGAACTTTTCCCAAAACTAAACAAATTTCGCAAAAAAAATTTTTTAATGTTTTTGTGATTCTCTCTTACACTTCATAAGATTCAGATTCAGATTCAGATATATTTTCCGATATTTTATTGCTTCCATATACAATGTAAAGGTGTTAAAAAAATTTACATAAAGTCTTATATGGGCACCGCAAAGTTAGAAGAGAGGATAACTCTACATCGCATCCACTTCATTCATCTCCGTGTAGCCATGCATGCAGTTAACAGCGCGTCGTAGCGTAGCACAGCTACGACGCGCTTGACTTGCCGCGTCTCAACCCCTTTCTTACGCTGCCGGCACCGCCCGCGGCATAGTGTTAATTATGTTTAGACCGGTCAAATTGATTTTTTAAGTTTTGCATGGAAGAAAAAAATACGAATTTTTAAAGTCGTAGAACAAAACATGTTTGTATTGATGTACATAATATGCTCTTAAAAGGATGCTAATTGATTACTAGTACCCCTGTATACATGAAAAATGTCATACGAGATCGTGTTTAGACGAGTCGAGAACTTGTAAGCAAGAAGCTTCTTGCAACATATTTCGCCGTGTAAACAGTCGCAATAATTTATCGCCTGGAGATAAACTACTTGCGAATCTCGTCGGACAAGAATAATAAGCAAGAATTTAGTTCTTGCCTGTATGTAAACAATATGATAGGTACTATAATCTTAGGGCGATTATTGCTTGCGATAATAGCGTACGATTTTTCGCCAAGAAACGTTCGAGAAACTCTCTCCATCTAAAGGCCCTTAACTGTTTAGTGGCCAGGCTTCAAGGTCAAACAATCTAAAAGTTTAATGCACTCTATTGCTAATCTATACGACACCATAAGTATCGAACCGGGGACCCCGGGCTTCAAAGACATGGTCGCTACCAACTGAGCCAACTTCGCCGAAGAATCACATTTTGGAAGGTATATACATATCCTACTAATGTTATAAACGCGAAAGTTTGTATGTATGGATGTTTGTTACCGTTTCACGCTCAACCGTCAGCCAATTTTGAAGAAATTTGGTATGGAGATAGATGAGGCGCTGGATTAACACATACGATACTTTTCATCATCATCATCATCATTCATCACCACGGTGAGCTGAGCCAATTTTTATGATATTTGGTATGTAGGTAGAAAAAGCACTGGATTAACACATAGGATTCGTTTCATCATCATCATCGTCCATCACCACGCGGTTCACAACTGGTATTATAATATAGGTGATATACATAGATATACATACATCTGTGCAGTAGAGGAACTCCGGCGCTTCGTGTGTAACGCGATGTATCTCCAGCGCTTTCTTGAAGCGGAACCGTTTGTCGCACACCTCGCAAGCGAAGTCCTTCTCATGCGTGTGTATACTGTTGATATAACAATAAATAGTTTTCTATTAATCTGCCATCGATTCGTTAAAGGAACGTGGTCGTCATGATTAAATAAATAACAATTTATTACTCACACCCCTGCACTAGGATTCCATGTATCCCAGGAGACATGAACGCAATAACACATCGCAGCAACATTTCTGCAAATGTTTATTATTACCAAAAGCAAGCTCAAAGTCCCACAACAAGCTATGGAGAGGGCTATGCTCGGGGTTTCTCTACGTGATCGAATCAGAAATGAGGAGATCCGTAGACGAACTAAAATTAGCCAGTTGAAGTGGCAGTGGGCAGGGCACATAGCACGCAGAACAGATGGCTGATGGAAAGGTTCTGGAGTGGAGACCACGGACCGGCAAGCGCAGCGTAGGTCGTCCACCGACACGAGAGGAGGCAGGCCGCTTCCTACCCGTTCCTTTTAGAAATAGGAGAGGCATATGTTCAGCAATGGACGTCCTACGGCTGAGATGATGATGACACTCATACGCCTGTACTAGGATTCCATGTATCCCTGGAGACATGACCACACATTCACATATCCCAACATCCGATAGCAAACATGTGTGCAGATTCCTTGATGGAATCAAACCTGCCTACAAAAGGGTGTGTTTTTGACAAATCAGAAAGAAGGAAAGAAAAATATATTTGTTGAAGAAAATCTATATGACATTTTGCCTTACATATTACATATACATAAAATAAAATAATTTTCCACACTACATAGTACATTGTTTTACCGCAACACAGCCCTAACTCATCATAAGCTGGTTGTTTTGAAGTTTTGATGGCTTAAGGAAACACGTAGGTCTGTCTACGTTAAGCAATCGTTTATTGCAGACTGACGCGCGCCCCGCAGGCGGCCGCCTATATTCTTATTACTACAACTAGCTGACCCACCAGCGGCTTCGCTCGCGTGGCTTCGCGAGATACGGTTAATTACGGTTTTTTAACTATTCCACTCTTTAATTTACCGGGATCAAAAGTATCTCATATGTTGACCAGGTATATAAGCTACCAACATACAAAATTTCATTTAAATCGGCCCAGTCGTTTCGGAGATTAGCCCGTTCAAACAGACAGACGAACAAAGAGAAACAAAAAATAATAAAAAATAAACTCTTCACTCCTAACATCCCCCTGACTCGGTTTTTAGCAATTTTTATTCATTGTACAGAAATTCTACCTCTACAGTTTTATTATATGTAGTGATTACATACAAGCAGTGCACCAGTTTGCCACGCACACATCTATGGCTCGATACACTACTGAAGTAACCAGCGCTGATCTTCCGTTGGGGCTGGCGGTGACGTCACACACGATTGCATGGAGCGCATTTTATGAGAGTAAAAATCAAAAGAAAACACATTAAATACTCAATACAAAAGGAGTATAAACCCAAACAGGCAAACAGAGTACGAATGTCCGGATGTACCTACACAGACATCGGTAGTAAAAACACACACATAAAATACATAAACACAAATAAAAGTACATAAAGACGAATATAATTACTATTAAATGCATATTTACATTGCACTGGTGTTTTTGCACATGCATACTATTTTTTACCGGCTTCTAAAAAGGAGGTTTTAATTATTTTTAATTATAATTTTTTTATATTGTGTTGGCGCATAACTTCGAAAAAATAGATGGTCGCAGCGAGGATCTCAAAAAAAACCAAATTTATTTTAACTTAATTTAATTTTATATAAAAAGTTACAATCTATTCTAAATCTAGAGTGACTGCTTCGACCAAAGTTAGGTACAAAAGTGAGTCTGACAAACTACGAACACGAAAACGACACTCGATGCTGATGCGGCGTTTGCGCGGCGATTGACGTCAATGCTGAACTGGGTCGGCGCGAAGTGCAACAATGTATTCCTCATAGTGGTGCCGCACATAACATCGTCATTTATGAACTTATTTTGTTGATTTTTTGTTTGGTAGCGTTACTTCCGAGGTAGTTCTTAATGTTCATCAAAATCGATCAAGCAGTTTCTCAGTTAACTCCAATAACTGAAAAGTGTTTCGCCTATTTTATGATTTGATGATATCATGATGATGACAATTGATGACGTAATTAGCAAGGGTCACTAAAAAGGGCGAAGAAAAAATTTCGGAAAAAGAAATATAGCGAGGTAACTCTAGAAAAAATTTGCGAACCTAATTTATTATCATCATTGTCATAAAGATATATATATATATAAGACTAGCTGCTCTCCGCAGTTTCACCCGCGCGGTGATTGATGATGATGAATCTTATATATCCTATGTTACACAGGGTGAATGTAGCTTTCCAATGGTGAAAGAATTTTTGAAATCGGTCCAGTACTTTTTGAGCCAATTCGTTACAAACATACTTACACCGCGCCATGTGCGATCTCAACGCGTTCTTCAGTACGTTTCCCGACTGTGACATATTTAACGATAGTTGGTCTAATATTGTAAATTTTAATGCTGACATTTTGTGAATAATATTTAATTTGACATTTTAATTAAGTATTATTATTTAAGTTTGACATTATATATACAATTTTATTTTTAAATTACTTTATTAGCTAAGACTTTGTTTTGTTTCATTTAAGAATTAATAATATGTATAATTGCAAGTGCGTTCATATTAATAAATAAATAAATACAAATCTTTCCTCTTTATAATATAAGTATAGTATATAGTATAGAAGAATGCTTTTAACGTGTGATGTAAGAAATGAATAAGCAACTGGCTTTTCAAAAATTGCGTTTAAAATAGGAACGAATTTGTAAACTTTTGTAGCAAAAATAATTGTCAAATTATTGCAGCCATTAACATTTAGATTACACTGACTATTGACCATTCTCTGTATAACATGTACCATGCCAATGTATGTGTGTTGTACATATGTGTGTATTAATGCCAATAAAATTTGAATTTTTCTCTCTATACATTTCAATGTTTGGTATCGCTAAGCAGGCGTTAGTGTTTTAAAAATATAATATAATAATACTGGACAATCCACACAGCAGCATCTGGCCCCAAAGTAAGCTACTCAAAGCTTGTGTTATGGGTACTAGATAACTGATATATTTAATACATTATATACATACATATTTTTATTATACATAGAACACCCAGACCAACGGAACAAGTTTCTGCAGATCGTACACAAATTTGTCCCAAGGCGGGAATCGAAACTTCAACCTCTTGCGTCACAGGCGGACTCTCGCCCGCTGCGCCACTGAGGTCATCAAAAACGTAATACTATATAAATTACAAGGGCTGCGACGTCAATACAAAAGTTTAAGTATTTCTAAAAATACTTCTTTCGGTTGGATAGTGCTGTCAAAGCTGTTCAATAGATGTCGCTCCGTGCCCGTAAGACGGTTAAATCAGATAGAGAGTTAATATTCGATGCTCGGACCTCGAGCCTCCGTGGCCTAGATGGTCATGGCATCTGACACGGATAGTCAGAAGACGCGGGTTCGAATCCCGTCCGAGGATGTGAATTTTATTTCTATAAATTTCAATGTTTGAGATCGCTGGTGCAACGGACAGTCCACTGTGCAGAGGATGTTTACAGGAAGACGAGACCGTGAGGCACGTGCTGCTGGAGTGCACGGCTACGGAAAATATACGGAACACAACCAGACTATTTGAAGATCAGTATAGTTCTAGATTATCATCGTTTAACACACAACAAATATCACTGGAGCAGTTGTGCCAGCGACCCAGGGCCATACTCTGTTATATAAAGGAGTTGGGATGACTCGCGGGTAGAGGCTGGCGGGGGAAATGCACAATAAACCCCAAGCCGGACGTCAGTGCAAGACTTATCGCCCCCACTATGAACAAGAACAAGAGATCGCTAAGCCGGCGTTGGAGCTTTAAAAAAGTAATACCATAAAAAAATGTTGTATATGTATTTTATAGCCAGAGAAAAAGAATTCGGCTCATCAACAAATATTCGAGTCGAACGAACCTTTTTTTGATATGTTTAATTTTAGACCTTAATCACTACATATTATAAAACAAAGTCCTCCGCCGCGTCTGTCTGTTCGCGATAAACTCTAAAACTTCGGCACCGACTTTCATGCTGTTAACACCAATACATAGAGTGGTATCCGACGAAGGTTTTAGTATAGAATTAGTTAAGTTTTTGTGAACATTGGCTAAAATATAATGATATTTTTTGGAGGTGTCGGAAAAAATAGGCCGACTGGGAGCTTTCAACGAAAACGCTGCCTGAACCCTTTGAGATATAACAAAATTATGCACGATGGAATTGTGTATGTTATATAGATCTACAGAAAAGTCCGCAATGGCATATGGCCATCTCTTAAGGATAACATAGTACATATATCCATTTAATACTTAATAACTTTAATGCAGATAATTTATTGATTAAGGCGTTACTTTGCGGAAATACATTATCAAAAAACGATATTAAAAAATATTTAGTGACACTTCCGCTGAAAAGAAAACTATGATTTTGGCCTATTTGATGTTGACTCGTCGAGCGACAACGCTCGACGAGTCAACATCTCCTGAGGATGCCTCGTGTAGAGGCGAAACACGTGTCGAATCGGTTTTGGTTTATTTAGGTTTTCTTGTGTTTTTTATTTTGTATTCTTCCTATTAGCATTTTATGCGGGAGGGAGGGTGGTGCACGCCCCCAAATAGGCCAAAATCATAGTTTTCTTTTCAGCGGAAGTGTCACTAAATATTTTTTAATATCGTTTTTTGAACTTTAATGCAGTTATTAGGAATAGGTTTCCAAGGGTTGCAGGAACGGGATCAAAATTTCATAATTAGTTTTGGTTTTTGTTTTTTTTAGTTTTTTTTGTTGGTTTTTAGTTTTGGTCGTGATAATCGACATCCACGCGGACGAAGCACAGCTAGTTAAAACTAGAATATAAAGAAACTTACTACAGATGCGTCTTCAACGAGGACTTGTCCCGGAACGTCTTCCCGCATTGCTCGCAGTGTTGCCTCTCCGCGTGGCTCTTCAGGTGTATTCGGAGCTTATACAAGGAACTGGCAAAGATAAAGATAAAGATAAAGATAAAGATAAAGATAAAGATAGAGATAGAGATAGAGATAGAGATAGAGATAGAGATAGAGATAGAGATAGAGATAGAGATAGAGATAGAGATAGAGATAGAGATAGAGATAGAGATAGAGATAGAGATAGAGATAGAGATAGAGATAGAGATAGAGATAGAGATAGAGATAGAGATAGAGATAGAGATAGAGATAGAGATAGAGATAGAGATAGAGATAGAGATAGAGATAGAGATAGAGATAGAGATAGAGATAGAGATAGAGATAGAGATAGAGATAGAGATAGAGATAGAGATAGAGATAGAGATAGAGATAGAGATAGAGATAGAGATAGAGATAGAGATAGAGATAGAGATAGAGATAAAGATAAAGATAAAGATAAAGATAAAGATAAAGATAAAGATAAAGATAAAGATAAAGATAAAGATAAAGATAAAGATAAAGATAAAGATAAAGATAAAGATAAAGATAAAGATAAAGATAAAGATAAAGATAAAGATAAAGATAAAGATAAAGATAAAGATAAAGATAAAGATAAAGATAAAGATAAAGATAAAGATAAAGATAAAGATAAAGATAAAGATAAAGATAAAGATAAAGATAAAGATAAAGATAAAGATAAAGATAAAGATAAAGATAAAGATAAAGATAAAGATAAAGATAAAGATAAAGATAAAGATAAAGATAAAGATAAAGATAAAGATAAAGATAAAGATAAAGATAAAGATAAATTTATTGCATAAAACATGGGTAGATGATACATAACTAAATGATATGCACATAGTTGTTGAATTAAACATTCTGTTCCACCATGTTTTGCGTTTGCAGGCGTACAATGTTCTGAGATGGAGCAACCGGTCATTCTTGTGAATATTAAAATTATAATTATTATTAAACATTCGGACTAAAAATAAAATTAAACTTATGTCATCATATTGAATCAAAATTTATCATTACAAAAAGTCCTGGATATTATAATAACATTTATCAAACAACATTTTTTTTTTTGAATTATTTTTAAATGCATTAGCATTTAATTGCCTAAGGGGCTTAGGGATTTTATTATAAATGCGTGGTGCCATACCGGTTAAATTTTTTCGCAGAAGAGCGGTTTTGCCGTAGGATTACAAAGAATGTTATGGTCAAAAAACACATGCATTAAAAAACAATCGATTATGAAAAAAACACAAACCGAGTTCACTACTAACTGATGTATTACTTCTACGCCTGCAACTGTATTATTCTCGTACACAACATCATGATATGTTATTGAGTAGCTTTATTATTGAGGAGTCTGGAGTTTTCGACTGATTGATTTTATTTCTTTTTTTATTATTTTTATTTAATATATGTATAATCAATAATGTTTATTTATTATTTTGATTCTTTTCTATGGCAACACACTGGGGTTAAAAATAAATGAACATTTGTGAATTAAATTAAATTAAGTGGCTATAAAGAAAATATGTAAAAAGACAAGCCCGCTGAGTTTCTTGCCGGATCTTCTCAGTCGTGGTCGCGTTCCGATCCGGTTGTAGATTTAAGAAATAATAAATGTAAAATGACATTTTGTAAGTGCCCCCGTAGGCCTGTACAGAATAAATGATTTTGATTGTGAAATTTAAATGGGACCAACTTGGAGCCAAACATTACATTACAAAATCGATCCACATGATTTTTGACAGATAAATCCAATTTTTTATTGATGGTCTAATCCGTGAACATACATTTAAAAAAAGTCGAACATAGAACCTTTTCCTTTTTTGAAGTCGGTTAGTTTAAAACAAAACAAACTGCCACTACTTTAGTATGCAATATACAGCATGACTGGTTGAACACTTTACATAAACAAGGACATGATAATTCATGGTCACATGAAACGTTTAAAAAAATAAAATTAAAAAAATACCGTTAAACTACAGAGGAAACCTTCATTCTATGAATGTGCTATAACTCGAAAATTATGGACACCGTCCAAACGGGGTTAATGACCCAAAGCGCCGCGCCGCGTTCAAAGGAATCAAGCTGCGTCCGAACGGGGTTAATGACCCAAAGGGCCGCGCCGCCCGCGCCGCCAAAGGATGCCGCGATCGTCGGCCGCCCGCCCGGCCGCGCCGCGCTTTTATTACTACACGCGCGCCGCGAGTGACCATGTTTATTGTTTTGAGTAGACAATTAAAGTTAAATTAGGTATTTACCTAATTATATATAATTAGGTAAATACCTAATTTATAAATATAAGAAAAAAAATAGGTGCCTAATATTTATTAGGCACCTATTTTTTTTCTTAATTAGAACGAGAATCGAGTACTGAGCACTATATATCAATATGTAAAGTGTTCAACCAGTCACCCTGTATATAAAAAATAATGTGTTATATCTATGGATAAAACGTGCATACACAAATTATCGTTTTTCTATTACTGAACAGAACCTTAAAACATTTCAACCGACTTTGATGAAATTAATATGCAAACTTGGAGTTATAATCTAACAACAAAAAAGCTTAACGTAAAATAACCTTAAAATAAAAATAAAAACATAAATATAAAACATATAGGCGTCAGCTTGAAACCCCCTTCTTTTTTGAAAATCTGTTAAATGGATCAATATAGGTAGGAATTTCAATTAGTCAGATCGACAGGAAACTCTCAATTTCATCTGCGTCAACTCCATTCAGTATCCATGGAAGATATTTATACAAACAAAGAATGTATAATAATTATTCAAAATATATTCAAATACTTGAGTGTGCCGAGTTTTCTAAAAAGCGAAAGTTTCTTCTTTAATAAAATGACACAAATATTGCAAAAATTTGAAAGCGCACACGCTGAGTATTTCATACAACCTTACAGTTTCGCTATCATTTAACCTTAAAATAAAAATACACTTTTTTTTTCCCCCCAGACTTTCCAGTCGACGCCGCTCGATATCACTGACTTTCTCAGACCAACTAGAGGTTCCCTAACTCGTCGCAGACTTCCCCTGTTGTAGAGGGCAACAGTAAGCAGTAGTGTGAGGTACTGACGTCTCCGTGTGGTGACAGATGTGGCAGGCGTGCGTGGGCGGCGGCGCGCCGTGCACCTTCGTGTGGTGGTCCGCCGCGATGTCCGCCCGAGAGAATAGGGCGCCGCATGCCACGCATCGCCATCTTACAACATACACACTCATTATAAATAACAATACATAAAACATACATATACACACTCATAACGCCGCACTACGATTTCATGTGTCCCGGGAGACATGAACGCAATAAGGGTAGGCACACTTAAACGACTCGCCTCCCACCCGGCGAAGAGAATATTATTCAAATACAGGCTTTAATTAATGCTCTTTAGATATATTATATACTAATATTATAAACGTGAAAGTTTGTGAGTATGGATGTATGGATGTATAGATCTTTGTTACTCTTTCATGCACAAACGGCGGGGTCAATTTAGATGAAATTTGGTATGGAGGTAGATGAGGCGCTGGATTAACATATAGGATACTTCTCATCATCATCATCATCACCCATCACCACGCGGGTGAAAAAGCGTAATATGCTTGAGCACAACATAGACAAAATAATAAGATCTCCGCCTACGTCAAGATCGTAATGATGACAGTTCTGTTAAAGTTTGTGTCAGTTTCTGATAGCTTAGTCAAAAGCACGCTATCATTTTGACAGCTCGATATACGAGACGTGCTCGGCGACCGTCAAGGGTGTTAACCGATTCAAAAATATTAAATATATTTTTTATTGGATTAAGTTTATTTAAAAATTAACGTGCTACCGGACCGGACGGATTTTAATCAAAACTTATATTACGTAGTATTTATGCATTAATGAATTTATTCTAAAAGAAACACCACCAAAAAAAATTTTAAGAAAATTTGTACCAAAATGGTACCAGCCAGTACTAGCGCGAACGCAGCCAAGGGTGCGCAAGTACTCCATGAAGAAGTGGCCCGGACGGTCACGAAACCGGTCGAGATACTCGACTATACCTACAGCGTAAGGTTAACCGAATCAAAAATATTAAATATATATTGGATTTTATTATCAACAGAATAAGGACCACCCTCATAAATTTTTAGGTCGGTACTCGTAGTTTAGTTTAGTTTTTTTGAACAAGTGAATCACTACCATTGGCAACATAAAATTAGCCGACAGCTTGCTACCGTCAGACTGCTCGAGTATCAAATCAAATATCTTTCTAGCATATCACATAACAATAACGGTCTGAAACATAATAAGGTAGTTCCCGTGATACCGCGTAAGGGCACTGCTTTTAGTGTTATGAAATTGTTTACAACTCAACAAACAAATGCCACATTGTAGTATTGCGTGTATTGATACTCTCAGCGCGCACCGTCGCGTAGTGCGGCCGCCGCTATCGGCGCCGGGAGTTATTGACGTTCACAGGTGGGATTTGTCAGGGTGCATTGTAATGATTTTAATTGTAACTTGGCTCAACAGTTTAGATTACGACGTTGTTGAAGAATTAATCATTGTACATTTTATTATTTCTGTTTTATTGCTGTTATAGTAAAGTAATCCCCCTTTCCTTCACATTCATACACTACATACACCCCAATACACACACTCATTACACTACTTACATAAGTACGCGTTACACACACAACACACACACTCATTACACTACTTACATAAGTACGCGTTACACACACAACACACACACTCATTACACTACTTACATAAGTACGCGTTACACACACAATACACACACTCATTACACTACTTACATAAGTACGCGTTACACACACAACACACACACTCATTACACTACTTACATAAGTACGCGTTACACTACTTACATAAGTACGCGTTACACTACTTACATAAGTACGCGTTACACACACAACACACACACTCATTACACTACTTTCATAAGTACGCGTTACACACACAACACACACACTCATTACACTACTTACATAAGTACGCGTTACACACACAACACACACACTCATTACACTACTTACATAAGTACGCGTTACACACACAACACACACACTCATTACACTACTTACATAAGTACGCGTTACACACACAACACACACACTCATTACACTACTTACATAAGTACGCGTTACACACACAACACACACACTCATTACACTACTTACATAAGTACGCGTTACAAACACAATACACACACTCATTACACTACTTACATAAGTACGCGTTACACACACAATACACACACTCATTACACTACTTACATAAGTACGCGTTACACACACAATACACACACTCATTACACTACTTACATAAGTACGCGTTACACACACAACACACACACTCATTACACTACTTACATAAGTACGCGTTACACACACAATACACACACTCATTACACTACTTACATAAGTACGCGTTACACACACAACACACACACTCATTACACTACTTACATAAGTACGCGTTACACACACAATACACACACTCATTACACTACTTACATAAGTACGCGTTACACACACAACACACACACTCATTACACTACTTACATAAGTACGCGTTACACACACAATACACACACTCATTACACTACTTACATAAGTACGCGTAACACACAACACACACACTCATTACACTACTTACATAAGTACGCGTTACACAAACAATACACACACTCAATATCACTACTTACATAAGTACGCGTTACACACACAACACACACACTCAATATCACTACTTACATAAGTACGCGTTACACACACAACACACACACTCATTACACTACTTACATAAGTACGCGTTACACACACAATACACACACTCAATATCACTACTTACATAAGTACGCGTTACACACACAATACACACACTCAATATCACTACTTACATAAGTACGCGTTACACACACAACACACACACTCATTACACTACTTACATAAGTACGCGTTACACACACAACACACACACTCATTACACTACTTACATAAGTACGCGTTACACACACAATACACACACTCATTACACTACTTACATAAGTACGCGTAACACACAACACACACACTCATTACACTACTTACATAAGTACGCGTTACACACACAATACACACACTCATTACACTACTTACATAAGTACGCGTTACACACACAACACACACACTCATTACACTACTTACATAAGTACGCGTTACACACACAATACACACACTCATTACACTACTTACATAAGTACGCGTTACACACACAACACACACACTCATTACACTACTTACATAAGTACGCGTTACACACACAATACACACACTCATTACACTACTTACATAAGTACGCGTTACACACACAATACACACACTCATTACACTACTTACATAAGTACGCGTTACACACACAACACACACACTCATTACACTACTTACATAAGTACGCGTTACACACACAATACACACACTCATTACACTACTTACATAAGTACGCGTTACACACACAATACACACACTCATTACACTACTTACATAAGTACGCGTTACACACACAACACACACACTCATTACACTACTTACATAAGTACGCGTTACACACACAATACACACACTCATTACACTACTTACATAAGTACGCGTTACACACACAACACACACACTCATTACACTACTTACATAAGTACGCGTTACACACACAATACACACACTCATTACACTACTTACATAAGTACGCGTAACACACAACACACACACTCATTACACTACTTACATAAGTACGCGTTACACAAACAATACACACACTCAATATCACTACTTACATAAGTACGCGTTACACACACAACACACACACTCAATATCACTACTTACATAAGTACGCGTTACACACACAACACACACACTCAATATCACTACTTACATAAGTACGCGTTACACACACAACACACACACTCATTACACTACTTACATAAGTACGCGTTACACACACAATACACACACTCAATATCACTACTTACATAAGTACGCGTTACACACACAACACACACACTCATTACACTACTTACATAAGTACGCGTTACACACACAACACACACACTCATTACACTACTTACATAAGTACGCGTTACACACACAACACACACACTCATTACACTACTTACATAAGTACGCGTTACACACACAATACACACACTCAATATCACTACTTACATAAGTACGCGTTACACACACAACACACACACTCATTACACTACTTACATAAGTACGCGTTACACACACAACACACACACTCATTACACTACTTACATAAGTACGCGTTACACACACAACACACACACTCAATATCACTACTTACATAAGTACGCGTTACACACACTCATTACACTACTTACATAAGTACGCGTTACACACACAACACACACACAATGTTTTAAAATAATCTGTATTGTAAACCAAAATATAAATATTATATCTACTTATGACATACTTAGAGATAAGTCTTTCATGTGTGAAGCCATTGGCTCCTGAAACACAGTAACTCTAGTTCGGGACCCTATGGATTCATTAAATTTGTGTAAAAATGTATATGTCAATAAAAGTATTATGTATTTGTAATGACTTGGTGTAATAGACATATTGCTACTTACGGGATGAAAACCGTGGTATTTTTTTTTTTTTTATACCGAACTGGGTAGCACTTCTCTAGATCGATGATGGAGCGCGCTTACCCAGAAGATACCTATGTACTCGTGTTTTGAAGACCCCCATATCGTACTTAACCGGAAACACCGACTCAGGGAGGGTGTTCCATTCCCTAGCGGTTCGTATGATAAACGAAGAAGTAAATCGCTTCGTCCGGGTAAATGGAATATCCACCATAAAGCGGTGGCGCTTCTGAGTATCTCTGGATGTCCGATTATAGAATGGGGATGGCGGAATCAAATTGTGAAGTTCCATTGCACACTCACCGAAATGTATCCGATAAAAAACCGATAAACAAGCGACTTTGCGGCGATGCTCGAGACTCTGGAGTCTCTTGCGTACTAGGTGGTCGTCGTTAATGGGTCTCTTGGCTCTCCTCTCAATAGCTTCCAGTGTCTCCAGCTGGTATTTGGCAGAACCATCCCAAAGGTGAGAACAGTACTCCATACACGACTGGACTTGGGCTTGATAAAGATTAAGCAACTGTCCCGGTATGAAGTATTGTCTCACCTTAGCCAAAACACCAAGCTTTTTTGAGGCAAGCTGGGCTTTGGACTCAATATAGGAGCCGAAATTGAGAGTTGGTATTTATTTGTAATGAGCTCCCGATATTTCGACACTGTTGCAAGCACCATGATCGCGGGACGACTGGAGAGTGCGGGTGGGATATCTGCCTACCCACTTCCTCTGTCTGTTGCTACGCGCACAGTTGGAACTCGATCGTGATTCACGACAGAACACGCTCACTGTGTCAGTACGTTTTTCCGAGTCCATATTAGGCCGTGGGGGAGCTCATTACAAATATTTACCACGGTTTTCATCCCGAAACTAACAATATGTTTATTGAAAAGAACCGAGAAAGTTTAAAAAAGCGTTGATGTAAGTTCAGTATTATATCTAATGAGAGCGTTGCATTCATTGTATTACTTTATGAGTTTATTGTTTTATTCAAGTGTAGTGAGGGTGCGTACTTGAAATACTGCGACATGCGTGCCATATCGCCTCCCTTCCTAAATCTGTGTTACCCCATACTGCAGACTAGCCGACAATGGATGGATTTTGCTTTTACATGCCCAATAAAGTCCTATTCAGACCTGGGGCCTTACTCCCACCTCTTAAAGCAGTCATGTTTCAACCTTACCATTAAGTTTTGTACCATCACGTCAATATAGCAAGCTTAAAATAATAATGTAATACGATAGACGTCTTGATGACGTGGTATCAAATATTTCACGCAATTCGCAAACTTTATCGTGACTTTTGACACTAAGTTTCATTGTTCCAATGTAAAATTTATGAAGATCCGTGCACCCATCTCCTAAGGTAGTCATATTGAAAACTTACCATTAAATTTGGTTGACCGTTTCGTGTCGGTGGGAGTACGATAGTAAGTATGATTATTCTAAGCTTATTACAAAACGCTCCTGTTTCATGATAGTTTCGTAAAAGGTGGGAGTAGGCCCCCTGGGCGTTATTCGCTACCTACTAGAAATCCGAAAGGTTATTTGTTAATTTCACTATTCACACCAGAGCGGATATCGCTACCAAGCACGGTAGAGATATCCGTTGGCAACGGTTAGCGGGGCGAGGACAGGAAGCATGTCGCCCTCGCTACTTGCTCCCGCGTCACCTGGCGGAACGAGTTTCGCCAAACAAGAGAAAACACCGTCTCACTAGGAGGTACAAGTTTCGCTGCAGTTATGGAACTTCATACTAATTACCCATCGAGTTCCGCGTGGTATTTATTGCTACCCACAGCGGTAGCGAATAACGCTCAGGTCTGAATAGGCCTTAAAGCAGGTCTCGGGTCTAAGAGATATGCAGCTACTTACCGGGACCGATGTCTTCTGCGATGGCATTTCAATGCACATTGTGTCTTGAAACGCGTGTGGCATATGCTGCATTCTAAATCTCCGGCTTCCTGCGAATAAATGACGTACTTCTGTCGAGGGGCCACTAAGTTATGAGGGGTCACTAAGTTATGAGAGGCACTGAGTTATGAGGGGTTACATAGCTACGAGGGGTAAAAAAGTTATAAGGGGTCACTAAGTTATGAGAGGTCACAAAGTTACGAGAGGTCACTAAATTATGAGGGGTCATCAAATATTCAAAGGAATATCAATGTTAAACTAAAAAACTATTACTATTACTACTAAAAGAATAGCGCCAGAGTTTCTTGCAGTTTCATTTTGGAAGACGTATTTTAGAACACGGCGGTACAGTTCTTTCAAAGTATGTGGTTAATGTTCTATACAAACACTTTTCAGTTATTGAAGTGTAACTCAAAAACCGCTTGACTAAGTTTGATGTAATTTAAATGGGACCACACCTTGGAAGTATACTCGTTCAAACAAAAAGATTTCAATAGTAAAAAGTGTGAAATAACTTGTCGAAGTCGGTACCAATATTGTGACAATAGGTACTTTTGAACTATCATGGTACCGACTTCAACAAGTTATTTCACACTTTTTAGTGTTCAAGTCGGTTCTATTTAATGTTAACATTTTTTTCTTATTAGCTTCGACTGGGTTCGATGTCTGACCTGAGTACATGTTTTTATTTTATCTATGAATGCTTTTTTTGTCACTAAAATTGTTAACATGGTTCCTAAGAAGAGATCTTTGTATGTATTATATACTGTACTAATATAAAACACGCAAACTTTTTTGTTTGTCTGTCTAGTTTGTTGCGGCTAATCCCTAAAACGGCTGGACCAATTTTGACGGGACTTTCACTGGCATATAGCCGATGTTATAGACTAATTTAGGCTCTTTATTTTAGTGGTGCCACATCCCGTGCCTCCAGGAGCCTCCACCTAGCATCCATGATGCATAAATTAAACAAGTGTTTGAAATTACATATGTATTTAATTATTATGTTATGAAATGAAATATATTATTACGTCGATATTTCATCAGGTGTGTATGTGTATCATTAAGCGAACGACCAGGATGCCGATTCTACTATTTCACAACGTTCACCATTGTGATATTTAATTTTAAGCTTTTAATTTTAATTTTACTTTTTTTCTACATTATTGTCATATTTCTTTATTTTTATATTTTGTACTGTGTTGTTACTATAGTTTATCTATCTATCCCACTGCAACTGCATTTCGCTCCTTCGACTTCTGTTGCCGTTCGATCATTACCGAAAAAGCCATTCTACTATTTTTAGAGGCAAATTAGAAAGTAACGTCATTGTAAACACTCCTTTAAATAATATGTACATTACACGAGTTAAGGAACCCCAATACGCCCAAATTCACTTTGTCGACAGAAACATCAGCAATAACTAAGTAGGACAGAAGCAGTGGGGAGTAATGCTGATGTTTCAATTAGAATAGTATATAAGATGCACATTTTGTATTTTTAATTTATTATTATTTTATTTAGACATAAGTTGTCACTCTGTCAGTTGAAATAAATATATTTTTTATAACAAGTCAGTCATCAGTTTCTTAATTCACGCGTATATTGTATTATTGTATTATTATCTATCGAGCCAACAGAATATTAAGTTTTGATCGGTCGAACGTCATTAGAAACGTAACTGCAGCTGGACTGTTGTTCAATAGTCAAATATTTTCCATCCGGTGACGCTATAAATGCCGGCATAGGCAGAAAGCAATTAGCCAGTTCAAAAAAAATACAATAGCAAAACAGTAAAGGTATAAAAGTTACGGTTCAGTTGCAATTTAGTTAGTGGAATCGGTCAGCTCGCCGAGTGTTAAAACTCACCAACTGATGCTTCTTCATATGAGTATCCAGTTTGAACCTGTGATTAAAGCCGAGGATACACGTGGAACATCTGAACTCGTGTCGTGTGTACGTAACGTGGTTGAGCGCCTTCTGACGTTCCATTTCGACCTGAAACATGACAGGGGTCACTCTCGAGGGGTCACAAGGTTTACTCGACTATTGTCAAGGGGTCAACAAGTTAAAATTGTAACAGTGCTTCGGTTGTGATTCAAAGTCAGCCAGTTTCAATTTAACCTTTGATGAACAGTGTCAGAGATAGCAGCAGGGCTATTATGTATCTCAGTTGCTAACAAATGTTGATGGAAATCTTGAAAAATGGCGTCACTATGTCAGTTTTGACAACTAAGCAAGCGCACTCGACGGTGTGAGCTCTTATTTTTAGTTCGATAGTAAAACATCCATGTAGTTCGCAAGGCAACAACGAAAACTACTTTATTTCTTGTGCGTTAGGGTTGATTTTACAATAACGGTATTCAACTTGTATACCTAATTAAGTTTATTTAAAAGTAGAAAAACTTTGCATTTTTATGTTTTTCTAAATTATACTCGGGCCGGACACTAGAATTGCATAAATTTTATATATATTATTAGAACCCGGCATAAGTTTTGAGAGTTACCAAATGCCGAGGATCACATGCTGTAGGGTCACAAAGATGCACGTGTTACAAAAAAAGCAGGGGTCACAAAGTTGTACGGGTTAATAAAATGCAATGGGTCACAACTGCACGGGTTACAAAAATCCAGAGGTCACAAAGTTGCACGGGTTAAATAAATACAGAGGTCACAAAGTTGAACGGGTTAAAAAAATGCAATGAATCACAAAATTGCACGGGTTACAAAACATCAGGAGTCACAAAATTGAACGGATTACTTAAATGCAGGGGTTGCAAAGTTGCACGGCTTACAAAATTACAAGGGTCACAAAGTTGCACATGTTACATAAATGCAGGGGTCACATAGTGGCACGGGTTACAAAAATGCAGGGTCATAATGTTGCACACGTTAAAATGCAATGAGTCACAAAATTCTACGGGTTACAAAAGTGCACGCGGTGTCAATTACCTCTTCCCAGCTGAGAACAACCATTTCCAATACTCCCGGGGGCACGTTCAGTTTCTGCAGTTTTCTTTGGACCCACACTCCATAGACTACTCCCGAGGCGCGCTCAGGTTTTTCTGCTAAAAATACTAATTAGTTAAAATCATTAAAAAAAATGGTTGTCTGTAAAGTTTACGGATGATAATTTTATGTGATAACGTCATAAGCCAGCCAAATGCTTAGGCCGATCGTGCCTCTCTTTCGCTTGTTCCACGCTCTCGCTTGCACGCTCGGCTCAGGCGGAACGTGACGATGAGTCATACGTTTCCATGCGCGCAGACGGCGTTCTCGGTTTATAAGACGTCAGAAAAAGAAGGCTGCATGAATGTCAACGTACAGTCAGGTCTGAAAATGCTTACCGCCTTCAGGTTTATGATTGCATGCACATATCTATATCACAAGTGATTCTTACGGTGCTGGAATGGATATATATTTTGTTCGGTTAAATAAATCATAACCATCGTTCACATCTCTGTTCACCGTCTACCGTTGTACGTGATACTGGCGAAATTGTGGTGGCGCATCCACAAAAGCCACAAAGCAGGACTGTGTGATTTGATTAGGCATAGATTTTTTTGACGAACGCACCTTATGTGTAGGTAAACCTATACACGCATATTATGTATAGGTAAACCTATACATAAGGTGCGTTCGTTTAGCAATGAGGGCATTGGTGGCGTGGCCATTATTGCCTCTTTTGTTAAAGTAAAGCTACGTTATTTTTGCCACTTTTGAGCACACCCTACTCGAACGCTAAACTTAAGACCTAAAATCGCATGATTATGCATAGTAGATAGTTGTCAAAAACGATCACAAACAACCATGCTCCGTAGGGCTATTACGTATCTCATTTTTGCTTACAGGAGTTGTCAAAAATGACGTAGAGCCGCCCTTTTTCAAGATTTCAATCAACATTTGTTAGCAACTGAGATACATAATAGTCCTGCTGGACTCGAGTCAAATATTGCACTTTTTAGTGTCATAAATAACTCTTTTTTTAGCTTTCCGAACGCAGAACAAAAAGAGACATATAAACGACATTTCTACCCACAGATTCCCAATTCGAACGCCCCTTGTGAGCGTGTTTGGCGTTATTAAGTTAAAAAGCTATAATATTTTATCGGATAGTAGCTGCGTCCCGCGGTTTTACCCGCATGGTGATGGATGAAGATGATGATCATTCTTCTTGCCAAATTTCATTACGATCAGTTTAGCCGTTTAGGCGTAGAAGTGTAACAGACAAACTCACCATCGGATTTATAATATGAGTTAGGATTTACCAAGCGATGTTGACCTTGTTACTAAAAATTATAAAACAAGTATAAATTAATGTTATAGAAATTCAAAATTAACCTTATTTTGTAAAATTATTGTTTTAAATGTATAATAAATTAGTTTCATCGTCATAAAATCATTAATAACAGAATAACTTCTTTGTTAATGGCGCTCAATATTGCTTTTTGCAATTCTGCCAATATCCGAATCATTGAGTAGGTACTTCGGTCACATAGACAATGAATGCGACAACTTAGATAGGTACGGTTTGTCATTGGCTAAATGGAAGGCATTGCTAATTCATCTTGAGCCAACTCCTCTTAATTCATCCTAACTCCTTCACTTGGATTGCAGTTAGAAACTAGTAAAATTTTAATAGTGGAATCGGGCCCGAACCTATCATATACAATAACACAGTAATTTTAATCGTTAAGATGGTTTTAGATTGTCAAGTACGTGGAACCCCGTGTTAAACTTAATAAAGGACAATAAACGGCCTAATATGGACTCGGAAAAACGTACTGACACAGTGAGCGTGTTCTGTCGTGAATTACGATCGAGTTCTAACAGTGCGCGTAGCAACAGACAGAGAAAGTGGGTAGGCAGATATGTCTGCTCTTTTTTAATTGATCCACCCACCCGCATTCTCCAGTCGTCACGCGATCATGGCGCTTGCAACAGTGTTGAAATATCGGGAGCTCATTACAAATAAATACCACGGTTTTCATCCCGTAGGTAACAATATGTCTATTAAAAACAACCGTGAATGTTTAAAAAAGTGCTTAGTAGAATTTGTTTACCTCCGTGTATAATCTTCTTCGTCTTTATCCGTTTAACCTTCAAGGGCTCATCGTCAGAGTCACTGAAACCGTCATCTCTCCTTTCAGGCTTCAAATGTATATGTATATTTCTACTATCCCATACAGAGTTCTCCTCAAGTTCATCCTTAATGCATTTGAACTGACTCTCCAATGAATTTTCCAATTTAACCTCCAAAATCGGTTCCAATGTTTCACTTTCACCACGATTAATCAGAGATTTTTGAACGGCATTTTTGGTATTGTGGAAATAGACAGGATCTGTTTCGTTAAAACCATCACTGAACTCCTCTAAATCCGAGTTTGCCTGATTTAACTTTGCTTTGTTTGGAGAGGTTTCACCGTCTTTGACAGATATGTCAACAATTCTTTGTGCGTCACATATCTTTGGGTCATATATGTTTAGGTCACAATTGTTTAGGTCACAATTGTTTGGGTCACATATGTTTGGGTCCCATTCAAATGTTTCTGTTTTTCTAAGTTGCAATTTAGACAAAGTGGTTGGCATTTCATTATGTACCTGAAAGTCATTATAATAAACGGTTATTATTATGATTTTTTTACCAAAAATGGAACCAACTTAAACACTAAAAACTGTGAAACCACATATTGAAGTGGGTACCATGATAGTTCACAAGTATTAAATTCCTATATTATTTACTTATGGGATCGATTGTCATTCACCGTCCATTACAATATTATCAAGACAGGCGAAACACTTTTCAGTTATTGGAGTGTAACTCAAAAACTGCTTGACCGATCCTGATGTGGGACCATCTCGGAAGTATACTCTACCAAACCAAAAATAATTATCAAAATCGCACTACACTGTAAAAAGTTATATATAATGCGTGTACTTGAGAACCTCCTTCTTTTGGAAGTCAGTTGAAAATATCAAAAGAATATTAAATTTCATCAAGAACTTACCGTGTAACCTATAAGGAATTTATGAGCTGCTTTGACTTGTTTCTTGAAACGTACCACAGACTTCAGTCTCCACATGCATTCATAGCACAACGGTATAGGATGGTTAGAGAATTCCTGAAACATAACATTCACAAGTTCAAGACAGGCCGGTTGGCGCAGTTGGTAGCACCCCTGCCTTCTGAGCCGCTGGTCCCGGGTTCGATCCCCGGACAGGTCAAACATTTGTGTGCATGAACATGTCTGTTTGATCTGTGTCTGGGTGTGTATATGTATATAAGTATGTATATCAGTCATCAGGTTACCATAGTACAGGCTATGCCTAGTTTGGGACCTGAAGGCCTTTATGTGGATGTTAAAAAAAAAAAAAAGTAATTATTAAATGTAATGAATCATTTCTTGCGTTTTTGCAGTTGCCTATACAAAAAAGTATTGAATTTTTACAACCCAAATTTCGAATTCAAATTATTTATTTGTGATGCACAGGTAAGCCAGGATCTTAAAATAGATTATTGTAGGTACATGCTGTCATCTGCTTTAAGCGTACAAATGTTAAGTGAAAAAAAAACCTGAGAGTAAATAAATATATGGATTAGTAAAATTAAAACATCTTAGAATTTGTAAAGATTAAATTGAATTGGTAACATGTCATTAAATTAAACGATGTCAATAATATATGGCTAGTTTGTCAATAATTACATCACAGCTTAAAAAATATCTCGCTGTTCTAATTTTGTTTTTATTGAGGCACAGTAGGTACATATTATTGTATTCAACCCGATATTGACAGTCAAAGTAAATAAATTATTAGTCATTGTAATTGCAGATAATCTTTCAAAGAATAAAATGTATGGTCAACCGAGTAAAGGAAAAATGTTTGTTTAAATTCGTTTACATGTTTGGAATCTTTTATATATTTTGGAACTTTATTGTATATTTTAGGCGCCATACCAAGGACACTTTTCGCATACAAAGCAGTTTTATAATTAAAGTCATCATACAGATAGCATACAGATGAGTACGATTTCGGGATCTAGTCATAATTTTGTAAAAGGCAGGATGCTTTACAAAAAGAGCTACCTCGTAATATGTATAATGAAGGAAGAGTCAGTATTTTCAAAATATTAAAGTGAGTACAACAGCTTTCATTGCTTTTTAACCCGTCCGCATCAGCGCAAAAAATAACAATAGATTTATGAATGAAACTTGCCTGAACTGAATGAGGGTTGCTGATCCCAACAGATTAAGCCACACATAGCGCGGATGCATCTTTTTTGACATCTAAACACTCGGTCCCAAATTGTTGCATTACCCCAGTTCAGTTAGATCAGCAATGTGGAAAGACTAACTTTCTTTGATAGCATGTAAAGACTGTATGATGATTGAGAAAGTTTTTTACATACAATCTCTATGTGATTTAGCCATTTTCAATTGTTGTCAATGTGCAGACCAAGAAATTTGGTGGCTTTTGTTGGTTCAACTATCTTTCCATCATATTTAATGTCAGTAGTTAGTGTGTGGTTAGTCCTCTGCCTAAATTGCATTATTTTGGTCTTTTCTATGTTTATGTTTAAATTATTGTTTTCCATCCAGTTTATTATTAATTTTACATACATACATACATCAAATCGCGTCTCTTTCCCGTAGGGGTAGGCAGAGACCACGGATTTCCACTTACTACGATCCTGACATATCTCTTTCGCTTCATCTATACTCATCAATCCTTTCATACATAAGCGTCTGTTTAGGGTACTTTTGACCTGGCCTTTTTTCAGAACGTCTTCAATCTGATTTCGGAACGTTCGCCTAGGTCTTCCCCTTCCAACACTTCCGTTTACTTGTCCCATGTATACCTGTTTAGTCATTCTCATTTCATTCATTCTCTCCACATGTCCAAACCATAATTTTAAGCTATTATTAATTTTGTTTTCGTCATTGAAAACCACTGTGCAATCATCTGCAAACAATGTCATTTGATCGTTGACTGATTTGGGAATATCAATTATGTAGATCAAGAACAGTAATGGTCCCATAATACTACCTTGAGGTACTCCAAAATAAACGGATCTAGGAGTTGATTAGAAATTAGTTTCCTCTTTACTTTTAGTGCAGATTCTATTAATGCTGGTGATCTGCGTTCTGTTGCTTAGATACGATTTCAGCAAATACAAGGCAATTCCCCTAACAACATAGATTTCAAGTTTCTTAAACAATATTCTATGATCCACGAAATCAAAAGCTTTTGACATATCCATATAAAGAGCGCAGACAGGTTTTCTTGCATCTATTCTAGGATACAACATACTTAAAAACTCATAAATTGCTGAATTAGTAGACATTTTTTTTGCGGAAACCTTTTTGCTCCTTTGTGAAGATGTCGTTTCTGTCAAAGTATTTATACAAGTTATTATATATAATTTTCTCAAAGATTTTTGAAATAACCGGAATCAAAGCTGGCCTGTAGTTTTTCATATAGCGTTTGTAGTCTTTTTTTAAAATGGGTTTTACTATCGTGGTTTTTAATATTGATGGAAAAACACCTTGCTCTAGACATAAATTAACAATGTAAGACAGTAGGTATAGGGGCAACGATTTCAGAAACTTGCTTGAGGACTAGTACGCATATGTCATCATAGCCTGTAGTTGTGGTATTTTTTAAATCTTTTATAATATTGTTTATTTCAGATGGATCAGTAGGATTTATGTAAATGGAGTGAAGTGCATTATGGTTGCAAGTCTCCATTCTGAGATTATTAGTAGTTTTATTATGTTTAACCGAATCCATAAAATAATTATTGAATGATTCTGCTATCTCTTGAGGGGCTGTAATAGTATTATCATCAACAACTAGTTCCGAAATGTTTTCTGTGGGAAATTTTGGTTTTTGATTATTCAGTTTTGGTTTCGGGCAAAAAAATCTAGTTTCTACTTTAGTTGCAGTTTCGGTTTAAAGTACAATATAATTATTGGGTTGGCTTTAGAATCGTGACCCCTGAATTTGGTGAAACAAAAACTGTGGGTGGGTTGAAGGGGTTTGTATAAAGCGTATTTACAACATTTTAGCTGCCGGAGACACGCCAAAATAGTCTAAATAGTTTTTTAAAGTTTCAATAAAACACCGTAATTTAAAAACATTCATCGAAACTATAAATGCCATAAATTATGTCTATAAAATATAAGTTCTAAAAATAACAAATTGTTTTTCAATTTTAATAATCAGACCCATACTAGTAGGAATGTGTGCACAATAGTATATTAGTACCTAATGAATTGGCAATGTCACTTGTCTGTGACAAACCTATAGGTTAGGTTAGGTTTGAACTGTGACCCACCAGGCTTCATCAAACTACTTTTGTTCCAAATTTGTGCACAATAGTATATCAGTAGCTATCTAATGAATTGGCAAAGTCACTTGTCTGTGACATACCTATAGGTTAGTTATAGTTAGTTAGAATAGGTCGAAGTCAGTGACAGAACCGACTCATAGCACCCCGATTTCAAGCAGTCTTGTCGGATTGCAGAGCCGACGCGGGGGTGGTAGTAGATCGAAATGCAGTACTTAACCTCAAAATACTTAAACAAACATAACTCGAAAACTAATGGTCTCCGGCGGGTGGGGTTTGCGGGGGGGCACTACCCGAACCCCTTCCCCTCCCCCCCGAATTCAGGCGCCACGATTCTAAATGTTTACCTAATTATTAATTGATGTTCATAAGTGTGTCTTTGATGCCTTAATTGAATAAATGATTTTGACTTTGACTTTGTTGTCAACTAACATTTATTACTTTAAAATGGGACCGAGGAGATATGGTTGAATAAGTTGTTGCCAAAAATACATAAGAATTTAAAAAACAGCATGATTGTCTCCAGTTATCACATTAGAGACTAGTTAGAGACTATAGATCCTGGAATAACACTTAGGACATTTCTTGTACACACCAGATGGAGCTGCAGAGCACACTGTTTGTATAAACGAGAAGACAATATGTCTAAGAATATAATATTTCTTTAAACCATAATAATAAGCATCCATCAACTATAAAGTAAAAGTTGGTATTGCCTATATATCATAAAATCCACATAACACTAATATTATAAATGCAAAAGTTTGTGGGTGGGGAGTTTTTGATACTACTTCCCTCTGTAATGGCTGAACAGATTTAGATTAAATTTGTAACGAAGTTAGCTGTTAGAAAACCTCTTTGCCAAACGCGTGCTACGATATTTATCGGGTACAACTGATTACGGACTCAATTTTAGGCGAGGTAGTAACAAATTTGAAATTTCATCCGACGCAGATTGGGCGGGGGATACCAACGATCGAAAATCGTATTCTGGTTTTGTAAGTAGATTTGGAATGAATGTGATAAATTGGCATAGCCACAAGCAAAACAATGTTGCTTGTTCTAGTACAGAAGCTGAATATTACGCTCTTGGTACGTCGGTAAAAGAAGCTAAATTCATACATAATTTTGTAAATGAATTGACACCGTTCAATTTATCGCGTGAGCCTATTGTTATTTATAATGATAATAAGAGCACACTCAAAATAGTTGAAAATCAATGTTACCGAAGAACCAAACACATTGACATACAACATCATTTTGTGCAAGAATGTGTAGAGCGTAAACTAATAAAGATATTTTATAAGCCATCAGCTGAGTTGGAAGCTGACCTATTCACAAAAGCCTTGCCAAAGGTTAAACACAATTTGTTTGTTAAGTGTTTAGGTTTAATTTAGGTTTCTTATATATATTTTTTTTTGTTGTACTCATATGTATGGTGTACTCTTGCAATAGTAGTTTTAGTTTACAACTTTATGATTGCTAGAGTAAGGGGCAGTGTTAGAAAACCTCTTTGTTACTGTTCAAGAAGAAGAAACTATTTTTATTTGATTATTGTGTATTGTCAAATATGTCACTGATTTGATTTAACATTGAAAAATATCATTGATTATTTTCCTTTATATATATAATGAATTTTATTTTATAGTTTACTTCACGTTACAATATTTACTATTTTATCAGGTTATGGGCTGTAATAATTATTAGTACCTATTTATTTTGTGAAGTTTTTCCCATGTATGTTTCAATAATGTGATATTTTTTTCTTGTGGAATATTATTCTATGAAGAAATAAATCACTGGGTGTTTATGTGAGCATGGAGAACTTTATTAGCTCTTCAAAAATGAATACTACAATTGTAAGTAACTCACATATTTCTATTGAGAAACTAAAGGGTGTTACAAACTATCAAAACTGGAAATTTCAAATAAAACTTTTATTGATTGATAATGGTTTATGGGATGTTGTGTCGAATACTATTTCGGACCCCATAAAAGACCAGAGAGCATATGCCAAAATATGTTTGAATATCGAGCCGATTTGCTATCCGCATGTAAAGGTTTCCAAGACGGCGGCAGACGCCTGGAATAATCTAAAGGCAGCTTACGAAAATAGTGGCATAAGCCGACGATTATGTCTTAAAAGGAAGTTATCGCAGCTCAGATATGTTGATCATAGCTCAATGGATCATTATTTAGGAAATATAATTTCTGTAACTCAAGAATTGGCAGACATTGGATGTCAAATAGAGGATGATGAATTAGCCGAAATGATGCTAATAGGATTACCAAATGAATTTGACTCATTGATTATGGCCATGGAAGCCACGAATATGAAACTGTCATCTGACTTTGTGAAATGTCAGTTGATACAAAGCGAATTTAAAAAGGGAACTTTGAATTCGAATGTGGAACCAACTGAGAAGATTCTTGTTGCAAAAGACAAATTTATTCCTACGTGTCATAATTGTAATGAAAAAGGGCATATTAAGCCAAGGTGTCCCAAATTAAAAAAGAATTTGAAGAAGATTCATGATAAAAGCTTGACGCCAGATGCATCTTCGTCTACAAAGAAGGGAAGTAGTGCAAATCTGACTTCATTATCTAGAGAAATTGCTTTAGTGAATAACATTTGTGACAGTAATAGTTGGATCTTAGATTCAGGTTGTTCTAGTCATATGACTAACCGGAAAGACTGGATGAAGAATTTTTCTGCCAGTAATAAATCTGAAATTACTACTGCAAATAATGATAAGATATACAGTGAAGGCGTTGGTGATATTACTGTAACGTTTGATGATGACATTGATAAAGTCATCACTGATGCTTTGTATGTGCCGAAAGTAGCAACTAATCTTTTGTCTGTTAGCAAAATTGCAGCAAAAGGCTATGTTTTATTATTTGATGCTAATAACTGTTATATTTACAGGAAGGATAATGTCAATGTGACTGGTTCCAGCGTAGTAACAGCTACTAATGTGGACGGCATTTACAAAATTGATCAAAAAAGGGGTAGTTACGTATGTAAGAAAAACCAAGAGCCTAATATTAGCACTGAAGGTAATGCTTTTGTGTCCAACATTAATTCTTTGGAACTATGGCATCGTCGCCTAGGCCACTTAAGTTTAGCAGGTATGTTAACACTTCGTGATAAGTTAGCGAATGGTATTAAGTTTAACAATGGTGATTTGACACCTTGTACTCCTTGTTTTGAGGGTAAACAAACGAGCAAATCATTTCCGCGTGGTCAGGCACATAGGAGCATGACTAAACTTGACTTAGTTCATACAGATATATGTGGACCTTTTTCGGTCAATAGTTGGAGTGGTTATCGTTATTTTATAACGTTTACGGATGATTTTTCGCGCAAAACGTTTATATATTTTCTAAAACGCAAAGATCAGATGACTGTCTTGAATACGTTTATCGAATTCAAAACTTTAGTTGAAAATCAAACTGATCTTAAAATAAAGCGGGTTAGGAGCGATAACGGCACGGAATACTGTAATAAAAGTTTAGCGAATCATTTTAAGCAATGTGGTATTATTCACGAAACGACAGTTCCGTATACACCTCAACAAAATGGCGTTGCTGAACGCTTAAACAGAACTTTAATGCAAAAAGTCAGAGCCATGTTGCAAGATGCTTGTTTGGAGAAACAATATTGGGCTGAAGCGGTAAATACTGCGTGTTATTTGAAGAACCGTAGTCCAACTGCAGCTGTGAAAAATGCTACTCCTGAAGAATTATGGACTGGGTCTAAAGTGGATCTCAGTAATCTTCGAGTTTTTGGTAGCACAGCTTATGCTCTTACTCCACAACAAAAACGCAAAAAGCTTGATCCAAAATCTAAGCCCTATATTATGTTGGGATATTGTGATCATACCAAAGGTTACAGACTTGGTGATCCAAATGATGGTTCGACATTGATAAAAGCTCGTTCTGTCGAATTTATTGAAAATGTTCGAGGTATAACCTACAAAACATCAAATTCTTTAGAAAGTTCTAAAGATTTAACCAATACTGTTGAAGTTACGGTGTATCAACCCAACACTTCTCATGGACTTAGCCATGAATCTGACAGTGATGAATTTGCCACACCAGATGTATCATCAACGGATATTGATGTTCTAGATCCAATTGAAGAAGAACCTCATGTCGAAGGAATAATTACATCTGATGAACAGGAAGAAACTTCGTTGAATAATATTCAACCTGACTCACAAATTATGGATCAGAATATTTCAGACCAGGAAGTTGCTGAAAATTCTAGACCCAAACGTGACCGCCATCCTCCTATTTGGTTCAAAGATTATGTAGTGAATGATTTCTCTGATCTAGCTTTGATGGGATGTAGTGAGCCTAAGTCATATAAAGAAGCGATTGAAAGTGAGAATAGTGAAGGTTGGATAGAAGCTATGCAAGATGAATATAACTCACTAATGTCGCATGGTGTCTGGGAACTTGTTGATCGACCTAAAAATAGTAATGTGATAAAATCGAAATGGGTTTTCAAAGAAAAAGTAGATCCAAGTGGGAAATTTGAAAAGTTTAAAGCAAGATTAGTTGCAAAAGGTTTTACTCAACAATATAAAGTTGACTATGAAGAAACATTTGCACCTGTTGTGAGACATAGCACTCTACGACTACTCTTTGCGATTGGTGTTGAAAATGATATGGACATTGAACATGTTGATGTCAACACAGCATTTCTTAATGGAGATTTACATGAGCAAATCTATATGGAGCAACCTACCGGTTTTCAAATTGAGGGGCAGAACAAAGTATGTTTACTCAAAAAGAGTCTATATGGGCTCAAACAAGCCAGTAGAGCTTGGAATGAAAAAGTTCATAAGGTTTTGGTTAACAATGGTTATAAACAATTGAAGAGTGAACAATGTGTGTTCTACAAAGATAATTTGATAATAGCTCTATATGTTGATGATTTTTTCATATTTAGCTCCAATGATCATCAAAAGAAAATGCTTTATGAATTGCTTAGTTCCAACTTTAATATAAAATTGCTTGGACCTGTTACACAAGCTTTGGGTATGAAGGTCGAAAGGAACAGGGAGCAAGGGACATTGAAACTGACTCAATCTGAATATGTGAAAAATATGTTGATAAAATTTGGAATGGATGATTGTCACAAAGTCGCAACTCCCATGGAAGTAAATTTTAATCCGCCAAAAGCAGAGAAGATTGATTTGAGGTTTCAATATCGGGAACTTATCGGTAGTTTGATGTATCTCGCTGTATGCACTCGTCCGGATATTGCATTTGTGTGCAGTAAGCTCAGCCAATATAACACTTGTTATGATGAGACGCATTGGATTGCTGCCAAACGCGTGCTACGATATTTATCGGGTACAACTGATTACGGACTCAATTTTAGGCGAGGTAGTAACAAATTTGAAATTTCATCCGACGCAGATTGGGCGGGGGATACCAACGATCGAAAATCGTATTCTGGTTTTGTAAGTAGATTTGGAATGAATGTGATAAATTGGCATAGCCACAAGCAAAACAATGTTGCTTGTTCTAGTACAGAAGCTGAATATTACGCTCTTGGTACGTCGGTAAAAGAAGCTAAATTCATACATAATTTTGTAAATGAATTGACACCGTTCAATTTATCGCGTGAGCCTATTGTTATTTATAATGATAATAAGAGCACACTCAAAATAGTTGAAAATCAATGTTACCGAAGAACCAAACACATTGACATACAACATCATTTTGTGCAAGAATGTGTAGAGCGTAAACTAATAAAGATATTTTATAAGCCATCAGCTGAGTTGGAAGCTGACCTATTCACAAAAGCCTTGCCAAAGGTTAAACACAATTTGTTTGTTAAGTGTTTAGGTTTAATTTAGGTTTCTTATATATATTTTTTTTTGTTGTACTCATATGTATGGTGTACTCTTGCAATAGTAGTTTTAGTTTACAACTTTATGATTGCTAGAGTAAGGGGCAGTGTTAGAAAACCTCTTTGTTACTGTTCAAGAAGAAGAAACTATTTTTATTTGATTATTGTGTATTGTCAAATATGTCACTGATTTGATTTAACATTGAAAAATATCATTGATTATTTTCCTTTATATATATAATGAATTTTATTTTATAGTTTACTTCACGTTACAATATTTACTATTTTATCATTAGCTTATATCTACGATTATCTTATTGACTACTTTTTATCGTGATTCAATGAGTGTATTAGATTAGACTTCTTGAGTATGGCATACGACCGAAATCCGAATAATGTATAACAGTTCCCGGTGGATCATCTCCCGTTTCCGCACCTTATTCAAATAGTACAAAGAATAGTAGAGCTTGAAGACGTAAATCTCAATATAATTATAATTATATATATTATAATATAAAAGTAATTAATATATTTATAGTGCAAATTACTTACGGAATTGTCTAAAAAATCACAAAACATCCGTTTGCTTTCACTGTCTATAACGAGATTCAGTCTTCTCCCAGAACTTAGACATGCTACGCATAATGCAGTCGGGTTATCAGTTAATTGAATATTCATATTAAAATTATATTTTTCATTAATTATTAGAGGAAAATGTATAGTTAAATTCACTTTCAAGCATTTTTTTTGTGAATTTTTGTTTTGTTTTGAATAATTGAACTTTTGGTTGACTTTGACAAATAAATAGATTAGACGCTTGACATTTCCTTTTTTTATTGGCAACGGTCACTAGAAAAGGGTTTCACGATAAGGGGCCTTACTACCACTACTATTTTACAATAATGTACAATAGTGTAACTTGTAGCTTTATGAAACGGGGCCCGGAGGCCGTACTATCAGCTTCGTAAAAACGGGCGAATTCTGTGGTAAAAAACATTTAAGTTCCGTGCAGTTCTTAAACCTGTCACAAACAGTTTTGAATGAATATTGTTACTGTTTGAATATTGTTTTCACAAAGGTGAAGGGATAATATTGTCTCTGGCATTCTAATAATTTATTATGACCAACATTGCAGACGCCTAGACGTTTAGAGATTTAGAGTTAGAGATTCTAGATTTAGAGCGGCATGTTAACAAGAGACAATGCAAAAAAAAACAGATGAACGGTTTTTCTTTGGTTCTTGAATTATAGGCTGAGCAGGCCTGCTTTGAAGTTGTCATGGTACAAATAAACCGTGCAGTTGTCTAAAAGTTACACACAGCTTTATAAAAACTACCATGCATCCAACCATAATTCCGTGGTTTATGCCAGGTTTAAGAACTGCACGGAACGTGCATGGTTTTTATGAAGCTGACAGTAAGGGCCCAGGCCTACTATTCAAAACTGTTTATGCCAGGTTTAAGAACTGCACGGAACTTGCATGATTTTTATAAAGCTGAGAGCTGATAGTAAGGCCCCCGTTCATTTTTCGTTGAATTTAGGTGAACTGGGGCCTTACTATCAGCTTCCTTTCTCAAAGGTGATCGGATAATATTGTCTCTGGCATTCTAACAATTTACTTTAAACAACATTGCAGAGGCCTAGACGTTTGTAATGTAAGCTAATAAACTGAGTGGATTTAGAGCGACATGTTAACGAGAGTCCATACAAAAAAAAAACAAGTGAACCGTTTTTCTGCGGTTCTTGAATAGTAGGCCCGGGCAGGCCTGCTTAAAAGTTGTCATGGTACGAAATAACCGAGCAGTTGTCGAGAAGTCCTGCTTTAAGAGCTCATAGGCCCCTGTTTGAATAATGTTTTCTCAAAGGTGAACGGATAATATTGTCTCTGACATTCTAACAATTGACGTATGGCGAATATACAATCCATACGAGCCCAGTCGAGAGATTACATAAAAACATAAAATACCAAAACAGCTGATTACTGCTACCAAACAAAAAAATAACCTCTTATATATTATATCAGGATTCAGAATGCGTCTAATTATCTTATTCCAACATTTAAAGAACATAATTCCTAAACAAGTAACAAAAAACTACAGTGATTACACGCCCAAAGCGCTACGTAGTCTGAAAGCTAAGTCAACCCGAAGTTCAGTACAATACTACGTCGATTCACAGAAAGTTAGAGCAGTAGCTGGTAATGGAGGTGATGGGTGCATATCCTTTCTCAGTGTGTGGTGCAAAGACCACGCTGGACCTGATGGTGGAGACGGCGGTAACGGCGGACATGTAGTTTTTCAGGTAAAACGCTTTTGAGGTTATGTCGATACTTTCTGGCGATATCTTTCAGTAATTTAAATAATTTCTATTATTAATGAATTTACCTACAGAACGAATGCCATGTAAGCAAGTACCAATTTTGACGGAAAAAATCAACTGGCTTTGAATCTTATGTTGGCTGGATCAGATTCCTTATCCAACTAAGTTTCCATTGTATAGTTTGGCTTTGACTATCTATAGCTGTGTCACTGGATAACACTCGGGATGCTTCATGCTCTTGAGATGGTTAAAAGAAAGTAAAAAGAACCAGGGTGTCAGTAGTTTAGCTGATTAAAGCGCAGTCATTTGACATTAGACGGAACTCAACACCTAGAATCCCTACAAATGCGTATAACTATAGCTTCTCTAAGCGTTTTTTACCGGTTGTTTCATAGCGAATGTTCTGAAGAGCTTTTTAATATTATTCCTTCCTCACCATTCCAATCCCAAACTACTCATTCAGGCCTAGCATTGCATCCATATACTGTTGAAAACTTCTTACCATGAACCAAAAAGTTTAGCAGTTCCTCTGTCATGTAAGTAAATTGTGGAATGCTTTGCCGACGTACATATTTCCTTGCAGCTATGACCCTGGGTCTTTCAAGCGGGGTGTGAACAAGCATCTCTCAGGTCATCGTAGGGGTGGTGATTAGTGCAGTTTACCGTTGTACTAATGGTCATCGTTTCTTGATTCCATCTCCGCTTTCCATCAGGCGAGAGGGAGTCACTTTGTTGAACCACTGTAAAAATAAAAAAACTAAAACTACAGCATAAATTAAACCATCTAAAATAAAATTTAATAAAAACAAATGTAATAACTTCCAGGCTACACATACAGTGAAGAGTCTCAACCACTGCAAAGCAGTGATACAGGCTAAGCATGGCGAGAGGGGATACAATAAGGACTGCAACGGGAAGAATGCCACACATATCATAGTGCCTGTGCCTCTCGGTAAGCAATAACTTGGCAATACCATATTAAGTATGTCAACCATAAACATTATTATTTGCATCAAAACATGTTTATCAATATACAGATGTTATGTAGGTAACAATAATACTAATAATAATAAGTTTATTTCCAAAAAAAGAGCGCTAGACCGACAGCTGTCGGTCTAGAGCTCTTTTGTCGGTTTATCAGCTCGACGAGTCAACATCTCCTGAGGATGCCTCGTGTAGAGGCGAAACACGTGTCGAATCGGTGTTGGTTTATTTGGGTTTTCTTGAGTTTTTTATTTTGTGTTCTTCCTATTAGCATTTTATGCGGGAGGGAGGGAGGTGCACGCCCCCAAATAGGCCAAAATCATTGTTTTCTTTTCAGCGGAAGTGTCACTAAATATTTTTTAATATTGTTTTTTTGATAATGGATTTCCGCAAAGTAACGCCTGAATCAATAAATTAATAATTTTAAACTTATTAATAGGCAAATCTCGGATAACATTGGGAACTTTATTATAGAATCGTATACATTGTCCCATAAAAGAACCTTACCGTTACCTTACGCTGTTCTTACCCTGTCTCATAAATCCACCATGTATAGGACAGTAAAAGCTCCTTGTTCGCACTTCCTTCATTCGCGTTTTCACTATTCTCGGATTAAAAAAATGCGAGCCAATTCCTATATTCGCGGATCTAATAAGTACATACATAATAATAAAAGGATTCCAATAGGTATCCAACCCAATATTCTTTGTAAATGCTGTCAAATTGACTAATAAAAAAAGTAATTTTTTGCTTCATATATCTACAATCAGTGAGTACTATAAGCAGACAATGAGCAACGAGCTATGGAGAGGGCCATGCTCGGGGTTTCTCTACGTGATCGAATCAGAAATGAGGAGATCCGTAGAACGAAAGTCACCGACATAGCCCAGAAGATAAGCCAGTTGAAGTGGCAGTGGGCAGGGCACATAGCACGCAGAACAGATGGCCGATGGGTTGGCAAGGTTCTGGAGTGGAGACCACGGACCGGCAAGCGCAGCGTAGGTCGTCCACCGACACGGTGGACAGACGACCTGATGAAGGTCGCAGGATGAAGTTGGATACAGGCCGCTTCCAACCGGTCCTTTTGGAAAATCATGGGGGAGGCATATGTTCAGCAGTGGACGTCCTACGGCTGAGATGATGATAAGCAGAAGTGTTGAGGGCAGCTTGTCTTGAATTGAAGAAGCATTTGAAAACTGCCAATCTAGAGAAAATTACAAAATTCTTCAAAACATTGCCTTAAGATAATTAATCTAAATGTTCAAAAACTTCAATTAAAATGTTTTTTTATTATGTCACCTAGGAACGCTATAATCCCATAAATATCCCATAAGATTTATTTATTATTAAAAGTAATTCATAAAATACAAATAAATGTAGGTTGTGTGTTTTGCAATGTAATGTTTTAGTAGTGTGCCCTTTTAATTATTATTTTATTTTATTCATCATCATCATCATCTCAGCCGTAGGACGTCCACTGCTGAACATAGGCCTCCCCCATGATTTTCCAAAAGGACCGGTTGGAAGCGGCCTGCATCCAACGTCGTCCTGCGACCTTTCTCAGGTCGTCTGTCCACCGTGTCGGTGGACGACCTACGCTGCGCTTGCCGGTACGTGGTCTCCACTCCAGAACCTTTCGGCCCCATCGGCCATCTGTTCTGCGTGCTATGTGCCCTGCCCACTGCCACTTCAACTGGCTAATCTTCTGAGCTATGTCGGTGACTTTCGTTCTTCTACGGATCTCCTCATTTCTGATTCGATCACGTAGAGAAACCCCGAGCATAGCCCTCTCCATAGCTCGTTGTGCGACTTTGAGCTTATCTATGAGGCCCATAGTAAGAGACCATGTTTCAGTGCCATAAGTCATCACTGGTAACACACATTGGTCGAAGACTCTTGTCTTGAGGCACTGAGGTATTTTTGACGAGAAGACTTCGCGAAGTTTCCGGAACGCTGCCCAGCCGAGTTGGATTCGACGATTGACCTCTTTCTCGAAGTTGGACCTGCCTAGTTTGACTGTCTGTCCCAGGTAGATATACTCGTCAACAACTTCGAGAACTGAGTTCCCAACTGATATTGGGGTAGGTACAACATGGGCATTAGACATAATTTTCGTCTTGTCCATGTTCATCTTAAGACCTACCCGTTGGGAAACTCGATGGAGGCCTTCGAGCATTGTACTGAGGTCTTCCATGGATTCTGCCATGACTACAATATCGTCGGCAAATCGAAGGTGAGTGATGTATTCGCTGTTAATATTGATGCCAAGTCCTTGCCATTCCAGAAGCTTGAAGGCGTCTTCCAATGTAGCGGTGAACAGTTTCGGAGATATAACGTCTCCCTGTCTCACGCCTCTTTGCAATGGAATTGCCTTCGAACTCTGCTCCTGTACTCGGACTGACATGTAGGCGTTTTTGTACAAACACTTCAGCACTTCAATATACCGATAGTCAATACGGCACCGCTGGAGAGACTCAAGCACTGCCCACGTCTCGATCGAATCAAAGGCTTTCTCATAGTCCACAAACGCTAGACAAAGAGGCAAGTTATACTCTTCGGTCTTCTGTATAACTTGCCGTAGCGTGTGGATGTGGTCTATGGTACTATAGCCTTTTCGGAAACCGGCTTGTTCCGGAGGCTGGAATTCATCAAACCTGCGACTGAGACGGTTCGTTATGACCTTCGAAAACAGCTTATAAACATGGCTCAAAAGCGAGATGGGTCTGTAATTTTTAAGTAAAGTGTTGTCACCTTTCTTGAAGAACAGCACCACCACGCTTTTGTTCCATGCTTCTGGCGTTGAACCTTCGAGTAAGACGGTATTAAAGAGCTTCTGAAGGACTTTAAGTACCGGTGTTCCACCCGCTTTCAGAAGCTCAGATGTGATACCGTCGTCACCAGGCGCCTTGTTGTTCTTAAGCTGTTTCAAGGCCATTCTAATCTCGTACAGGCTGATGTCCGGGATATCTTCGGTATAATGTCGGGTCAGCTTGGCTCTTGGGTCTTTGGCCGAGCTGCTAACAGGTTTAGCGACCGAGGAGTATAACTGTCCGTAGAAACTCTCTACCTCTCCTAATACTTCCGCTTTGGTCGACGCTACACTGCCGTCTCCTCTCTTCAGCTTCGTCAACTGGCTTTGCCCAATAGACATGTCTCTTGCAAACACTTTGGAGCCTTTTTTCCGCTCTATCGTCTCTTTAATACGGTTTGTATTAAAGATCCGAATGTCGTGTCGCAAGGACTTCCATATTCGTCTATTGAGCAGCCTATATGCTTCAGCATCATCCGAAGACTGCAGTTTCAATGAGCGTCGTTCAGCCATGAGGTTGAGGGTATCGTTGGAGAGTTTCTGTGGCCTATCTGTACAGTGGGGTTTAAAGTACTTGGAACCCACTGTATGGACAGTTTCTACTAACCTGTTATTGATCTCGTCCACTGAAGCGATGTTCTCAAGGCAATCGAAGCGATTGGATAGCTCAAGTTGAAAGCTCTCGGGGTCTTGAATATGGGCACGAGTAGGTCGGAGCGTAGACTTCATCAGACGAGACCTCTCCAGTTTGACATTAATATTCACCGTGCCTCTTACCATTCGGTGATCACTACCGGTTTTAACCCTGTTGATCACGGAGACATCAGTGAATATTTGCCTTTTGGTGGTCATAATGAAGTCAATCTCATTTCTCGTGGAACCATCGGGACTCAGCCAGGTCCATTTCCTGTGAGGTGGCTTCTGAAAGAAAGAGTTCATCATAAAGAGTCCCTCTTTCTCCAGGAAGTCGGCCAACCTCTGTCCCCTACGGTCCCGTTGTCCATAGCCAAATTGCCCCACTTTCGACTCATCCTCGCTTCTCTTACCCAACTTCGCGTTGAAGTCCCCCATAACAACTAGAAAGTGCGTTTCAGAGGTATGTATGGCCCGACTAATGTCCTCATACATATCCTCCACCTCATCATCCGGGTGCGACTTCGTCGGTGCGTATACCTGAATGACCTTCAGCGAATATCGTTTGGATACTCTGAGTATTAGGTATACGACCCTATTGGAAACGCTATCGATCTTAACTATGTTGTTATTAAGGGACTTGTGGACGAGAAACCCGACACCACCTTGGGACTGTTGGTCGCCCTCCCGGTGGTAGAGTAGGTTACCTGATTTTAGGGTTATCGTGTCCTCACCCGCTCTACGGACTTCAGATAACCCCACAATGTCCCAGCGTAGCTTACTCATTTCTTCTTCCAGCTCATATATCTTCTCGTCTGTCCTCATCGTGCGTATGTTGTGTGTTACCAGGGCCAGTCGTCGTCGTTGGGGGTGGTAGCCGGGCGTCTGCCGGGGATTCTTAGCACCCCCTGCCCCACCGTTACCGTGGCCGCTACCGTAGCCAGGAATAGCGGGGCTGCCGGGGACTGGGGGCCTGGTTCTTTTTGTCCAATCCATTGAGGGGTTTTTGCCAATACTCGCCACGCTTGGCAGGCGGGTTGGCGAGCGCAGTTTGTGTGTGTTTGACTGGGAAGGTGCTGCTGCCCACCTTCTGAATTGTTATCCCTTAGCCGGCTTCTACGGCACCCACGGGTAGAGTTGGGGGGGGTGCTATTCTAAGCCGGCACCGCCACGGCAAATTTATTTTATTGACTCGGAGTATTTATGGGATCTTGTGTATCTATGTGTATGGGATTGTTGTTTGTTGACGTGCTTTTAAAATTAATAATTACGTTAGCTGCAGCCGAAGGTTTTAAAAAAACCAAACCTGTTGGCAACTAATTTATTTTAAAATATAATTATTACAATTTAATTAATTAACTATTGCTAAGCAATGCTATGTACTCCGGTCGAGGTGTGTACCAAGAGTGACGCAAACGCCGCTCCGCTCGTCCGGTGTCGGCTTCGACACGTGTGCTGAGTCGGCGCCTCGTGTTGCACTTTGTGCCGCTTTTGCGCAAGTAGGTCGCAGCTACGCTGCATTTCGTATAATACTGCAATATGTAATTTAATTGTCAACCATTTACATAATTTACAAAGTATACCTTGTTTAATTTTTCGTTTTAGTCCAATACCCGCTTTAGGCCAATCTGAAAATCAGCGTTCAGATCTGCTGAACATTTTGTGCTGAGATACGCCGTTTCAGCAACTACTAACTATTAGATTAGAAATAAGTACTCTCAGATTTAATGTTTTATTTTTATTTTTAGTTCCTATTTTAAGTATTTTTTAAATTATTATATATTTTCATTGTGTAGTTATTATGCTGAATAAAAAAAATATTCTTTCTTTTCTTTTCCATATAAATGACCATTCCGTATTCACGGTTTCTGTATTCGCGGCATATTATATGGAACATAGCCCGCGAATAAGGAGCTTGTACTGTATTATACGAGTACTTGATACTTACAACCCGGTCAGAATATCTGTGCACCTCGCTGGAATGCGGCGCCTCTCCCGCTTCCCCTGTCACCTCTCCGCGCACTCCCCGGTGCGACAGTACGGTTAGCATCTTCGTTGCCGATACACGTATTTTCGCTTTGTTGTTGTTTTGTTTTTTAATATTTATTGTTAAGTTTAGATTGTTTACTGTTAAGTTTGGACTGGTTTGGTTGTTATTAAAATTGTTGTAGCTGTTAAACTGAATTAATGGGAAAAACAATACACAGCGAGTCAAGAAATTTAATTTTGAAAGTGCTCAAGTTTTTTGAATCAGAGAAAGCAAATAAACAGTACACCATACATGTAGACCAAGTGGTGAAACGAACCTGTGCTGCAACTGGGATATCAAAGAGGACTCTACTGCACTCTAATGAAAATTAAAATGAAGCCAAAGTACAACCACCTACTTCGCCGGGCGCTAGTCCGACTCCAAGTACTAGTAATAATTTAGAAACCCACCCAGAACCAAAATTATCGACACCGGGTAAGAAGCGTAAACAGTACAAAAAACGCATCGAAGTAGATGATTTTGACATTTGCGCAATACGAAATATCATCAACAGTTTTTATGCTGTAAAAAAATAAATGTTTTTGTTTACAAAATTATTGTTTTTTAATAACAAACCCTTCATCAATAATTTTTATTTGATTTTTGATTTTTACCAAAGTAATAGAATGGAAGTTGGTATTAAATTTTTCAAATTGCACTTGTGCGAGTACATACAAACTTTTGCGTTTATATTAGTAGGAGCTAATTAATATCATTAATGTGGAAGCAGTTATATTCCACTAACTAAATTGCAATCAAATTGCAGCTGAACAGTGAATTTGATATGTTTTTTATTCTCCATTTGATTGAATAACAGTTTGTTATGTTTTAATGAGAAATTAAATAAAATAAAATTATTTTTCCTATGAGGAATGCATAGTTACACTTCGCGCCGACCCAGTTCAGCATTGACGTCAATCGCCGCGCAAACGCCGCATCAGCATCGAGTGTCGTTTTCGTGGCGCGTGTTCATAGTTTGTAAGACTCACTTTTGTACCTAACTTTGGTCGAAGCACTTTAGATTTAGAATAGATTGTAACTTTTTATGTAAAATTAAATTAAGTTAAAATAAATTTGTTTTTTTTTAGATCCTCGCTGCGACCATCTATTTTTAGTCCAGCTGAGTTATGTGTCTGTTTACTTAACGTTCAATCAAACTTTATATTCTGCTAACTCGATAGATCATGCATACACCTCGCAAGCACATCCCTAGCAGCGGTAATCTTGATGCTGATGATGCTTGATGATGATGATGATGATTGTATATGTTGTACCAACTGTTGCCAATTTGGTTATCGGCAAGAATATGTTTCGATTGTTTTATCTCGGCGACCACTTGACCAATTTTACTAACATTCAAAATTCCTCTTTAAAGTCAGGTACTTAATGTGTGTACCAAATTTCATCAAAATAAGTCGGTAAATAGCGCCGCAGAAAACTTCCCCCTTTTAAGGAAAGAAAGCCCCCGACTCTCTTTCAAAAATCGCCGACGACTTCAGAAATATTGAATAGCATACCAAGGGTACGTTCCGGCAAGCGCCGGCAACGCTCACAACTGTCGCGCCCCGGTTTGCCGTTCCCTTTGGTTGACAGTGACAGCTCGCAATGATCACGTAAACCCTCCTTTGAGCCGCGCGCGTTGTGGTCGCGGCGTGAGCGTTTTCGGTGACTTCATCGATAACGTATCGAACACCGTGAGTGATTTCAGCGCTATCCGGAACGTAGCCGAAGTTTCGTTAAGATTGGTTGCAAAATGCGACCTGTACAGGAGGACGTATATACAACCTAACAAACATACGGACAGATGAAAGTCGATTTGGTCAGTTAAAGCAGAGACGCTTCGCTCGCTCGGACAATTAGTAGTTTTAGGTGACTTCAAAAAGAGGGTTGTATGTTTTGTTTGTGTATGTTAGCCGATTTCTCCCCCATTTGTGGACCGATTCTCAAAATTCTTTATTTGTTGGGTAAAGTATACTTCCGACGTGGTCCCATTTAAATTTCATCGAACTCATTCAAGCAGTTTTTGAGTTACACTCCGATACCTGAAAAGAGTTTCGCATATCTTGATGAAATCATCATTGACGGTGAATGACACTCGATCCCGTAAGTAGCAAGTGCCATTAAAATTTTTGAAAAAAAATATTTCATCCACAAATGGAACCAACCGCCTTTAACACTAAAAAGTGCAAAACAATTTATCGAAGTCTGTACCATGCGCACAATATTGTGATAATAGGTACTTTAGAACTGCCATGGTACCGACTTCAACAAGTTATTTCACACTTTTTGGTGTTGAAATCCGTTTCACTTTTTGGTAGTTTTTAATAAATTGTTACTAGAATTGTTTACCTATTTTGGTTCCAGGTACAATAATCAAGGATGCATCCGGTAAGATGGTGGGCGACCTGAGCAAGGAGGGGGTGATGTTTGTAGCGGCGCGGGGAGGGGCCGGGGGACGGGGTAACAAGTTCTTCCTTACGGACACTGAGCAGGTGTGCCTTCCGTTTTCTACTTTGCATTTTTTATTTTGGTATTTACTAGGAAGCTTGTGACATATCTAAGGCATTTGACATGATATACTTGTCAGGAACCTACAACACTACGGTATTAGGAACATGGCTCTCAACCTTTTGACTTCATATTTAAACGATAGAATTCAAAGGGTTGACATAAATGGTAAAAAATCGCCCGGCTCTATAATCTCAATGGGCGTTCCACAAGGTTCAATACTAGGGCCGTTCTTGTTTTTAATCTATATTAATGACTTATATTATGTAGAGAAGAATCACGAGATTGTATTGTTTGCAGATGACATTTCACTGTTATTTAAAATTAAAAGGCAGTTATTAAACTATGACGATGTTAACAATGCATTAGCTAAAGTTGTGAATTGGTTCAATACAAATAATCTTCTCCTCAATGAGAAGAAAACTAATTGTATAAAGTTCTCGACACCAAATGTGAGACAAGTAGAATCCAATATACAATTGAATGGAACAGGGTTGGATCTTGTGGAGTCAACGGTCTTTTTAGGAATTACTATAGACGCTAAATTGCAATGTTGTCCCCACATAAAAAAAATGGAGCCGCATAGTGATGTGCGTAAGACGGTTATATGCGCATATCGATAAGAATAAAATCAGATAGAAACATAGTAGATAGTATTGTGGCCCTGAAATGGTCCGTTTGTAATGAATGTTAAATAAATAACGTTTATTCTTTCTCATCGGAATCTTCCTCCTCTGTATCGTCCTGTAGATTGATTATGAATGGTGCTTGATCTCTTATAATGGCTTTCTGTAAGTCAGTGTTTTCAAGTTCCTCGGCATGCCTCCCACACTTGACCCAGTCTTCCTGTGTAACATTACCAATAGCTTTGTGAAGGAGGCTTTCAACATCTGCTATCTTGAATGTATTATTATTCGCAGCGACTTCTCCTGACCTGAGCCCAGATGAGTTCTATAAGGTTGTATTGGCAGTGATATGGTGGTAGGCTTATCACTTCGTGACCTCGTTCATTTGCTAGGTTATCTATGACATAGATCTTCTGAGGGTTGCTAGCCTTCACTTTTCTTAATAGCTCTTTTGTTTAACATTTCACCTTTCTTGGTATTTGATGTCGGTATCTTTTCAAGTTGCATGGAATGATAGATTGCGTCGGCAGCGCGGCGGCATGTTACGACCAATCAGAAGCTGGCGCTAAGCGAGCGCTAATGAGGATCGAATGCAGGTAGCGGATTATCGATAACATGTGGGGACGCGGTGCACATTCCTATCCCTATTGACGTTTATGGCCGCACGACTCAGTTGGTAACGCGGTGACTATAGTATATAGTTGGAGGTATAAGTCGTTCCGCACTCTTGTATTGCAGGCCCCGGACATAGCGGAGCTGGGGGCGCAGGGCGAGTGCAACGTGTACGTACTGGAGGTCCGCTCCATGGCGCACATCGGGCTGCTCGGGTTCCCCAACGCGGGCAAGAGCACACTACTGCGCGCGCTCACCAGGGCCCGCCCCACTGTCGCCCCCTACCCCTTTACTACCTTGAAACCGCACATAGGTAATGTATGCTGAACGGGTCTATATTTAGTAGCATAACAATTTTTGTACCAACTTAAGTAGGCATAACGAATTTAGGACTAATGATAATTTACCATAAAAACTAAACGCATAATTTTTACTAGCATAACCATATACAGCATAAAGATAACTTAGCATAATGTTTAAGGGCACACATTGAGAAAATCATAATACCCAAACATACAATGCGGTCACATTAACTCGACGCATCGCTGGGTCCCCGCCCGCTTCCCCCCGCATTCCCTTTTCTCGCCCGGCAAGTGTCAGTACGGTCAGCATCTTTGTTACCGATACACGCGTCGATAATTTGGCTAATTAATAACGGTAACAGGTAGACACCTTAAATTTACACAGATTATGTAGTTGTATATTACCTTTCAAAATTAATAAATATTTTTTATTCATTTAACAAACTTAATTTTTAATAAATTTTTACTCGATCTTAATAAAGGCCACTTGGCCGGTTTTTTTTGCACACCGTACTTGGGCGCCAAAATGACGTCACATGATCAAGCGTCTAGTTAATGTGACCGCGTTGTAGTGATCAAAGGCATAAACTTTAAACTCCTAACTAAAAAGCAAGAGCAAATAGCAGACTGTGGCACTGGTGGTGACTGAATAGCAGACTTTGGAGGATAAAACAGCTTGGGACTGATCACTCGAGGATCTATCTACTCGTGTACTAAGATGTCAAAGTGTAGCGTGTCTTGTCCTACTGATACCATTATTGTGTTCTCTTTTGTAAGGCAACACACTGGAGCTAATATTTGTAGTACCTAAGTAGAAACATTGTAAAAACATCTATATAAAAAGAATGGCGCCGAGTTTCTTGCCGCTTCTTCTCGGTACGCTCTATATATTTTGGAACGCGGCGGTAGTCTTTAAAGTACATTATAATGAAAAATTGACGTTCATAAGTGCGTCTTTGATGATTGACTTTTGACTGTTGCAGCGTTGCATTGAATTTTTAGAAATTCTGAGGTTACAGAGAAACACCCACCTCTGGATTTCGAAAAGCTCAATACTTTGACAAGTCGCTTACTTCGAATAAATATACGACAGGACATCTCAAAAGTGCTGCGTTATAACCTTATCGAGGCATAGCCTGATTCTGGCGCTTCGGCGCCGCTGCCTCGGCACGCTCGCCCCGCTCGGTCGGCTCGCGCGTCGTGTGCTCACCGTTCAACCCAACGCTCGTCGCTCCTATTGTGACTTTGCTCTGACTAGATACTCCGCGTACCTTCTGTGGGAGTCATTCGTGTCGAATGTTGGTTCTGTCGAAGCAATGATTTGTCGAACTATGTTTTATCTAAGTAAGCAACTGTCGAACTATTGAAATTGTCAATATTCAGAGTTACACCGGTAGGGCTATTATGTATCTCAGTTGCTAACAAGATGCGTTTTTTGTACTGTTTACGCTTCTTACCCGGTGTCGATAATTGTGGTTCTGGGTGGGTTTCTAAATTATTACTAGTACTTGGAGTCGGACTAGCGCCCGGCGAAGTAGGTGGTTGTACTTTGGCTTCATTTTTAATTTTCATTAGAGTCCTCTTTGATATCCCAGTTGCAGCACAGGTTCGTTTCACCACTTGGTCTACAGGTATGGTGTACTGTTTATTTGCTTTCACCGATTCAAAAAACTTGAGCACTTTCAAGATTAAATTTCTTGATTCGCTGTGTATTGTTTTTCCCATGACTTCAGTTTAACAGCTACAACAATTTTAATAACAACCAAACCAGTCCAAACTTAACAGTAAACAGTCTAAACTTAACAATAAATATTAAAAAACAAAACAACAACAAAGCGAAAATATCAAAATTATCGGGACGTGTATCGGCAACGAAGATGCTAACCGTACTGTCGCACCGGGGAGTGCGCGGAGAGGTGACAGGGGAAGCGGGAGAGGTGCCGCATTCCAGCGAGGTGCACAGATATTCTGACCGGGTTGTAATTATGAACATAACTCGCGATAGTTTTCTGTCTCAAACTAAGTACTCTTCAAAATGTACCTTTTTCTAGTTATGTATAAAATAAAGTTTTATTACTGCCCCGCGGTTTGAGCGTGAACAAGTTACAAACGAAAAATCGCAAGAATGTAACGTTAGAAACGGGATATTTACCAAGTATTTATTGTGAGCTCTCGATATTTCGGCACAGTTGCATGCGCCATGTTCACGAGTGAACTGAAGTATCTGCGGGTAGGTGTTGTTATGAGCAGACGGAACGGTCTACCCTCTTCCGCACACGTTTCTAGTGTTCCTTATTACCAACGACAGCTCACAATTAATACAATACATGGTAAATATCCCGTTACTAACTATAGTAAATTCTATAGTTATCTTGTTGCACACCACCGTCTAAACTTTTATTTTTGTCAACTCCATTCAAAGGTTGTCTGTAAGAGATTGCATTAGCGATAAGACCGCCAATTGTATTACCAGCATAGATCTAAGATCCTTGTAAGTACATTAATTAGTAATTTACCTACTAATTTTGTTTGTGTGGTAAGCAATAAAGAGTTATTGTATTGTAGTTAATCCTTGCATTAGTGACCAAGTCAGTTTAACAAGTAATATTTGAAAAAATTAATACCGACTTCCATTCTATTCAGTTATTGGAGTGTATCTCAAAAACTACTGGAACGAATTAATAAAAACTCATTAATTCAAAACTTATGCAAAACACGTAATAAAAGTCTAACATTTATCGACAAATACAATCGATACAAACTACCGCATCACCTATTTCTAAAATACGATGAATAGGTTGAGTCATCGTGTAATCGCATGCGGACCGCTGCTGGCCCGTTTTACCAGCTGGTATCGGGTAGGACGGTAGGAGTGGCGTGCGCGACTCGCGCTGCAGCGCGTCGCATGCGCTTGCTGAATGATAGATCAGATAACATTGTTTACGTTCCTGTTGCTTTCTGCGGACCGCCGCCGTTGCTTAGAGCGTCGAAAGATTTATTTATCCACCGCCTTTTGGCCTTCATACTCTTATAAAAACAATTTAACAAATGTAATGCAAATCTAAAACGCTTATAAAAACGTGAAACTTTCCCTATGGTATAGGTAATCTTACTACCGCTTTCAAATTATGTTTTTTGTACGGATCATGCCAAGAGTATTATATGAGTCTAGGTACTCGATAAACGTATTTTGTAATCAATATTAATGTACTGCTAAGGAGCTTACTAACACTAGCATTTTTGTACTGTTTATTTTATCCTTATGTTAATAAAGATCTTTTAAAATTGAAATTGATAAACTGGAACGAATTTGATTAAATTTAAATGGGACCACACGGGAAGCACCAGCTTTCAAACAAAAAAATTGAGAATCGGTTCACCCAGTTGAAAGTTATGAGGTAACTAACATAAAAAAACATACAGTCGAATTGAGTACCTCCTTTTTTTTTTGGAAGTCGGTAGAAAACTTTACACAAACTTTATAATACTTTTTAACGTTTCCGTGCGGTTTCAGGCATGGTGCCGTATGACGACTACGAGCAAGTGGCGATAGCTGACCTGCCCGGGCTCATACCAGGGTCGCATAAAAACTATGGACTGGGTAACGTGCATTGTTACATTGTTAGTAGATTTATGTTCGCCCACAAAATATATAGAGTTTGAGGCAGATTGGCCAAACTAATAAATACTTTTTTATAGTCTCCGACCGAAACTGGTTTTTCATCCAAAACCGAACTTTCGGCCTTGCTCTCTATTTCAGCCGAAACCAAAACCGAAATTTATTTAAAATTACGATTATTTACTAAAAGAATCTAAACTAATTACTGTTAGTTAAAAAACGAATTACTTTAATGTATATATATAAATTATATTATAGTTATAGTTGACAGTTAAATAGTGTTAAATAAAAAAAACAATCATTGAAGTCGTAGTCAGAAATTCAACATTTTCTGATTGTCTTTTGAACACATGCCTCTACTCGTCATGATTTTTTGATAAATGTAGCTATATTCCGTGCAATGTTTGTTTTGTAGGGTCCTGGCTTGTACAAGACCTATGACCTGTTACAAAGTTTGCGAATAGCTTTAAGATTCGGCCTTAAAATATGTTTGCCTTAGCTAATAAAAGTTTCGAGTTCCGTTTCCGGCTCTTGGATTGTAAACAAGTATTTTGTTCTGCTGCTCGAAAGTTAATTCTAAATAATGTAAATAGTGATTGAAAATACTTACAAGACACAAAATTGTCATACCAGTGGTCGGCGTACTTAGATTTTATTATCATTTTGCGACTAGATAACGGAGTGCACTGAAAAAACAGCTTTTATCATCACAAGACACCGTTGGAAACTACAATCGACCAAAATCACTCAAAATTATTGGACTAATCACAACCGTAAGTTTTTGATTCCAACCAAAATGAACATCTGATTGGATCAGCTGTTAACTGTCACTCCTACGCATGCATGACCAACATTACAAAATAAAGTTGCGTTCAAAAACGGTAAATTTCTTCCGCTATCATAGACAAAAACTGTCATAATTGCAAAGACTGATATTTTGGTGTGACCAGCATCTTACGACTTTCTGCTACTTGGTAGAATTGGAAAGAAAATGGAAGGTCAATTCCAAATGTTATTTGACAAAATGAAGATCGAGATGCAAAACCAGAATGCTGAATTAAAAGATTCTATAACAAAAAATATTATGGATAAAATGGAAGAGAAGTTAATTCCTTTAGTTGAAGAAAATAAATTACTGAAGAGCAAAGTAGGAAAACTGGAAAAAGAAATAGAGTATCTGAAAAAAGGGGAAAGAGAAAACAATATCATTGTATTTGGCCTCGAAGAAAATGAAAAGTCCTCTATAGAATTACTACAAAAATTAAAGGAAAATCTGCGACTTAAATATTAATTTAGAAGACCACGAAATCAACAAAATCCATCGTTTAGGTAAGAAGAATAGAGAAAATAATAAACCGAGGCCTGTGTTATGTTCATTTATAAACAACTGGAAAAAGTTCGAAATTATTAAAAATAAAAAGAACCTGAAGAAGATTCATATTTCTGAAGATTACACAAAGGATGTATTAGAGAAGAGGAAATCACTGCAAGCGGATTTAGCTGAAGCAAAGAAAAGTGGAAAAATAGCATATCTGAAGTATGACAAACTAGTCGTAATAGAGAATAACTTCAGCCAAGAGAAAAGGAAAAAAGAACCGTCTGCTTCACCTTCTGCTTATAACAACCAGCCTAAAAAGCAACTCACCATTTCCTCAGCCAAGACAAATACGAGTAGAACTAACGCTTTTGATATGATGCGCTCCAGGTCCAACTCTCTTTCTAATATATCTAATAACAAAAAACAATAGCAACCAAAAATCGGCAAACGGAATCCAAAACCAATCAAAGAAACTAGTAACGAAAAAACAGAAAAACACCAACAGCCCCCAAGCCGACTGGTCCTCGTGGGGGGAAAAGACCACAACCCTCCGGCATTAACCGAGAACAAATTCGATAACAATCAAATTTCCAAATTTTACATCGCAGCTCTTAACGTACTCACTCTAAAAAATGAAGAAAATCTTACTGAACTATCATATGCATTAAAATCCATCAAATGGGACATCGTTGGCCTGAGTGAAGTGAGAAGAATGGGTGAAAATATTACATCACACCCAGACTACATACTTTACCATATAGGAGAGACTCCGGGCCAATATGGAGTTGGATTTATTGTCAAAAAACATATAACAACATATATAGAAGGATTTGTAGGTATCTCGGAACGTATAGCGATAATGAATTTGAAATTACCTGGGTACAAAGATCCTTGGTCAATTGTACAAATATATTCACCCACTGAACAAGCAAATTTAGAAATAATAAATAAATTTTACATAGATCTCAACAAAGCGATACAAGAACACGGTCATAAAAACCTTATTGTAATGGGAGACTGCAATGGACAAATAGGAGAAAGGCGCTTAGATGAAAACAAAATACTAGGACCGTTTACATATAGTAACAAACCCAGAAGTAGGAATGGAGAATTCATCATGAACTTCGCACTAGAAAATAATCTAACTATCTTAAATACAATGTTCCTGAAAAAAAAGAAAAGAATGTGGACTTGGATCTCACCTGACGGTAAAACAAAAAATCAAATTGATTTTATAATGACTAACAGAAACCGCTGCTTCACGAACTTTACCGTAACCAATCAATTTAATTTTAACACTAATCATAAACTAATCAGAGTAGAACTGGTAGCCGAACAACCGAAAATGCCTAGACCAAGGCAAAGTCCAAGAAACATAAAATTTGGAAAACATCAGTTAAAACAAATAATCATTGCTCTGAAAGATAAATTCACAGACTACCAATCTAACACAAAAGGATTAGATACACAAGGAAAATACAACTGGATAGAGAATGCTATTAAAACCCAAACAGAAATCATTGCAAACACCAAAACCGAACCAAAAAAATGGCTAACTACAAATACCATAAATCTCCTAGAAGAAAGAAACAACTTAATTAGCACAAGAGGTGCTAAAAACAGAAGGAAACATTTAACGAAACTCAGTAAAGAAATCAAAGAAAGTATAAGGAAAGATAGGAAGCAAAGCAGAATGGAAATTATAGAAAAGTATATAAATAAAACAGGAGGAGTCAAAAAAGCATACAAAGAATTAAAAAAATCAATGGATTGGATCGTCAAAATGAAAAACCACAGCGGCAAATGGAAATATAAAAGAACAGACATACTAGGGTCAGCCACATCCTACTACAAGAAACTATACGGAAATGATACAACAACAGGTGAAGTCGATTTGGCAGGAATTTCAAATATTCCTAGCATTCTTCAAGCTGAAGTCGAGAAAGCTATAGAGACCCAAAGAGTAGACAAAGCACCAGGTCCCGATGGCATAAATAATGAAATTCTGAAACATTGCAAAGAAGTTTTAGTACCAGTTCTTACAAAAATATTTAATGAGATCTTAACCACTGAAACCATTCCCGAGCAATGGACAGAATCTAACATCATCCTTTTATATAAAAAAGGAGATAAACACGAAATCGGAAACTATCGCCCAATAAGCCTTATGTCCAACATTTATAAGGTACTTGCTAAAATAATTTTAAAACGGATTGAAAGGAAACTAGATGAACATCAACCTATCGAACAGGCTGGATTTCGTAAAGACTACTCGGTGATCGATCAAATTCATGTAGTACGTCAAGTTTTAGAGAAGTACAACGAATACCAGCTCACATACTATATTGCATTCATCGATTACAGCAAAGCATTTGACTCTCTACACCATAAAAACATCTGGGAAGCATTAGCCGAACAAACCGAACATTCGACTAATAAGAAACGTATATAGGAATAGTACAGCCAGAATCCAATTAGAAAAGAAGGGCGATCCATTTGAAGTACAAAAAGGCGTAAGACAAGGAGACCCATTATCTCCGAAATTGTTCTCAGCGGTACTAGAATCAGTATTTAGACGACTCGATTGGGAAAATTTCGGAATCAATGTGAACGGTGCATCGCTGACGCATTTAAGATTCGCCGACGATATAGTGCTATTCGCCGAAACACCTGAAACCATCAATAAAATGATAAAAGATCTTGCGCTGGAAAGTGAAAAGGTAGGCCTAACACTAAATCCAGAAAAAACTCGAGTGATGACAAATGGAAACAAAGTGTCGATACAATTAGACAATACCGAAATAAATTACACTGACGAATACATTTATCTGGGTCAGCTCATAACGCATAAAGAATCTATGCGTAAAGAAGTAGAGAGAAGAGTAACAAATGGTTGGAAAAGATACTGGAGCTTAAGGGAGGTCATGAAAGACAAAAAACTCCACATACAGATAAAAAGCAAATTATTTAACACCTGTGTACTTCCCGTCCTAACGTATGGCTGCCAATCATGGAATTTAAATCAGGACATGATAAGAAAACTCGCAACTTGCCAATACGCTATGGAGAGGAGTATGCTTAACGTAAAAAAATCGGACAGATTGAATAACTATGTCATCAGAAACAAAACAAAAACCACAAATGTCACACTGAAAATTAGAAGACTCAAGTGGAGATGGGCTGGTCACATGATCAGAGGCCACGATAAATGGAGCAAGAGAGTGACAGGTTGGTACCCCAGGGAAGGTAAAAGGAAGAGGGGTAGACCACAGAAACGATGGGACGATGACATCAAAGAAGTAGCAGGAGTGACGTGGAACCGAGTGGCTCAGGAAAGAAGTGAATGGAAAAGGTTGGAGGAGGCCTTTGCCGATTGGCAAACAGATCTACAGAGAACAAGCAAACAACAACTACTAGATTAAATTGTATTATTACAGTATGTTTATTTTGTGTTTATATTGTAATATATACTATCAATATTGTGACTAGATTAAGTTGATCTGAATAAAAGGCTATTTTATTTTTTATTTATTTATTTATTAGCTAATAAAAACTTATTTTACCGGATCTGCAGTCTTTCTATCATTTGGGAATGGGCTTCATTCTGACATTTGAATCCCATTCTGGGCGCAACCCTGCAAGCTCATTGGATGCGACCACCAAAGGGAGTGAGAATGATTTAACATTTTATTCTCATTCAAGTTAGACAATAAGGCGGCCGGTCCGGAGGTTGGTACTTGCGTACAGCTCGAGGTTTTCGACTGATCTTGATGAAATCCGGTATACAGGTTCTACGGTTCTGTAGAATATTTTGATGATCTGCGTTTTTTAACTGAAAGGATATTTTAGAAAGTTGGGTGCAGCGCCATCTATCGGTTGTATCAGAAGGTTTACTTAATGCAGAATTATTAGTAGACCGAGCGAGCGTAGCGTCTGATTTGACTGACCAAATTGACTTTCATCGGTCCATATGTTTGTTAGATTGTATGTTCGTCCTTCTATTTGCATTTGCATTTCAACTGATCTTGACGAAACTTGGTATGTATGTTCTACTATTTAATTTTGTTTTTATCTTTCGATGCGGCGCTATTCACCGATTTTGACAAAATTAAGTGCACACATTAGGTACTTGACTTTAAAGAGGAATTTCGAGTATAACCATAATTGGTGAAGTGGTTTCCGAGTTGTGAAGTACTGCGGAAATAAAATCGGTCATCTGGGTACCCACTGATAATGAAATCCACGGAGAATTAAACTATGCCAAATTTAGTTATTATTAGATGCAAATAATTAATGTATTTATATTTAATTAGCAGTTGGGCATAATGAAACACCTAAATGTAAAACAATATAATTAATACGCAGAAGATGCAGTAACGAAGTTTCATACAAACTATCAACCCCAAAAACCCTTAGGGGTTGAATTTCATAAAATCCCGTCTTAGTGAGCACCTACGTCCTAAAAAGAACCCGCATGCAAAATTTGAAACTTCTAGCACTTGTAGTTTCTGAGATTTCGTGATGAGTGAGTGACCTTTCGCTTTTATATATATATAGATTCCAAGGAGAATGGTCATCTGGGTACCCACTGAGAATGAAAACCACGGAGAATGAAACTATGCCAAATTTATTTATTATTAGTAGATGCAAATAATTCATACTCGTATATTTATATTTAATTAGCAGTTGGGAATAATGAGAAAACCTAAATGTAAAACAATATAATTAATACGCAGAAGATGCTTGTGGGCAATAACGAAACGCTATTCAGTTCGTAAACTATAGTATACTATACAACTTTCTTGATACTACGTATGTTCTGCCGAAAGAGTGGAAACGACATGACAAAGTGAGACCAATAGTTTTTCCTTTGTTGTTGGATTCGTACGTGTTGTACATTTGCCATTTCTCAAGTAAGTTTTATCATGTTATCACATAAAACATAAGTAGTTGCATCCATATCTACGATAACGATACCTAATGCCAAGCACCCGTTTCTCTATTACGATAGATTTCTTTTGAAAACCCCAGTCAGATACGAGTGTTTTAAGCTAACGAATTCTGCCTATCTAACCTAACCTAGAAAAAATATCAATGCTGATAACGTTTAAACCCCAACTTAAAAACATATGGTACAATTTGATAATATCTTAGTCTTACTAAGGACTACTGGTTTTGCATGGTTTCCTTTCTCGTGGGTCCGTCTATGTAGGGTACCCAAAACATTAACGGCCTTATTAATAAACTTGGCTTACACCCGCTGGGCTATTATGCATCTCAGTTGCTAACAAATGTGGATTGAAATCTGAAAAAATGGCCGCTCTATGTCACTTTTGTCAGCTTCAGTGATCAACTTGCTAACATTTTTGCTTACCGGAGATGTCAAAACTGACATAGAGCGGCCATTTTTCAAGATTTCAATCAACAATTGTTAGCAACTGATATGCATAATAGCCCAGCCGGAGTAGTTAAAACATCTATCTGTCAGTTTTTCGCTTGCAGTAAATGTCACGCGTGAAAGCAAGACAAAGCATGTTACGCCTAATCTATGTTTACGCAACGTTTATTAATAAAGGCCACAGAGGTTTGCCATTCTTCTTTGCGGTTGATAAGAATGTGTGCTCGCTTGGTCTACTGTTCGCAGAATTACCAGTGTTAGTGTGATTTAAACTCTTTTCCTTTATCAGGTATACAATTCTTACAACACGCAGAAAGGTGCCGCGGCCTCATATATCTATTGGACGGAACCGACTCGCCGCTGCTGCAATACAACACGCTGACGCACGAACTGAGCCAATACAACGACCAGCTGACCGACAGACAGAAGTGCGTGGTCGTCAACAAAATCGACCTAAAAGAGGGTAGGGAGAATTTCGAAAAGTTGAAAAGTGAGGGTAGTTTACAAGTTATAGGGATTTCTGCGAAAACGGGACTGAATTTGAGCGAGCTTTTGAGGGTAGTTAGAGAAATGTATGATAACGGAGAAACTTAGTATCGAAGTTATAGTGTATATTGTTAATTTAATGATTAAAGTACTTTATTATAGTGTATGTGTTGATTTAATATTGTTATTTTTACCGCCTTGTTGTTTGTAAGAAATCGCTCTAGAGCCGTAAAGTATGTCATTAGGTTTTTATTGATTATTAATAAAAGGACTGTATAATAAAAGCAGTTTTTTTCTTTCTTTTTGTCTTATGCGTATACGTAGTGAGTATTAGAGTTTGCAAACAAAAAAAAACAAATACAAATAATTTATTAGTAACACCAAAAGTTGCATGTCAATAATTGCACTTAGCAAACATTCAATTAATATTAAAAAAAAACTGTATATACATATAATAAATATTAAAAAAAAAATCATAATAATTAAAAATATTAAAAAACAAATAATGGAACCGATTTCAACACTAAAAAGTGATATAACTTGTCGAAGTCGGTACCATGGCAGTTCAAAAGTACCTATTATCACAATATTGTGCGCATTGTGCCGACTTCGACAAGTTGTTTCACACGTTTTAGTGTTGAAGTCGGTTCCATTTAATTGGTAAACAAATTTCACCGTTTTTAGTGATCCTTGCTACTTACGGGATCGATTGTCATTCACTGTCAATAAGGATATCATTAAGATAGGCGAAACACTTTTCAGTTATCGGAGTGTACCTCAAAAACTGCTCGACTGAGTTCGATGAAATTTAAATGGGACCGCCACGGAAGTATACTCTACCAAACAAAAAACTAATTAACAAAATCGGACTACTCTATAAAAAGTTTTGTGTATACGTACATATATATATATATATTATATGCGTTGACTTGAGAACCTCTTTTCGACGGGTCCTACGTAAACTGGTGCAAGTGCATTTACACAACTTTACAGTAGAGCGATTTGAATGTTCTAATGCGTGTAATTTTAACATTATTCAACATACATAGTTGAAATTTTGAAATGTTATATTTGAATCCTTTTGAAAAAAATCTACATTAATAATTTTTAATTATTTCTTAAACTTTAGAAAATAGCTGTACTTGCATTCACGAAGGTTATTTTTCTTAAAGTTTTATGAAAGGTAAACTGGTGTAAGTGGCACTTACACCAGTTTACACTGTTATATGTTTTATTTACAAATATGGTAATTAAATGATAAATCATTACTTAAAATATTTATTGCTGCTTATTAATGCATACGAAAGCAAATAAGGCACAAAATATTACATTTTGTTCGACTTTTAAAACTTGTGTTGGTTTACGTGGTTCTGAAGAGTACTTGCACCAGTTATCTATATTCTACTATATCAATTAGCTTTATATATTTTCATATTTAAATGAAACAAAAATATGCAGATATCAAATAGTTTTATTTTTAATAATTTTCAAGGAGAAATAAATGTTTAAATGTAAAGTTTAAGTTTAAAAATTAAACAAAATTATATTTGAGTCAATCTAGTCAACAAAATATTTTGAGCGAACTCTTTTAACTGTATATTACTCGTATTAGGCAGAAATAAATCTTATACTTTAATCACTCTTTCAGACTAATAAAATATACAACATAATCGAAAAATGAAATATTAAAACAATTAACTTAATGTAATCTTATTAAACAGCATAATAAAAGAACAATATCAAAATATTAACTTTGAAACATGAAACAATATTAGTCTTGTGTCTCGTAAATACTCTTGTTATTGGGTAGTATTCATATAAATTTGGATCTATCTCATCTTCAATTTGTTGGTTGGCTGGTGAAAAAGATACTGGTGGTGAAGACATAGGCGTGAGGCTCTCAATTTAATTTAGTGAAAAGTTATCTGATATTGAAACATATAATTCAGAATGAGAGTTGACATGTTGAGACTTATTTTCTTATCCTGGTATATTATGTACAGTAGCAGTTATAGTTAGTATGTTAAAACAACCCGTAGAACTTTCTGAATCTTGCGACATGTTTGACAAATTGTTATATAAATTATCAACTGTTGGTGTTTCGTCGAATATTATGTCTTCTGGATTGCTAAAGTTAATCACCTGATTGATAAATGACATTTCTTTAGCCACAACTTCTGCATTTGGGGGCAAGGGTGAATCTAAAATAACAAACCATAATAATATTTTAATAATAATTATTAAAATGCTCCTTTTGTCTATACTAGTTGTATCCCGCGGTTGTACTGTTTATGCTATATTGCTAGCGGTCTACACTGGCCAAATCAGACCAATAGTTACTGAAATTAGCGCGTTCAAACAAACAAACTCTTCAGCTTAATAAGTAACGGAATAATATATTGTACTTAAATTAAACTTAAAAATAAAACACTTATAATAATCCTTTATTAATAAATTGAAATTGAATAAAATTGCACATAAATAATTGATTTGTGCTAGTCTTCCATATTTGAATACCTTTCCCAAGTTTGGTTACTCATTTGTAACAGCAGTTATTAGCAATAGTAATATGCAATTTTATTATCAGGCTTAGCTTGTAGGTTTTAATTGGTAAAATTTAATATTTCTAATTCGTCCATTGCTGGTTCTGTAGTTTGGTGTGGTAATGTATTCAGATCCCATTCTTCATGAGAAATGCGTGCTTGTACTGGAACTGCATCTAAAAATTGAAAAATAATATAGTATCACGCTTTATTTATCATGCATCAATATGAAAATTCACTTACACCACTAAGCACCAAGTATACTGGTGCAAGTGAAATAAAAAACAAAAAAAATATAATTAATTGAGAAGGTTATTGAAAATCAATTATATGAAAGTTTAGTTATTCATTACAGTGTTTAAAATGATAAATTCATACCTTTGTAACTATCAGGTGTTTTCACTTTTGTTCGTTTATTTTCTAATAAATTTAACATTAATTGACCTCGTAAACGCTTCATCGTTATAACTTTGATTATAGCCTAAAAATTAAAAATCTAATTAATATGCTATTTCTTTGAACATAGGTAAGACTAACGCAAACTCTATGCACTTACACCAGTTTTAAACGTGCGGGCAGTAGCAGCGCCGCGCGTATACTGGTGTGATCGTCACTTGCACTCGAGCGTCGCGCAGTTCGGGATCGCGTAGACTGATGCAAGCGGCTTAAACCAGTGCTGACAGTCTTTTAGCGCAAAAAAGTGTTATTTGCACCAGTTTACATATTTTTATCTTCGAAACTTATTGATTGTTGGAAATTATTTTTTCAGGAAATTAAAGGATGGGTTATTTAAGTACGAATGATGCAATAAAACCGTTTTTGACATTTTGCTGCTTGTACCAGTTTACGTAGGACCCGTCGTTTTGGAAGTCGGTTGAAAAATGTTTAAGAGCCAGTACTACCTCACATTGCTTATTTTCAGCCTCCATAACTTCAAAAATACTGCTCGTTTCACTTTGAAATGAACATATGGCAAAGTTCAGGAAATACTCTAAATACCATGTTAGGCGAAAACACGATTCAATTAAATTATCTCGATGGAAAAAAATCTCAAAGTGGCCTCCAAATTGTACAATAAGCGTCTATAACTCAATGAATACTTTAAATAAGGTCTTGAAACTTTGCGTTATAATTGAACTTTATAAAAGAAAGGTGTTCTGTTAGCTGATTTTTTTAAATGACCTTAAATTATTTTAAAGAGCAAATACCTATCATATCAAGCGCTAGAAGCATTCTCAAACAGGCCGCCCGCCCCCGACTCAGTTTCGCTTCGGCTTTCGGACGCGTGTCGCTTGCGGTGAATTTTAGTTGTCAATATGTGCCATAATCGTTAATATCGTTGCGACGAAGTAAGGGCGAAATCTAAATTCGAGCTGAGGTAGCATAGGTAGCATTTTATTATTTGGAATACATTAATGGAGAATGAATTTTTGGAATAGCTTTCTTATGTGATCCCATTTTTTGATCAAAACCTGACCAGTAGGTAGTTGATTTAAGTATATTTTTGACAACATTGGTTGTATGGAACAGATGTCTCTTTCAAATTTAAAAAAGTTATGTAATATGCGTATACAGTAAGATATATAAGGTGTTTGTTAATTAATGCATAATATTGAACGGGGTGGTTTGGAATCGATAACTGGGGGCCTACTCCCACCTTTTACGAAACTATCATAAATCAGGAGCGTTTTGTAGTAAGCTTAGAATAATCATACTTACTATCGTACTCCCACCGACATAAAACGGTCAACCAAATTTAATGGTAAGGTTGCAATATGACTACTTTAAGAGATGGGAGATAGATAGATAGATAGATTGATAAACTCTTTATTGAACACCTTAAACTAAAACAAAATTTAAAAATATTTAGCTTATATTAGTGAACAATAGGCGGCCTTATCGCTCAAAGCGATCTCTTCCAGACAACCTTTGGATGGAGAGGAGCAAGTTTTGACAAGGGATGGCGGTGTACAATATAGTTCATAGTAATTATATTTATAAATATCTACAATATTATATACAATATAGATAATAAATATGTTCTTACACAATATATACATTCAAAAATACATACATATATATAAACATATAAATACGATGTTTACACGTATGGAGCTTATACTAGCACGACAGGTAATGATCCTTAACTTTGTCTTTAAAAACATTTAAGGACGGAGCTCGCTTGGTATCAAGTGGCAATGCATTCCAGAGTCTGACGGCTTCGACCGAAAACGATCGGTCATAAAACGAGGTAGTGTGTGGAGGGAATTTAAGCAAGATTCTCTGATGACCGTAAGCAAAGAGAATTAGAGGCATTAAGGTATTCGAAACGCTCTTTAAGGTACTGGGGTGAAGAAGGGTTGAATAAAATATTGTAGAGAAGAGATAGGATGTGAGCATTCCGGCGATGTCGTATAGGAAGCCACTTGAGCTTAGTGCGAAATTCAGAAACGTGGTCGTATTTGCGCAAGCCAAATATGAACCTTATTGAAAAGTTTTGAAGACGCTCAAGTTTGTTAAGCTGGGAGTACGAATATTCAAAAAATGTACATTGAAATAATGAAACTTAGCGTCAAAAGTCACTTCAAAGGACGCGAATTGAGTGCACTGTTTGATACTAACAAACACCTTATATAATAATTTTTTCTATGATGTCTGATTAAATGTTTTCAAACTAATCTAACGCTACGAACAGGTAATAAAAAAACACAACAGTAAAATATTTTAAATTTTATTATAAATCTAAAATGATTTTGTCTTTTCAGATCATTAATACATCTATAATTAAGTACATTAAAATTACTTATTCTAAAAATCAGTCTGATCACAATAAAATACATTTTCACAATACTGGGTTATGACTTATAAGATATCTCGGCTTCGTTTTGTGGCCGCCACTAGTGGCCAGGCTACGCAATTAGTGATATAATAAAATCAGGGGTCGAAACTGATTCAATGATGAGAAATACTGATGTGACTGACAGTATGGACCTACAATACTGACCATTTACTGAGCAAACCTCGACAGGTGCTCACCCTTCGGCGACCAATCTACCATTGAAATATGCATTTGTTATTTGCTGTTATATATAGGGTGTTTGGTAGAGGGTCCGACAAACCAAATGAGCGTGTTCGGGGGACCACTTGGAAAATACAAGTTGGCCAAAAAAAATCCCCTAGCCCCCAATTTTTTTTTACTTTTTTTTTGTGAATTTTTCCTTTTTCTCAGAAATTGTACCTATTTACCACCATAACATTTGTAAAATCTGTTTTAGACCGGATGTTTTTAGTTGAATTTGGTCTCTAATACACCTTCAGGCCACACAAAGCAAAATTGGATACAAAACAGAGCTAACTGATTTAGAGCTCATAGAGTGAAAATATGAAATAAATTTTACCTCATAGTTCACAGTGATAAAATACCCACTAGCAAGCTTTTTTAGAAAAAAAAAGGAAAAAAATTTTGGGGGTCGGAGATTTTTTTTGGCCAACTTGTATTCTCCAAGTGGGCCCCCAAACACGCTCATTTGGTTTGTCGGTCCCTCTGCCAAACACCCTGTAAATATGCTAGTCATTTTAAACATTCACAAGGTTGTAAGTAACATACATATTTAATAATGTTTGGTGTCTTTTAAAACAGAGACAAAAACTATGTTGGATGAGTAAAGAGAGGCGTCCCAAAATGTTCAACAAAATGAGTCCTTACTTTATATCCTTCACACACAACTTCAACACTTCAATCTACAAAAACTAGAGATGCCACGAATATTCGGCTATTCGGTAACTTTTTGTCGCAATTCGGTATTCGGCCGAATAATGCAAACTATTCAGCTGAATACCGAACAGCAAATCATGAAAAAAATTACATAAAATATTACTCATAAAGAGGTTTGTTTAACCAACAAATTAACATATTCATATTTGTTTTAATTAGAAATACGGGATTACTCACGTAATATTTATCTGATAGTTCGGTGGTCTTTTTCAAGGAGTGTTCAGAGCTAGGCGAGACGTCATCGACGCGGGCGTCCCGAACTCTCCTTGAAAAAGACCACCGAATGTGGTCGAAACTATAGTCGGACCTATCCGATAAATATTACGTGAATGCCGTATTTCTAATTAAAAATGAGTGAAAACCAAGTTAGTTTTATAACAAAATATTCATATTTAAAACCTACTAGTGGCAAGTTATGATGAATGAAATCAATTTTTCTGCATTTGTTGACAGCAAACGATTGCGTTCTTCCTCATAAAAGTATACCTGCTTCTGAAAACAGCCGCGCACAATATATATTTATATATATACTGCTACCGGGAGATGGTAATAAAAGGAATAATTTTTCTTTTCTCGAACAAATGTTGATATTTCTTAAGGTAATTAATCACATTAAAAGTAATATTTAATTCTTTAGCATACTAGTGCGTACAGTATGATGCACCAACAATTTCAAAGTCAACATAATTTATTCAATTTAAGCATCAAAGACGCACTTATGAACGTAAATTATTCATTATAATGCACTTTAAAGACTCTACCGCCGCGTTCCAAAATATATAGAGCCCACAGAGAAGAAGCGGCAAGAAACTCGGGGCCATTCTTTTTATATGGATGTTTACAATGTTTCTACTTAGGTACTACAAATATTACATTTTATGGGTGGCAGAGAGACAGCTTGCCAGAAGTGGAGTATTCCAAGCACCTTTATCTTCTATATAATGTCGGACTTTATAGTAAGCTTTTTTCATTAAAACGTTTCATTACGCATTAACCACGTATGACATTACGCTGTGGAAATATGCAAAATACACTAACCGCGCCGTAGAAGCGTCTGTTAGCTCTCTTATTTTACGTACTGCATATGCAGCAGAACTGAGTCTCCCAGACAGGGCATTTATATGAGGACCCCATTGTAATTTTGCGTCAATTTAAATGCCTAGGAAGACTGTTGCCTTGTCCATTACGAGTTTAACTCCATCAAGCGTAACGTTGGACTCCAAATATGGAACAGTAGGCAAAGAAAACTTCAAACATTTTGTCTTTTTCGAATTCAGAAGTAAATTATTAGTTGAGAGCCTTTTGAAGATACTAGACAGAGCGTTGTTTACTTGAATTAGTGTGCTATCTTTCCTATCTACTTTGAAAATCAGAGATGTGTCATCCGCAAATAAAACAATATCACAAAGACCCTTTGTATCCAAATTAACAAACAAAGCGTGTTGTGACACGACCGCGACCTAATCACAAATGAAGCGAAACTGCCAGCGCCAACGTACTACTTGAGCGATGCAATTTTAAACTCGTAAATGACGAGTTGGACCTTTACAATGTCACCCTCGGAAAGTGCTAAGTGTTGCCGAATACTCGGCGCTTCGGCCAAGAGCCTCGCCGAATATTCGGCATTCGGCCAAATCACTATTCGTGGCATCACTAACAAAAACCGACACCTTTATAAAAACGTGACCTTGAAATACTGACCATATCTCGTAAAAACTGACTTTTACTGACCATTATCGACCCCTGTAATATTGTGTTCACTATGTTTCTACCGCGAAACTGTAATGTTCTCATTACTGTATTCTGGTTGCAAGGGTATGGATGCCGGTGAAATAATACATTCGATTTGACAACTATGTCTAAGGGTTACGGGCGCAGTGCAGCTCATCACTTGTGATGCATCTGTTCTAGGCAGTCCCACTTAACACCGGGTGGGACTCCAGCTTGGTACCGGTTCATATTTAAAAAAATATTGTAAAGTCGGTTTACGGACTATAATTTTACGTGATAACGTCATAAGACAAGCCGAACGCTTAGGCCGATCGTGTCTCTCTATCGCATTTTCCGCGCTCTCGCTTGCACGCTCGGCTCAAGCGGAACGTGACAATAAGTCATACGTTTTCCGGCTTCGATTTATAAGACGTTATCACGTCAAAAGCACCCGTTTATAAACCCACCGCGCCGGTTCGTTGCGGGGTCATACGGGATAGTTCATGTAGCCTGGTGGGTCAATTTCTAGTTTCTTTGATTTCTTAGTCTTCTTAGGCTGAGATTTTACCTGAAAAAACAAAAATCCATACTAATGTTATAAAAACGTTTGTAACTTTGTCTAGCTCTTTGTTTTTTTTTAAATGGGATAGGTTGGCAAACGAGCAAGCGGCTCACCTGATGGTAAGTGATACCGTCATCCACGGACATCCGCAATACCAGAGGTCTCGAGGGTGCGTTGCCGACCTTTGAGGAAGGACCAGAAGGGCTGAGGGTGGAGGGTACGGGGGAGGGGAAGAGGGGAATCGGGCCTCCGGAAACTCCCACAGACCGACTGAAACGCAATAGCAAGCTATGTTACTTCCCGTCGATGTTATGTGGGAGTGTGGTACTTCCCCGGTCGTGCCGGCACATTCGGCTGTGGGGTTGCAGCGTGGCACTACCGCCGAATTAGTTTTTTACTTTAACTAAAAATGCTAAATTTTTCAAGACGAGTGAAGTTAGCTATTAGATTCTCTTGAGGACACAATTTCGCAGATGAGTCCTTGCGAGGAAGGTATTACTAACGATCATGTCCATAAATTAAAAGCAGACGATTTACATTAGATGAGAAGTAAACTAGCTCTCTCAATCATGAAGCATAGCCAGGTATATCCGCTCATTATATAATCTGCTACATTGATGCTGTATACTTGACAGTATAAAAAACAAAAACAAAAAAAACATCTGTACGGGGTCTCTCCCGTGTGTGACGCGGTATGCAATATGAGTTACCTTGTAGTGTACTTCCCGCACGTGCCGGTAGAGGCTGGAGTACCACCCGAAGGCGGCGGCGCATTGCGAACATCTGTACGGGGTCTCTCCCGTGTGTGACGCGGTATGCAATATGAGTTACCTTGTAGTGTACTTCCCGCACGTGCCGGTAGAGGCTGGAGTACCACCCGAAGGCGGCGGCGCATTGCGAACATCTGTACGGGGTCTCTCCCGTGTGTGACGCGGTATGCAATATGAGTTACCTTGTAGTGTACTTCCCGCACGTGCCGGTAGAGGCTGGAGTACCACCCGAAGGCGGCGGCGCATTGCGAACATCTGTACGGGGTCTCTCCCGTGTGTGACGCGGTATGCAATATGAGTTACCTTGTAGTGTACTTCCCGCACGTGCCGGTAGAGGCTGGAGTACCACCCGAAGGCGGCGGCGCATTGCGAACATCTGTACGGGGTCTCTCCCGTGTGTGACGCGGTATGCAATATGAGTTACCTTGTAGTGTACTTCCCGCACGTGCCGGTAGAGGCTGGAGTACCACCCGAAGGCGGCGGCGCATTGCGAACATCTGTACGGGGTCTCTCCCGTGTGTGACGCGGTATGCAATATGAGTTACCTTGTAGTGTACTTCCCGCACGTGCCGGTAGAGGCTGGAGTACCACCCGAAGGCGGCGGCGCATTGCGAACATCTGTACGGGGTCTCTCCCGTGTGTGACGCGGTATGCAATATGAGTTACCTTGTAGTGTACTTCCCGCACGTGCCGGTAGAGGCTGGAGTACCACCCGAAGGCGGCGGCGCATTGCGAACATCTGTACGGGGTCTCTCCCGTGTGTGACGCGGTATGCAATATGAGTTACCTTGTAGTGTACTTCCCGCACGTGCCGGTAGAGGCTGGAGTACCACCCGAAGGCGGCGGCGCATTGCGAACATCTGTACGGGGTCTCTCCCGTGTGTGACGCGGTATGCAATATGAGTTACCTTGTAGTGTACTTCCCGCACGTGCCGGTAGAGGCTGGAGTACCACCCGAAGGCGGCGGCGCATTGCGAACATCTGTACGGGGTCTCTCCCGTGTGTGACGCGGTATGCAATATGAGTTACCTTGTAGTGTACTTCCCGCACGTGCCGGTAGAGGCTGGAGTACCACCCGAAGGCGGCGGCGCATTGCGAACATCTGTACGGGGTCTCTCCCGTGTGTGACGCGGTATGCAATATGAGTTACCTTGTAGTGTACTTCCCGCACGTGCCGGTAGAGGCTGGAGTACCACCCGAAGGCGGCGGCGCATTGCGAACATCTGTACGGGGTCTCTCCCGTGTGTGACGCGGTATGCAATATGAGTTACCTTGTAGTGTACTTCCCGCACGTGCCGGTAGAGGCTGGAGTACCACCCGAAGGCGGCGGCGCATTGCGAACATCTGTACGGGGTCTCTCCCGTGTGTGACGCGGTATGCAATATGAGTTACCTTGTAGTGTACTTCCCGCACGTGCCGGTAGAGGCTGGAGTACCACCCGAAGGCGGCGGCGCATTGCGAACATCTGTACGGGGTCTCTCCCGTGTGTGACGCGGTATGCAATATGAGTTACCTTGTAGTGTACTTCCCGCACGTGCCGGTAGAGGCTGGAGTACCACCCGAAGGCGGCAGCGCATTGCGAACATCTGTACGGGGTCTCTCCCGTGTGTGACGCGGTATGCAATATGAGTTACCTTGTAGTGTACTTCCCGCACGTGCCGGTAGAGGCTGGAGTACCACCCGAAGGCGGCGGCGCATTGCGAACATCTGTACGGGGTCTCTCCCGTGTGTGACGCGGTATGCAATATGAGTTACCTTGTAGTGTACTTCCCGCACGTGCCGGTAGAGGCTGGAGTACCACCCGAAGGCGGCGGCGCATTGCGAACATCTGTACGGGGTCTCTCCCGTGTGTGACGCGGTATGCAATATGAGTTACCTTGTAGTGTACTTCCCGCACGTGCCGGTAGAGGCTGGAGTACCACCCGAAGGCGGCGGCGCATTGCGAACATCTGTACGGGGTCTCTCCCGTGTGTGACGCGGTATGCAATATGAGTTACCTTGTAGTGTACTTCCCGCACGTGCCGGTAGAGGCTGGAGTACCACCCGAAGGCGGCGGCGCATTGCGAACATCTGTACGGGGTCTCTCCCGTGTGTGACGCGGTATGCAATATGAGTTACCTTGTAGTGTACTTCCCGCACGTGCCGGTAGAGGCTGGAGTACCACCCGAAGGCGGCGGCGCATTGCGAACATCTGTACGGGGTCTCTCCCGTGTGTGACGCGGTATGCAATATGAGTTACCTTGTAGTGTACTTCCCGCACGTGCCGGTAGAGGCTGGAGTACCACCCGAAGGCGGCGGCGCATTGCGAACATCTGTACGGGGTCTCTCCCGTGTGTGACGCGGTATGCAATATGAGTTACCTTGTAGTGTACTTCCCGCACGTGCCGGTAGAGGCTGGAGTACCACCCGAAGGCGGCGGCGCATTGCGAACATCTGTACGGGGTCTCTCCCGTGTGTGACGCGGTATGCAATATGAGTTACCTTGTAGTGTACTTCCCGCACGTGCCGGTAGAGGCTGGAGTACCACCCGAAGGCGGCGGCGCATTGCGAACATCTGTACGGGGTCTCTCCCGTGTGTGACGCGGTATGCAATATGAGTTACCTTGTAGTGTACTTCCCGCACGTGCCGGTAGAGGCTGGAGTACCACCCGAAGGCGGCGGCGCATTGCGAACATCTGTACGGGGTCTCTCCCGTGTGTGACGCGGTATGCAATATGAGTTACCTTGTAGTGTACTTCCCGCACGTGCCGGTAGAGGCTGGAGTACCACCCGAAGGCGGCGGCGCATTGCGAACATCTGTACGGGGTCTCTCCCGTGTGTGACGCGGTATGCAATATGAGTTACCTTGTAGTGTACTTCCCGCACGTGCCGGTAGAGGCTGGAGTACCACCCGAAGGCGGCAGCGCATTGCGAACATCTGTACGGGGTCTCTCCCGTGTGTAACGCCGTTATGTGGTATTTCAGTTTAGCTGCGTTCTGTGGAATAACACGTAAGTTTTTATTATCGTATTGGACACATGTTTATTTCAATATTGGAAGTATAAAATTTAGAACTACGGAGATTAATCAATGAAACGAAATCGCGACGAGCGGCCTACAGCGATCTCCGTGTGCGTGTCGGCCGGCAGCACGGGTCGCAGCGGCGCGGCAGGCGATAGGCGCGGGTGGTCACAACAGATAACCTGCCATCTAAGGAGCTGGACCAAGATCACAAGAGGTAGCGATTTAATCGAAATGTCCGAAACATTAGATGACTGAGTTATGTGAGAGTACGCCACAAACTCTAATGATTGTAACCGTTTTACGGGGACGGAGCGACATCTATTGAACAGCTGGACAGCACCATCCAACCGGAAGAAGTATTTCTTCAAATAGTTTAGTCAAAGTCAAAAGTCAAAATCATTTATTCAATTTAGGCATCGAAGGCGCACTTATGAACGTCAACTTTTCATTATAATGTACTTTAAAGACTCTACCGCCGCGTTCCAAAATAACTTTCGTATTGATGTCGCAACCCTTCTTAATTTGACGAGACGGGATTTGAAGTCCATCCGTGATCATGGCGCTTGCAACACGCAAGACGTATCCGAAACTCAAACACAATGTAACTATCTTCTTAGTAATGTGAATATTTACAATAATAAGAGTTTATACCATTCCTACACTAAAAAGCTTATTTTATTCACTGAAAACAGTGAATAAAAAGGCCTTTTAATCACTGTTTTGGTCTTTGAACTTCGAACACACTCGACACATATTCGATCTCCATCTCTTATACAACCTCCTTGTGCAAATAATAGTCGACATACAAACTGTTTGTGCAAGTAACTCCTCGAGATTTGATTGGTCGATATTTGCGACAAGGAGTTTAGCATTAGAATAAAAACTGTATTGTGTTCTTTGCTGCGATTATAGAAAAAATATATAATAATAATAAATAAATTACTCTTATCTTTAGTAATTGTTCTAATTTTAATGTGCTTTTTAATTAATTTAACCTTCTTTTTTCTTCATTAAATGTCTATTTTCGCATAAATTATTTATTATCTCGCCCTCGCCTCGGCCCTCGATATAAATCCGTTTTATTCAAGAGTTGCATACTTTACTTTATACCATGACTACGAGAAAAAGAAATAATTTAAGCGGAAATAGACATTTAATGAAGAAAAAAGGAAGGTTAATTAAAATGCACATTAAAATTGGAATAATTACTAAACATAAGAGTTTTTTATTATTATTATTATTATTTTATTTATTTTTGTAATGGCAGCAAAGAACGAATTACGTTAGCTGCAGCCGAAGGACTTAAAAAAACCAAAACTGTTGGCAACTAATTTATTTTAAAATATAATTATTACAATTTAATTAATTAACTATTGCTAAACTATGCTATGTACTCCGGTCGAGGTGTGTACCAAGAGTGACGCCGCTCCGCTCGTCCGGTGTCGGCTTCGACACGTGTGCTGAGTCGGCGCCTCGTGTTGCACTTTGTGCCGCTTGTGCGCAAGTAGGTCGCAGCTACGCTGCATTTCGTATGATATTGCAATATGTAATTAACGTCATACAGTTTTTATTCTAATGCTAAACTCCTTGTCGTAAATATCGACCAATCAAATCTCGAGGAGTTACTTGCACTAAGTGTTTGTATGTCGAGTATTTTTTGCGCAAGGAGGTTGTATAAGAGATGGAGATCGAATATATTGGTGTGTTCTAAATTCAAATAATAAAATCAAAAACCAAAATAGTGAATAAAAGGTCTTTTTATTCACTGTTTTCAGTGAATAAAATAAGTTTATTAGAGTGGGAATGGTACAAACAGATGTATGAGGACGTACTTGATAAGACTTCCCGCAGACATGGCAGAGGTTGTCCTTCTTCTCCTTGTTCCGGTGCACGTTCTGCAGGTGCACGTACAGCGACGTGTGGCACTTGAACGGCTGAAGTATAAGAACAAAGGCAAATAAACATACAGCAAAGTTACATTCAATAAATATAGTAAAATACGAGTAATAAATGAACATACATACAAATTGGGTAACTTTGAATAGCGGTTTAACTTTGAACGAAATATCGAAGAAGATTTATTAATTTATTACATGGAAACTATATCATAACTTTTTCATTTCAATTATAATAATCATTAATTATTTTAAATACAAATACAAATTTATACATTTGCTAGAATACAATATTATATAAGGTCTTTAACTAATAATTATGTCAATGTATTTAGCCTGCAGGCAGGCGTGCAAATATTATAATAATTAAAATACACATTAAGACGCGCTCGTATTCTGATAACAGTAAAAAGCAGAATTTTTAAACACTTAGTGTAACGAAACAGATCGATAATATATTTAGAAAAAAATACTAAGGTTAGAAAAGGAATAGGAAAAGAGTAATAACCGAATAGAATTGATAAATATAACTCTTTTTCTGCAGAAACAAACCCTGAATAGGTCCACAAAAATAAACTTTCACGTCCAAACTCTCAGAATTTTCAGCGATAACACTATAATTTTTTCAGGTAATACTTAACCAACGTATAGTACTAAAGTAATAAACAGCAGTTTTTTTCAATTGTGTTAGTATATATCGAAAAATATAAAGAAAACGTACAAATTTAAAGCATTTTCGCGTTACATCGTCAAATCTAACAACCCTAGGATTTTCAACCTTACGTAAAGCATCGTAAATTATTTTAAAATTGGGGTTGGACCGCGCCTTAAGTTAAGTAAATGTAAAAAAAAATGGCACGGGCCCTGGAGTCTGTGGGCAATTTTTTATTACATTAAAGTAATAAAAAAAAATGAAGTCCTATTCAGACCTGAGCGTTACCGCTATGGATAGCGGTAAATACCACGCGGAACTCGCTGGGTAAATAGTATGAAGTTCCATAATTGCAGCGAAACTTGTACCGCCTAGTGAGGCGGTATTTTCTCTTGTTTGGCGAAACGAATATGTGTTTGGTGTGAACAGTGAATTTAACGCATTTTCGCATTACATCGTCAAATCTAACAACCCTAGGATTTTCAACCTTACGTAAAGCATCGTAAATTATTTTAAAATTGGGGTTAGACCGCGTCTTAATGCATTCAAATATGACATTCAACAAATTCGTCTCATACGTCGAAGGTCGAACCCAAACTGTAGTACTCAACGCTTACTCATCTGATCCACATCTCATCCCCTCTGGAGTCCAACAGGGCTCAATATTGGGTCCATTGCTTTTTACCTTATTTATCTCCGACATAGACCAATGTTTTCATCATTATACAGACTGACTGGTTGAACACTTTACATAAACAAGGACATGATAATTCATGGTCACATGAAACGTTTAAAAAATTAAAATTAAAAAAATACCGTTAAACTACAGAGGAAACCTTCATTCTATGAATGTGCTATAACTCGAAAATTATGGACACCGTCCGAACGGGGTTAATGACCCAAAGCGCCGCGCCGCGTTCAAAGGAATCAAGCTGCGTCCGAACGGGGTTAATGACCCAAAGGGCCGCGCCGCCCGCGCCGCCAAAGAATGCCGCGATCGTCGGCCGCCCGCCCGGCCGCGCCGCGCTTTTATTACTACACGCGCGCCGCGAGTGACCATGTTTATTGTTTTGAGTAGACAATTAAAGTTAAATTAGGTAAATATTAGGCACCTATTTTTTTTCTTAATTAGAACGAGAATCGAGTACTGAGCACTATATCAATATGTAAAGTGTTCAACCAGTCAGCCTGTATAACCCTGTTGTTTGCAGATGACATGAAGGTATTCAAATCAGTCACTTCTGCAAATGATGCACTACAGTTGCAACAGGATTTATCACGATTAAACCAGTATTGTATAGATAATAAACTTGATCTGAATATAGTTGTTAATTTAGAATTTAATTAGTTTTTTAATTTAATTAGTTTTTATTTTAATTAGTTTGTTAATTTAGAACTAAGACTCGTATGTAAATTTCTGTCAACAATAAACTTATTATTATTCACGTTATTTATTTCTTTTTTTTTAAATTACATTTTTTACAATATATCTATATAAAATAAAAACATTATAAAAAACCTAATCCTAGATTGCCATCGGCAGTGGAGCATGACCCAAACTACCGGTGGTTAGGGCTGCAGACTGAGGAACCTCCTGACAATACGTGCCGTGTCTGGGAGTACTGCCTTCTGTATCTGGCTCTTGATCCAACCGTCTAGCGAGAGCCTCTTAAGATGTTGGTCGAGGCTTTTTGCTATAAGGCCGTTTGCTGAAACCACTATCGGAACAATGATCGTCTCGTCAACATCCCACATGGCGGTCACCTCGTGAGCTAAGTCAAGGTACTTCCTGAGCTTGTCCTTCTCGGCCTTCACGAGATTCTCATCATGAGGAATGGTGACGTCAACAAGCATTACCCGGCGCTGAGATCGATTGATCACCGCGATGTCAGGCTTATTAGCAACAATAGTCCTGTCCGTGATTATAGATCGATCCCAATAGAGCGTAGCACGACCGTTTTCAAGAACAGGCGTAGGTGCGTACTTATAGTACGGCACCTCAGACTCAATAAGGCCGTATTGAAGTTTATATTATTTATTTATTTATATTATTTTATATTATTTTATTTTTTTATCCAAATGTCATATAATTAAATACAGTACTAATATTTAATTACTCTCTAAACAATCAGATACTTATAAGATCGACATCTGTTATTGACTTAGGTATAACTCTAGACTCTAAATTACTATACGACAATCATATAATCAATATTTGTTCTAAGGCTACTAAACTGCTTGGTTTTATATTCCGAATCAGTAATCATTTCAAGTCTGTAAAATCATTTATAATATGATACTGTACGCTAGTTAGGAGTCAGTTAGAATATGGCTCCCAATTATGGAACCCGTGCTACCATACTTATATTGACCGTATAGAAAAGATACAAGAAAAATTCTTGCGTCATCTTAATTATAAATTTGGGATACGCCTTCCCTCAAAATACTATCTCATGTCCTGCAAACATCACCATATATTACTCTTAAATAAGAGGCGCAATGTTGCCGACCTCAGTCTCCTCCATAAAATACTAAACTGCCGTGTTGATACTCCCTCACTACTTCAGTCAATAGGCCTGCTAGTCCCCAACAGAACGTTATCAAGACGTAACTATCTGCAGCTCCATGTCCCAATCAGCCACACTAAATATAAAAGGAACTCATTCATCACTCGTCTATGCAAAAAGTTCAACAAAACTTATTCCATAAACGTTGACATATTCAATAGTAAACATTTGATTTTCAAAACCATTATCAACAACGATTTTTTCGGCGTTGAAGATTAATAGTTATCTATTATATTAGTCTCATGTATGTACTTATATTTATTATATTTAGTAAAAAAAAATACTTGTGCGTAGAGTTCGGGTAGGTGTATGTACATAGTGTTAACAATATATAATTATTTCACTATAAAAAAACATACATTATAGACAAACTATTTACAGTAGGTTGAAATTAGCAAAATTGTTGTATTATTAGATAAATGGAATGTATTTGACTCGTAGATGTTTTCTGAATTCACCGCAAGGTGGCATTGTTGACGATTATGGTAGGAGAGTTGTTCTACCGCTAAAATATTGTTATAAAAGTAGTAAGCGTGGCGGAAAGCGGCCAGTCTGTTGTCGTTAGCCGAGGTGAACACTAGGAAACGTTGAGCGTCTAATTTATGTCGGAACAACTATAAAATCTAAGCACAAGTTGAGTAAAATCCTTATTTAAAAGGATATGTTGTTATACTTTAAATAAATAATTAGAATAATTTATACTTGTGGTTTAACATTGTTGAACAGAAAGAAATAGTATTAAATGCGAAGTATACTGATTAGCATATTATGGAATAAAATGTAAAATACTAAGTGAATGCTCTGTCTTATTTAAAATACCTTATTAAGGAATACATTCCTTATCAATTATGCTTATTACAGCGATAATGTTAAATGCAATGTTACAATAGCCATTTGCTCAGATTGTGCCGAGTTGACTGCCAGCTGGGTGGGTGTCTATGTACAGGACACTTACATACTGTTATTACTTGGCTTGTCATCTGATGGCCCAATCGACATTGTATTATTCACAACGGATGTTTTGCCTATTCATAACATAACTAGGTACTACCTATACATAAGTTTTGTACTGTGCACTTTAATATCCGTTTGCGGAAACTTTTAATAGCTTTTAACTGTATACTGCTGAATGTAATGGAACACCTGTTATAAAGCTGTAGTTTTCCTAATAGTGTAAAATAAAATTTCTAATCAAATTAATTATATTACTTCAAATTAAGATATTCATTTACACTATAAACACAAATGTCCAATAGCCACTTATGCAAGTTTAATTTAAATTTATTACAATGCAGCAATTTTATATGGTCTGGTAATTAATTATAAATAGTTATGCACATGTTGTACACATTTTTCTTATAGATATCTCTATGGCAAGTGGGTTGGTAAAGTAGATTTTGGAATTTAGCTCTTTTTTGTCTAATGTTAATCTGTCCGCATCAGGACAAAAAATAACAATAGATTTATGAATGAAACTTGCCTCTAATGAGGCTTGCTGATTCGGACAGATTAATCTCTTTACGGTTTGTGAAATAATTAAGATGAGCTCTAACGAAAACGCATGTGTCTTTAATGTACATACAAGGAAGTGGTAGGACATTACATTTCTTAAATAACGGCTTGCAACTATCCAAAAACCAAGCTTTATTTATAACTCGAATACGCCTTTTTTGTACCTTGCAGGCTTTGATTGAGTCTACATAGTTTCCCTACATTATTAAGCCATAACTTAGAACTGATGACACATTGCCATGATATGCAGCCAAGGCAGCTTCCGCTGAAACAGTTTACCTTACCCTTTTGAGTGCAAAAGTAAAGCGACCAAGCATCTGACAAACAGTATTTACATGAGTTTTCCAATTAAGGTGTTGATCTAAAAGTATTCCTAAATAATTAAAAGTTTCTACTCAACGTACTTTTTGATTTTTATAGTCAATGTCAAGAGGTATTAATTTTGTATTGTATGAATTAAAATGAATTATTTTAGTTTAATTTATATTTAAAGTCAAATCATTATTTTCTATCCACTGAATTATATCCGCTAGAGCTTCGTTCATAGTTTGCTGAATTGCTTCTTTATTATTACATTTTAAAATCACTGTAGTGTCATTTGCAAATAATATGCATTTGTGTGGTGTCACTTCGGGTAGATCATTAATATATATTAAGAAAAGTAAGGGACCTAAAATGCTTCCCTGAGGGACTCCTTTGTTATTAATTATTGTTTCAGATCTAACATTTTCTTTAGTTAAGCTATTTCTATTATTACTTATAACTTTTGTTACTTGAGTACATTGCCTCCTATAAGGCTTTACCCCTTATGCCATATAATCAAGCTTGCTTAATCGCTTCGTATGATTGATGAAGTCAAAAGCTTTTTTCAAATCTAAAAACAACGTTACTGCTGGTTTCCCATTATTAATAGTCTCTGTTACTGTTTTCAAAAGATCAAAACATGCTAATGCAGTTGAGCTCCCCTTACGAAAACCAAACTGCTCACTCTTAAATATACCTATTATGTTTAACAAAAAAAAATATTCAGTGTCTTAAGCATAGCTTTCTCTAAAATCTTGGAGATAATTGGCACTATAGTGATGGGTCGGTAATTATTTGGATCAGTTTTATCGCCCGTTTTATTGATGACAATGTTATTTAATGGTTAAAATAAGTGTAAGTGGTGTATGCCGTGCTTATTTTATTTTACATGGAAAACAAACAGCTTTAGTTCACAGCATAAGTTCAGAATAATGAAAAAAACATAAGCCTTAAATAGTTTTCACTTATAATAATAATAATAATAATATCATATTTATTTCAGACCACAGTCCATATAATGTTAGTACTACCTACAGAGCACTAACTATGTTAGTACTACTAAACTAAATAATATAAAATATTACAAATGTTACCTATTAAATTTATTATTTTTTAAATTAATTGAAATAAACCTACTATTTAGCCACGAAGCATGTGATAGGCTTGAGCACTGACATCCAGTGTCTCATCAAAGATGAGTACATATCCTCAGCCACGACGGCCAGAAGACCGCAAGAGGTAGTGCGCATGGAACTCATCAGGGATGCAACTCTTTCTCTCTTATGGAACATTAATAAACAAGTGTCCCTTGGAAAAGCCAATACTTATTGAGATAAATCTCAATGAAAACATGTATATTTATATATGTATCGTTACAAGTGAGTTTGGTATTAACTTACAGTCTAACATTCAAAGCCATACAAAAACCGTCTATAACAGTTTTCTTTACATTATTAGTTATATCAGTAAGTATCATTTGATCTTAATTTTAATTTGTGACGACGATTTAATCGACTTCTCGATCGATCTTCCTCTACCATGTATGTATGTATGTATGTACATCCTGGAAATTTGTATTTTTGTGAAAAATCATCCAGAGTATTTCAAAAAACGCTGTGAAGCTCTTACCCGGCAGCGCGAGCAAGGTTTGACAACCTTCTGTACCAACCCCCAGCACGGAAGGATTTGTACAGAAGGAATGTTTATAATATGTGCATAGTAATATACAATAAAATACCAAATGACATTAAAATATTAAATGGCAATAACTTTAGACGAAAATTGACTGGTTATTTGCTGGACAAGAGTTTTTATAGTGTTAAGGAGTTTAGAGACTCAAAATTGTAATGATTTGTTAATAATTTGATTTTAATGCTATTTATTTCTTTATTTTGACATTTATATTTATTTCTTTATTTTGACATTTATCTATTTTAATTATAATACCAATTTTTTTTCTAACTTGACATTTACTTTAATATTTTATAAGTTCAAGAATTCGCACGTCTGCTTGCAGATTGAGTACAATTTGCCACATTTATATTATTTAAGACCTTTATGACTGTATTCTGGCGAATAAATGATTTGATTGATTGATTGATTGACGTTTTATTATTATAATAAATGTATACAAATAGAATGTGTGTACCTTATTGCACAGCTGACAGCGGAACTTGATCTTCTTGAGATGCTCCCAGTCGATGTGGTCCCGCAGGCGAGTCTTGTTCACAAACTTCTTGCCGCATTCGTTGCACGTGTAGCTGCACATGTACATTACAACATATATTACTAACAATACTTTATTGTTGCATCCGAGTGGCTCGTCATGCAGTAGGACTGTGGTCGAGCGGGACTAATGTGAACAAAACATTTTTACCAAAAAACGAAACCGACTTCAACAGCAAATAGTGTGAATTAACTATATAATAGTACAAAAGTACCTATTATCACAATATTGTGCACATGGTACCGACTTCGATAAGTTATTTCACACTTTTTGGTGTTGATGTCGGTAACATTTTGTAATATAATTTCATGATCATATTGCATTGCATTAAATCCTTATTTTGTGTATTTAAAAACTATTTCTTGATTAACCTAAAATTTGACAAACTTTAAAAAAGGAGAACGATGATGGAATGACACAATAGAGACATGATTAATTTTAATTTGGATTTTGGGAGAGAGAGTATTGGATCACGGATTACGTCCGATTAAAAAATATTATAGGAAGATTCCAATTTGGTGTGCCGAGACACGAAATAATTATATTCCCTGGAAACCTTAGTTGAGGGTGAGGTGTTGAAGTTGGTGAAATAGTGATTTGCACGCGACGAGTCACTCTCGATATCGTCAATTACATTCCTGAAGTCAAGACTTGGAAAGATATTTTCATATGTATTAATTAATAACAAATCGAGGGTGTTGGGTTGATAAATACTCTCGCCCTGATATATAAAACAAGCTATTGGGGGTATCCCGTGTTCTCTGAGCTCAGAACTGAAGCCTTCGATAAAGCAAGAAGCTAACTGGAACCTTTGATGGAACGTGTGTGTGTGGACTTGTGGTGAAGTGTTATCCGCCAGGTCATGTAATACTTATTATTATAACTTTATTTATATTTCTGATGTTCCTTTTTATTTTTTAGATAGCTAGCTAGGCCTTCAGCTAGGTATTCTACCAATGTAAGTAACAATTACATTACAATTTTTAAGTAAAAAAAAATTTTTCTCCTTTTTTAGTGACCCTTACGGGAGGGATCGATTGTCATTCACCGTCAATGATAATGATGATATCATCAAATTATCAAACTAGGGGAAACACTTTTCAGTTGTTAAAGTGTAACTCAGAAATTGCTAAGCCGAACTTGTTGCAATTTAAATGGGGCCACGCGGCAAGCACCAGCTTCCAAATAAAAAATATTAATTAAAAAGATCCATCAAAATCAGCACATTAAAAACAAACAGTCGAATTGAGAATGTCTATCCTTTTTGAAGTATGTAGAAAATAATTCTTAGCAAAAATAAAACCAACTACCACACCAAAAAGTGAGAAATAACTTGTTGAATAAAAATAAGTCAGTTGAATAATAGTTCAAACAATTTCACAATATTGTGCGCATCGTACAAAGTATCTAATAGGTCCACAAAAATAAACTTTCACGTACGAACTCTCAGAATTTTCAGCGATAACACTATATTTTTTTAGGCACTACATAGCCAACATATAGTACTAAAATAGTAACCAGCAGTTTTTAAATTGTGTTAGTATATATCGAAATTTTTTTATATATGCATGTATATTGTATATAGGGTGTCCCGAAACTCAACCATAACCTGGTACCGGGCGAGAGGCCAAAGTATACCAGTTATGAAAATAAGAAAAGAAATCCATGTCACTTAGTCAAGCGATAATAACATTTTTCTAAAGAGTTAAATATTTTTTATTGATTTTTTTAATAATGTAATCTCAAATAAAAGTGCTATTAATCGCAACCACAAATCAAAGTAATAAACATTGTTAACTAAGTAAAATAAACTAAGTTTTGACGAGTAATGGTTCACAAAATTTAACTTTAACACTGCATGTTGGAAAATAATGTATTTTTCATATTTTTGTCCTATCTGGTATAGCTTGGCCTCTCGCCCGTCACCAGGTTATCCTTGAATTTAGGGACATTGTAAATTTGTTTATTACAGCGTATATTAGTAATATTATGAGGGATACGTACTTGAACTCGTTCTCAGTGACGTGCATGCGCGAGATCCGCAGGTGTTGCCGGTAGGTGGCGACGGACGCGAACCGCTTCTCGCACAGCTCGCAGTACAGCTCGTCCGCGTCCACGGCCTGCCCACACAACACAACACTATAGCTGGCCGTTCCTATATGCGCGAGATCCGCAGGTGTTGCCGGTAGGTGGCGACGGACGCGAACCGCTTCTCGCACAGCTCGCAGTACAGCTCGTCCGCGTCCAAGGCCTGCCCACACAACACAACACTATAGCTGCCCGTTCCTATATGCGCGAGATCCGCAGGTGTTGACGGTAGGTGGCGACGGACGCGAACCGCTTCTCGCACAGCTCGCAGTACAGCTCGTCCGCGTCCACGGCCTGCCCACACAACACAACACGATAGCTGGCCGTTCCTATATGCGCGAGATCCGCAGGTGTTGCCGGTAGGTGGCGACGGACGCGAACCGCTTCTCGCACAGCTCGCAGTACAGCTCGTCCGCGTCCACGGCCTGCCCACATAACACAACACTATAGCTGGCCGTTCCTATATGCGCGAGATCCGCAGGTGTTGCCGGTAGGTGGCGACGGACGCGAACCGCTTCTCGCACAGCTCGCAGTACAGCTCGTCCGCGTCCACGGCCTGCCCACACAACACAACACTATAGCTGGCCGTTCCTATTTGCGCGAGATCCGCAGGTGTTGCCGGTAGGGGGCGACGGACGCGAACCGCTTTTCGCACAGCTCGCAGTACAGCTCGTCCGCGTCCACGGCCTGCCCACACAACATAACACTATAGCTGGCCGTTCCTATATGCGCGAGATCCGCAGGTGTTGCCGGTAGGGGGCGACGGACGCGAACCGCTTCTCGGACAGCTCGTCCGCGTCCACGGCCTGCCCACACAACACAACACTATAGCTGGCCGTTCCTATATGCGCGAGATCCGCAGGTGTTGCCGGTAGGTGGCGACGGACGCGAACCGCTTCTCGCACAGCTCGTCCGCGTCCACGGCCTGCCCACACAACACAACACTATAGCTGGCCGTTCCTATATGCGCGAGATCCGCAGGTGTTGCCGGTAGGTGGCGACGGACGCGAACCGCTTCTCGCACAGCTCGCAGTACAGCTCGTCCGCGTCCACGGCCTGCCCACACAACACAACACTATAGCTGCCCGTTCCTATATGAGCGAGATCCGCAGGTGTTGACGGTAGGTGGCGACGGACGCGAACCGCTTCTCGCACAGCTCGCAGTACAGCTCGTCCGCGTCCACGGCCTGCCCACACAACACAACACTATAGCTGGCCGTTCCTATATACGCAAAAACGATTCGACACGTGTTTCGCCTCTACACGAGGCATCCTCAGGACGATGTTGACTCGTCGAGCGCTAGACCGACAGACAGACGATCTATCGGTTTATTTGGGTTTTCGTGTGTGTTGTTTATTTTGTATTCTTCCTATTAGCAGTTTATGCGGGAGGGAGGGTGGTGCACACCCCCAAATAAGCCAAAATCATTGTTTTTTTCAGCGGAAGTGTCACTAAATATTTTTTAATATCGTTTTTTTTTATTATATAATTAAATGAAGATTTCAATGGTGCTGCATGAACTATAGCAGCAGGTTTTAGCTCGCGAAATAAAAAAATTAAAAAACCAAACTGATGAGATGCGTGCATCCTCTGTTAATCTAAGCAGCTCTGTAACAACTGGCTCTCTGTCAGTTTTTTTACAGACTCCAAGGAAATAGCAAGTATTATCTCTAAGTTTATTAGTAATAGTGCGCCGGGCTGGAATGAAGTAACATCGAACCTTTTGAAATTAACTATGTCCTTATCGGAACCGATTGCTCACCTCTGTAGTTTAAGTTTCACTAATGGTATATTCGCCAAGCTTCTTAAAAATACTATGGTATGCCCAAAGATAAATTATAATTTTATAGTATTACTTTTTAAAGCACTAACGCCTGCTTTAGCGATCTCAAACATTGAAATTTATAGAGAGAAAAATGCACATCCTCGGACGGGATTCGAACCCGCGTCTTCTGACTCTCCGTGTCAGGCGCCATCGACCAACATCGATTCTCGGTGGCCTAGTTGGTCTATTAATTTCAATGTTTTGAGATCGCTTATGCAGGTGCTTTAATAAGTAATACTATAAAAATTACAAAGGCTGCGATGTCAATACGAAAGTTTCAAGTATTTCTAAATCATGCTTCTTTCGGTTGGATGGTACTGTTAAACTGTCCAATAGATGTCGCTCCGTCCCCGCAAGACGGTTAGTCAAATAGAGAGTTAAAATTCGATACTCGGACCCGAACCTCGGTGGCCTAGTTGGTCGATGGCGTCTGACACGGAGAGTCAGAAGACGCGGGTTCGAATCCCGTCCGAGGATGGAATTTTTCTCTCTATAAATTTCAATATAATTTTATAGTTGCAACTTTGACTAAATATATTATACTCTTTTCAAAAAACTTATTATATTGTTAGAAGACAGTTGAACAACAAGGGGGCGGGGGCTAGCCAATCACGCGACAGGGCCAGCCAATCACACCACTTCGCGCCACATCGCCTGAGTTGGAGAGGACGGCCAGAGCAGTGCCCCGAGCACGATTTGCTAAAATGTAACGTTATCGTATCGTTGACGTATACAGTACAAACTATTAGTTATCTGTGCCGCAGTTGTACTAGATAAATGATAGTTAATATATATATATATACAATGTGTCCCAAAATTCAACGATAAGCCAACACCGGAGGATAGACCTGCCCCGGACTAATCGGAGAAAAAAAGAAAAAAAAATATATCCCAATTATATTTGTTGATGATGCACATTAATAAACACTCGATAATCAGGATATCTTTGAGCATTTGGGTATCTATCTCGATACAGTCTGCTAGCAGCGTTAGCATTACACCGACATTCTCCATAGATTAAATGCATATTAGCGTATTCGTGTGGTGTGCACGGTTGCGGCATGTTAAACGCCAAACAGTCCAAAATGCGCCAGAACTCTAAATCACAAAACACACAATCGTAGTCCAAGATAATGCCAGGTCAGTTCAGTTTGCAGATCACTTCCAGTCCAAATAATGCCAGGTCAGTTAAGTTTGCAGGTCGATTCCAGTCCAAAAAGCCAAGTCAAAAGTCGATAGTATGTACGAGAGCCACGTAAGTTGAATTGGGAACGGTGCGCAGTAAACAAAGGAGCAGAGCGTACTGAACTAACTTGCTGAGAATAATAACAGCTTCTCTACCTGCCCTGTTGTTGTCTCTTTTTAACGTAAATATCTCTATCTATCTATCTCTCTCTAACATCTAAGGTATGTATGCCCCATTCAAATTCCTAGAAATTGCAACAAGAACCCATTTTGGGCATGTAGTAAAAGTGATTACTGACAATTACAATTTAAGGAATTTGTTGGAAGGAGTTGTTTAGAAATAATAGGCCCATATTTTTATAACTTGTTTTCCTAGAGTATTATACCATTTTGGAATGTTGGTTAGTTGCGTCAATTTTTAAAAAAACTTGCCATACTAGTGTTCATACTTTTTTTTACACCACGATAAGTTAAATTTGGTTAAAAGTAAAAGTCTTCAAAAAATTTAGGGAATAAAATAAGTTTAAATAATTTTCGTGATAAAACAAGTGTTATTCTATATTTTTTAAGAATTGTGGTAGATAGCAGTGCTATTCAGGTTGCCTATAAAAAAAAAGAAACAAATATTAAAAAAATTGTCGTCATGGTAGTGAAAAATATCATAAACGGTCTCAATTTCTGAAAAATTTAATTTTTTTATTATAACTTAAAATATAATTGGGATATTTTTTTTTCTTTTTTTTTCCCCCGATTAGTCCGGGCCAGGTCTATCCTCCGGTGTTGGCTTATCGTTATATATATATATCAGATAAGTGAATACGTCAACGATACGATTACATTACACATTAGCAAATGTTCGTGCTCGGGCCACTGGAGGTGAAGAGCGGCGGGCCTCGTCACTTTTCTATTGGCGGTCAGAGGCGACAGACGTTCAGTGATCTCTCAGTTGCATTATTTGGTGTTATGCAAATTAGTGTTTTGTCAGTGTGTAAATTTGTTAATTTTATTCATTTGATTGTTAATAAATAAATTGTGCATTTGTTTTATTTTTTTTACTTTACCCGCTTCTGGTTGATAAAAATATTATTATTATACAGGGTGTTTGGTAGAGGGACCGACAAAACAAATGAGCGTGTTCGGGGGCCACTTGAAGAATACAAGTTGGCCAAAAAAAATCCCCGACACTCCAATTTTTTTTAACTAAATCATTTAGTTAGCTCTGTTTTGTATCCAATTTTGCTTTGCGTGGCCTGGAGGTGTATTAGAGACCAAATTCATATAAAAACATCCGGTCTAAAACAGATTTTACAAATGTTATGGAGGTAAATATGTAGGTACAATTTCGGACGAAACGGAAAAATCACAAAAAAAAGTTTAATAGATTGGGGGGTCGGGGATTTTTTTTTGGGCAACTTGTATTCTCCAAGTGGTCCCCCGAACACGCTCATTTGGTTTGTCGGTCCCTCTACCAAACACCCTATATACAAGGCTAATGAAAAACAGTTGCTATCAAACTATAGGCCTATTTCGCTTTTGCCAACTGTTTCTAAAGTAATTGAAAAAGTAGCGAATAAAAGATTAATGTCGTATTTAGTATGGTTTTCGCGCTAATATGGTTTTCGCGCTAATAAATTTAAAGAAGAAGCTGTTGTCAACGTAACATCTCCTATAACGAAGTATCTTTTTTTTTTAGTAGCTGCTAGGTCCACAGACATAAGTTCCGTGCCCTTGGTAATACAAGATTATAATTATTATTTTTTTAAACTTAAATTTTAAACATTTTAAGTGTATTCAAAGTCCTAGACAAGATCAAGTGAAATAAAATATTTTCATATATGGACGACTCCTTATTAACTTCTTACAAATACTTAATATCTAAACATATCTAGTACTAAATCTTATAATTAACAGTAAAAGGTCTGTTTCTTTTTTTTTCTCTTTTTTTTGCTATTTTTGGTTTCCACTTTTATTTTTATTTTTTTTCGGGTTGGCTTTAGAATCGTGACCCCTGAATTTGGTGAAACAAAAACTGTGGGTGGGTTGAAGGGCTTTGTATAAAGCGTATTTACAACATTTTAGCTGCCGGAGACACGCCAAAATAGTCTAAATAGTTTTTTAAAGTTTCAATAAAACACCGTAATTTTGATAGTGACAGGTGACATAAATGACATTAATGCGTAAAACGAAACGTTTCTAGGTAACTTTTAGCCTTTTTTGACATGTAAGTTGTATGTAAGTTCTTGAAACGGAACGCAAACATCGAAGATAGCGTAATGTCACTGTCGGAATACTCGCGTCATTCCGTTACTTCCGAGTGTACGTGAATGTTTTCTCCTGTTTTTCTGCGCTTTCTTTTGATATCTCAACGACTTTGCTACGATTTTGGACTCCGATTTTGCTGCTTTACTGTACGACACCTGCTTGCTCACTGGACACTGCGATTGCCTTTGGAAGATTTGATAACTGGTACCAGCTCGACGTGCTCATTAGTCATCGCGATGGCGTCTCCTGTGCCTTCATCAAGGGCGGACTTTGTAGATGACGGACCCGTTTCGGACCGGCATTTGTACACGGAGGAAGTTGTACAAATGTGGAGCCTACCCAAAGTTGTGCGCGAATTGGGAACCATTGACCAGTGTCTAAAATTCGCTGAAGAAAACAACATGGTGCAACGCCAAAAAATGTGCCGCACGCATCGCACCCCTATGCGTTTATCGAAAACAAACAAATCGTTTGGGGCTTGGGTGTGCACCAAAGGCCAGTGCAAACAAAAAGGGAAAATATGCCGAAACACTGGGACATTTTTTGAAAATGGCAAGATCGACATAAGACATGTATTTTATCTCATATATGCATTTGCCCACAAATGGACTTTTGACTCGGCAAGAAACGAAGACCCTCTAAAAGAAGAGAAACAACAGTGCCTGAGTACTTCAACATTAAGTGATTGGTACAACTACTGTCGAGAGTGTGTAGTTATTTACCAACTTGAAAGAAATGAATATGTGGGCAAGATTGGAGGACCTGGAAGAACTGTACAAATAGATGAATCAAAATTTGGAAAGAGGAAGTTTAACCGAGGATGCCACATAGAGGGACATTGGGTCCTCGGAATGATTGAAGACGGGTCAGAGGATCTTCGATTAGAAGTGTGCCCAGACAATGTACGCTCTGCTGAAGTGCTGGTGCCTTTAATTAAAAAACATGTGGAAGAAGGCACCACCATCCACACTCACTGCTGGAGAGCATATGATTGTCTGGCAGAAAATGGTTACATCCATAAAAAGGTGAATCACTCTGACCCGGACAATCCTTTTGTAAGTAGTGATGGGACTCATACTCAACGCATCGAGTCCCAATGGAGAGCAGTGAAGCGTTATTTTAAAAAAGACAATTATAATAATACTGAAAATTTCACTAACTCCATCATAGAGTATTTATGGAGAAGAAATGTGACTAAAAATAAAAAAGACCCATTCATCGAAACTATAAATGCTATAAATTATGTCTATAAAATATAAGTTCTAAAAATAACAAATTGTTTTTCAATTTTAATTATCAGACCCATACTAGTAGGAATGTGTGCACAATAGTATATTAGTACCTAATGAATTGACAATGTCACTTGTCTGTGACAAACCTATAGGTTAGGTTAGGTTTGAACTGTGACCCACCAGGCGCGAGCCGAGCGAGCGTAGCGAGCGTGCCGCGGCAGCGGCCGGCGAGCGCTTCATCAAACTACTTTTGTTCCAAATTTGTGCACAATAGTATATCAGTAGCTATCTAATGAATTTGCAAAGTCACTTGTCTGTGACATACCTATAGGTTAGTTATAGTTAGTTAGAATAGGTCGAAGTCAGTGACAGAACCGACTCATAGCACCCCGATTTCAAGCAGTCTTGTCGGATTGCAGAGCCGACGCGGGGGTGGTAGTAGATCGAAATGCAGTACTTAACCTCAAAATACTTAAACAAACATAACTTGAAAACTAATGGTCTCCGGCGGGTGGGGTTTGCGGGGGGGCACTACCCGAACCCCCCCCCCCCCCCCGAATTCAGGCGCCACGATTCTAAATGTTTACCTTTTTTCTTCTATTGCTCTTTTTTTGTTTTTTGTCCTTAACTCTTTATTTTTTATTTTATTTTTTTCCCTGTTTTTTACGATTACTCTTATCTCTAATTAAATAAATTTACAAATCAAATCCAATAAGGAGTCGTCCAGCAGCTCTAATCTACTTAGCACAAATCAACCTTACTTACTCCTCGCCGCTGCGATTCTGGCAGCCTTGCTCGCAAATGCCAAGAAGGGTGCTCTAGAAGCCTGGCTCTCCATGATGGTCGGGAGAGAGGATTGATCTAGCATGATCTGGATTCTAGATTCCAGATACATCCTTTCCAGGCCAAATCTTGGGCATTCGAACAGTATGTGCCATATCGTTTCGTCACAAGCTGGATCGCAGACGCAAGAGGGACTGTCTTTTACATGGAACCGATTTAGGTACGCTGCGAATCCTCCGTGGCCGGTCAATATTTGGACATGGATACGAATGTAACGAAGTATCTGGATTGTATGATACAAAAAGCATTCGACACTGTTTCTATTCCCATACTTCTAGCGCGAATGGAAGGACGTACGCATATGGGGTGAGGGGAAGTGTACATGATTGGTTCTCGGATCACCTTACTGAGCGAGACAACAAGTAAACGTAGACATATTCGCGAGTAACAGGGCTGTCAGCAACTATGGGCAGTATACTTGGCCCTCCTCCTTTTTTGAAGTCGATTAAAAAGTAATTACAAATACAAATCTAATTTTTTGACATCTAATAATTTTACAATATGTAATGAACCTATAGGCTCCCGAACTTGTTTAATCTGTGTTTCAGGAAAAAAAAAATATCTAAGTCCTTCGTATAGACCACAAGTAATGTTAACATATGCAGCTCCTCAATTGTACAATAAACTTAATAAATTAGATCGTGAATGTAACATAAATAAAAGAGTACTCCAATAATATACTTAAAAATTATATACTTGCATGGGGCTCTGCCATATTGGAATATGACGACGTAGAAAGTATGTTGTATAACATGTAACGCTAAACTACACACATACACATACACACTACCACACACATACTTGCATGGCTGAGCCTATTGTAATATGACGACGTAGAAAGTATATTGTATAACATGTAACGCTAAACTACACACACACACATACACACTACCACACACATACTTGCATGGCTGAGCCTATTGTAATATGACGACGTAGAAAGTATATTGTATAATATGTAACGCTAAACTACACACATACACATACACACTACCACACACATACTTGCATGGCTGAGCCTATTGGAATATGACGACGTAGAAAGTATATTGTATAACATGTAACGCTAAACTACACACACACACATACACACTACCACACACATACTTGCATGGCTGAGCTTATTGTAATATGACGACGTAGAAAGTATATTGTATAATATGTAACGCTAAACTACACACATACACATACACACTACCACACACATACTTGCATGGCTGAGCCTATTGTAATATGACGACGTAGAAAGTATATTGTATAACATGTAACGCTAAACTACACACATACACATACACACTACCACACACATACTTGCATGGCTGAGCCTATTGGAATATGACGACGTAGAAAGTATATTGTATAACATGTAACGCTAAACTACACACGTACACATACACACTACCACACACATACTTGAATGACTGAGCCTATTGTAATATGACGACGTAGAAAGTATATTGTATAATATGTAACGCTAAACTACACACATACACATACACACTACCACACACATACTTGCATGGCTGAGCCTATTGTAATATGACGACGTAGAAAGTATATTGTATAACATGTAACGCTAAACTACACACATACACATACACACTACCACACACATACTTGCATGGCTGAGCCTATTGTAATATGACGACGTAGAAAGTATATTGTATAACATGTAACGCTAAACTACACACACACACACACACACACACGTAAAGCATATGTACGTAGTATGCATTGGCAAGCACAAACTTTGACAGTTTCATTCCATTTCTCTTTTATATTTCACTTTTGACATAATGTTAGTTAAGTGGAATATAAAATGGGAGAAGGCGCTGGTCTTCGAATCACAGTGTAATGCTACATCGAGAACCAGAGGCTTCAAATTTAAATTGTACACTCTTTTATGTCAATAAATGTTTTTTTTATGTTTTATGTTAACATACCTTGTGAGACCTCATGTGCCGGCCCAGGTTAGATTTCCATTGGTAGATTTTCCCGCAGCGAGGGCACGGGTACCTGTTGTTGCCTTTGTGCAGTACACTGCAATATTAACGTATTACCATTACAATATATTAAATTACAAATTCTATAATATATGTATTTGAAAATATAATGTATGTTCGTAAAAATTTACATATATATAAGTTAAATAGTGATCACCACACTTTTAATACCAGAAATACAAATAGGATAGCTGTACCTAGTTTTAGACTTGCGAAGACTAATAAGTCATTCCTAGGAAATTGTGTGAGTTTGTACAATAAAATCCCAAAGCACATAACTGAGCTCACAGAGGGCAAATTCAAGTTGACTGTAAAAAACGTTTTAATAAAAAAAGCTTACTATAAAGTTCGACATTATATAGAAGATAAAGATGCTTGGAATACTCCACTTCTGGCAAGCTGTCACTCTGCCACCCATAAAATGTAATATTTGTAGTACCTAAGTAGAAACATTGTAAACATCCATATAAAAAGAATGGCCCCGAGTTTGTTGCCGCTTCTTTTCGGTGGGCTCTATATATTTTGGAACGCGGCGGTAGAGTCTTTAAAGTACATTATAATGAAAAGTTGACGTTCATAAGTGCGTCTTTGATGCCTAAATTGAATAAATTATTTTGACTTTGACTTATACCGTCGATTTGGTTTGTAATGTCTCCGGAGCTAATAAAACACATTTTAGACAAGTAACAATTACATTTTAACAAATACAAATTTTATAACAAAATACTTGACTCAATCAAAAGTTTATATCGTAATTTATTCAAAAAAAAAGATGCAGCAACTGATGGTTGAGAGGTGTTATTATCATTTCAGTGAATTTTTGACTGATACATTTTAAAGTTTCTCTTTTATGAGTTTTATGCATAAATTTTATATCCACATAAACATTATTATTAATATATTTAAAACAAAATTACGTTACTTAATGCTATTACTGTAATTATGACATTATTTGTAATACATTTTATATACAGGATGTTTGGTAGAGGGTCCGACAAACCAAATGAGCGTGTTCGGGGGCCCACTTGGAGAATACAAGTTGGCCAAAAAAAATCCCCGACGCCCCCCAATTTTTTTTTACTTTTTTTTGTGATTTTTCCCTTTTTCTCCGAAATTGTACCTATTTACCACCATAACATTTGTAAAATCTGTTTTAGACCGGATGTTTTTAGTTGAATTTGGTCTCTATTACACCTTCAGGCCACGCAAAGCAAAATTGGATACAAAACAGAGCTAACTAACTGATTTTGAGCTTGTAGAGTGAAAAATGATATAAATTCAACTTTCACAGTGATCTAAAAAACCAGTAGCAATTCTGGAGGTAATATGCATTTACAAACTTCTCTATTTATCACTTATTACATTGACATACTAAATTGGTATAAAACTTTCCAGCTTATTAAATAAATGATAAAAGAGAATCTTATTTAAACTCAATAGGTACAATTTCGGAGAAAAAGGGAAAATTCACAAAAAAAAAAGTTAATAAAAATTTGGGGTCGAGGATTTTTTTTGACCAACTTGTATTCTCCAAGTGGGCCCCCGAACACGCTCATTTGGTTTGTCGGACCCTCTACCAAACACCCTATATTTGTATGCCCTGCCAGGCAAAACATGTATGAACAACCTATCTTTATAAGACCTTACATAATAAGAGTATGTAAACACATGTTTAATAAATAAATATTTTGATTGATTGATTGATAGACACTTTGGTAGATATACCGTATGCGAAACTCAGAACACGTGCGCGCCCGCCAACGGCCGGTAAGCGACTGCCACGCCAATGCGTCTGCTCATACACTACATGGGTAACGTTATTTGCAGTATTTGTGATAATACACTGTGATTTATTTATGTTACATGTTTGTTTTGTTGACTAAATTGTGTCCTTTTGAGGTGATTTATTTTCTAACACTAAATTTACGGAAAATATAACAGAACTATCCACAATTTTCCCAAAACTCAATATTTAATATAATTATATACATAAAATATAAAGTTATCGTGCGTTTTGGGTAACTTTAAATATGTTTTATGGATGTAAAAACCTATAGATTATCGAATATTTTAAGTTTTGGTAACTTTAAATATGCTTTATGGATGTAAAAACCTATAGATTATCGAAAATTTTAAGTTTTGGTAACTTTAAATATGTTTTATGGATGTAAAAACCTATAGATTATCGAATATTTTAAGTTTTGGTAACTTTAAATATGCTTTATGGATGTAAAAACCTATAGATTATCGAATATTTTAAGTTTTGGTAACTTTAAATATGTTTTATGGATGTAAAAACCTATAGATTATCGAATATTTTAAGTTTTGGTAACTTTAAATATGTTTTATGGATGTAAAAACCTATAGATTATCGAATATTTTAAGTTTTGGTAACTTTAAATATGTTATATGGATGTAAAAACCTATAGATTATTGAATATTTTAAGTTTTGGTAACTTTAAATATGTTTTATGGATGTAAAAACCTATAGATTATCGAATATTTTAAGTTTTGGTAACTTTAAATATGTTTTATGGATGTAAAAACCTATAGATTATCGAATATTTTAAGTTTTGGTAACTTTAAATATGCTTTATGGATGTAAAAACCTATAGATTATCGAATATTTTAAGTTTTGGTAACTTTAAATATGTTTTATGGATGTAAAAACCTATAGATTATCGAATATTTTAAGTTTTGGTAACTTTAAATATGTTTTATGGATGTAAAAACCTATAGATTATCGAATATTTTAAGTTTTGGTAACTTTAAATATGTTTTATGGATGTAAAAACCTATAGATTATTGAATATTTTAAGTTTTGGTAACTTTAAATATGTTTTATGGATGTAAAAACCTATAGATTATCGAATATTTTAAGTTTTGGTAACTTTAAATATGTTTTATGGATGTAAAAACCTATAGATTATCGAATATTTTAAGTTTTGGTAACTTTAAATATGTTTTATGGATGTAAAAACCTATAGATTATCGAATATTTTAAGTTTTGGTAACTTTAAATATGTTTTATGGATGTAAAAACCTATAGATTAACGAATATTTTAGGTTTTGGTAACTTTGTATGACAAATCAGACCAAGTTCCTGGGGCGCGTTCAGAACCTAGGTTAGAGCGCACTCGGAGTGCAACTTTTCGCACTAACGCCGTTCCGAACCTCGGAACGTCGCAACTTTTTAACCATCATAATCGATCGCTAAACGATTGCAACCCGCATCTGACATAACTTTGACCAATCGTACTACAACAAACTTCTTCTCTGAGGTTCTGAACCCCCAAGGACCTGAGTGCGGTTGTTTTCTAACTCGCGTGGTACGAAACGGCCACGGTTGTTTTCTAACCTCAAACAGACTTTGACAAACTCGACATTGACAGATCACTTGATTCTCACCTAAAAAAAACGATATTAAAAAATATTTACTGACACTTCCGCTGAAAAAACAATGATTTCGGCCTATTTGGGGGTGTGCACTTTTTTGATAATGTTTTTTTTTCCAAATAGGCCAAAATCATTGTTTTTTCAGCGGAAGTGTCACAAAATATTTTTTAATATCGTTTTTGATAATGGATTTTCGCAAAGTAACGCATAAATTAATCAACGTATAAATTATCTGATCCTTACCTAATTTTTTCTGAGAAGAGAGAAGAAGAAGTTTGTTGTAGCCTGATTGGTCAAAGTTATGTCAAATGCAGGTTGCAACCCTTTACCGATCGATTTTGATGGTTAAAAAGTTGCGACGCTCCGAGGTTCGCAACGGCGTTAGTGCGGACAGTTGCACTCCGAGTGCGCTCTAGCCGAAGTTCCGAACGCGCTCCAACAAACACTTCCAAAAACTTCAGCACGGAGAAGGCGGGTAATTTCCAAAAATATGACCTTGTCAGTTTATTTTTTAATTTTCATTGCTACTCGTACAAAACATTTTGGCGATCCGTTTTACGCAGTTACGATATTGAAATAACGAAAAGTTTCCATGTAATAAATTAATATATATTTAGCTTAGCAATTCAAAGTTACTCAATATAGACGTAAAATTACTATTCATATAATTATATCCCACTATTATTGTCCGAGCGAGCGAAGCGTCTCTGCTTTAACTGGCCAAATTGACTTTCATCTGTCCGCACCTATGCTTGTTAGGTTGTATGTTGGTTTTCCTGTTTTTCAACCAATCTTGAAGAAACTTAGTATGTATGTTCTACTAATCAATAAAATTATTTTGTCGTCGGCGATTTTTCAATTGGGGGGTACTTTTCCTAAAAAGCGAGGAAGTTTGCGGCGGCGGATTTAGACCACAATTTAATAGATTTTGTGGAGTTCCCGATATTTCTACACATTTACCTGAACCATGTTCACTAAATATAAGTTAGTTAACAACTGCGAAACTCTAATAGTAGTTTATGCAACTGTCATATAATAGAGGGTATTAAAACATGAGTGCAGTTTCAAAATAAGATTACACGAGTGTTTTAATACCTAATTATATGCAGTTGCATACACTACTTTATTTAATCTCATGACATTTTTGCTAAGTACTAAAGTTTTATCCAACAAAATATTACTAAAATTCGTATGTAAGAAATAGCGCGAAAATGGAAAAAGTCTTCTTGTTCTTCTTGTTTGTATGGCTTGTGCGGCGTAACCACAATTTTGACAATATCAGTGGAAAAAGTATGTTAATGGTCTATTGGCTCGGAACCACCACAGATAATGTGTACTTAAATTGAATTGAAACCTTCTTGGTCGGGACACATTGTACTTTAATAATTAAAACAATGTTTTAAAGCATTGTTTTGTTAGGAGAATAATGCTTTAATTTAATTTTTTAATTTTCTTAAAGATGTATGTAAATAAAAAATGCCAATAAAAGTCTGTATTTCATTTCATAATTAGAACATTACCGAATGAGATTATATAAAATGTATTTAAGTTTGCTAGTTTGTTGTTCTGCAGGAGCGAATATTGTGTTATTCCATACTTACTTTAAATGATATCTATAAGTCTTCCTTGAGCTAAACGTTTTGCCGCATTCAGCGCACTGCGGCTTATCCGGGAGAGGCTCGGCCGTCGGCTTCGGGACTCGCGCCGGAGGCAAATGGCCGTTGGCTTTCACCGACTGAAAAAAAAACAGGTATGGATGGTATCATCATCATCAATCATCATCACGTCAGCGGACGACAACCTGCTAAATATATGGCTCCCCCATAATTTTTCAAAGGGACCGTTTGAGACTTTTTGTACTTGCATCACTTTCTTAGAGTGAAATCTCGTGTCCTTGTTTCTATTCCTTCTAGAACAGTATTCTAAAATGTTCCAAGTCATGCGGTCTCTTTCTAATGGTGCTGTCTCGTTCACTCCTATAGGAAATTGACCATATACTGCAATCTACAGAACCGTCAAATTTAAATACATACCACTGTACGTGTAATTTCGACTGCATCTGACACTTGCACTTCTAACTTTTTCAAATTGACATCCTCTTTAACTTTCTCTTCTGTCCTATCCTCAACTTCTTGAAAATCATCCTCTAGAAGCATCCCTAATTCTGTGTCACTAACGCCGTCTGATTGGTTCGGCTCTGGTAGCGGTGGAATGGTGCTCTGGTTCTTGGGTGCTTTGAATTTCCTTTTTTTCTTAACATTTATTTTGTTTTTAATCGGCTTCTTCTGTTTTGGTTTCTTTTTAGATTTTTTCGTTGGCTGTAAAAGATATCTGTATAAACTTATTATTTCGGGGATCAAGTATGTGATGCACACCTAATTTTTAGTAGGCATTTTATTTTTGTTTTAACCCGTCCGCATCAGCGCAAAAAATAACAATAGATTTATGAATGAAACTTGCCTCGAATGAGGGTTGCTGATCCCAACAGATTAAGGTTCTCTGTGAATATTTTAAAACCTATGCTCACGAGGTCTACAGTTGGGAGAGCCACTAGTTTAACATATTGATCTAAGAAAACCTATCATACTTAACTATGATGCGTTACTAGAAAAGATTGGCCTAGTGGCACCCCAGAGGTCGGTGTGTCGCAGAAATGAGCTCCAGCTGTGCATACCCCACTCTCGTACGAACTACCGTGCTAATGCATTTCTGATTCGTGCGATGAAAAACTTTAACTCAAACTATTCTTAACATAGTGATTTATTCATGATGAGGCAAAACACTTTTAAAAACCTGATTGCTAAGGATTACTTCGACAAAACGTCAATTAAATCGTCGTCACAAATCAAAATCAAGATCAAATGATACTTACTGATATAACTAATAATGTAACGAAAGCTGTTATAGACGGTTTTTGTATGGCTTTGAATGTTAGACTTTAAGTTAGTACCAAACTCACTTGTAACGATACATATATAAATAGACATGTTTTCATTGAGATTTATCTCAATAAGTATTGTCGTTTCCAAGGGACACTAGTTTATCAATGTTCCATAAGTGAAAACTATTTAAGGCTTATTTTTTTTTCATTATTCTGAACTTATGCTGTGAACTAAAGCTGTTTGTTTTCCATGTAAAATAAAATAAAAAAAATATATACTAATATTATAAAGAGCAAATATTTGTTTGTTTGAATTGAATAGGCTCTTGAAACTACTGGACCGAATTGAAAAGTCTTTCATCATTAGTAATTATCCCTGATGAGCATGGGTATTTTGGTTCATCGTCATCATTATCATCACCACGCGGGTGAAGCTGCGGTTTTTTGAGGAGTTTCTGATAAAAGTGACTCATGCCTGCAAACCTGTTGTCATTTAAGTCATTTAAGCCTTCCTATACCGTGATAATTAAAACAAAAGATTTATGAATGAAACTGATGTATATTCAGGTCTCTGAGTAGAAAAAATACCGGCATTACAAAAATAAAATTGATGACTATTATACTCATACGAAGACAAGGCTGAATAGCGAAGCGACCTCTTTTGTCATTGGGCTGAATGCATGATGTCTATTGCCAGTATGATGGTTAGATGTACGCGAACTTTTTGAAAGAGTGAAGAGTTTTTTTAATTACTTACCGCCCTAGTACTTTTCTAGCTACATTATTACCCTAGAGCGCTAATTGGTCACCTACAAGCCCCATTTGGGGGTAATAAGGACCTACTTACCGAATAAGAGAGATGTAAAGGTATATTCATACAGCAACGTATATAAGTAAGGCCGTTGATGTTTCAATTTAACATTTGCTTCTGTATCTACCCTACAAGAAGAAGATTATATAAATGACACTATTAGGTATCTGTTTCTCCGTACAGTTATGTTGCTATGAGACTATGTTATTAAAACTAGCTGGCACTGAAACGTGGTCTCTTACTATGGGCCTCATAGATAAGCTCAAAGTCGCACAACGAGCTATGGAGAGGGCTATGCTCGGGGTTTCTCTACGTGATCGAATCAGAAATGAGATCCGTAGAAGGACTAAAGTCACCGACATAGCCAGTTGAAGTGGCAGTGGGCAGGGCACATAGCACGCAGACCAGATGGCCGATGGGGCCGTAAGGTTCTGGATGGAGACCACGGACCGGCAAGCGCAGCGTAGGTCGTCCGACGATCTGATGAAGGTCGCAGGACGACGTTAAATGCAGGCTGCTTCCAACCGATCCTTTTGGAAAATCATGGGGGAGGCTTATGTTCAGCAGTGGACGTCCTACGGCTGAGATGATGATGATGATGAAAACTAAGCTTACGATTTTGTAATAATAGTATAACAGAACCTCCATGAAACACTCTAAAATCCTAAAGGTTGTAGGATTAAACCAAAAGTAATTGATATCATCAATGCAAAGTTTAAATACCTGGGTGAACAAGGTTTGCTTGTAATTAAACAATTGATTTTCTTGGTCTAACCTCAAACCACGCACTGGCTTAGTGTTTCTTAACAACGCCAGCTAATTGTCATGTAGCTTTAGTGTTGCTGTGTCGGTAAAACAGTTTAGTTATATTGTCATAAAAACTTCCGTGAGAACTCATAGTTAAATGGTAAAATCGGCAAACACTCACGTTTATCATCTAGTCGTTATATTCCGACCGGTGTTCGGGCAGTACTGATGCCCATCCTCATGGAGAGCGTGGTCTAGCAGCGAAGGCCGCTAGTCGCGCACTGCGGGCTGCCGCACGCAACGCTCTCTGTGAAACTTGCGGTGCGGGTGCGGGGGACGTAGGCGGTGGCGGTGCCGGCACTGGGAGCACCGCCACCGCCTACGTCCCCCGCACCCGCACCGCAAGTTTCACAGAGATGGGATGGGTATCAGTACTGCCCGAACACCGGTCGGAATATAACGACTAGATGATAAACGTGAGTGTTTGCCGGTTTTACCATTTAAAAACAGTTTAGTTGTTGTTTAAGCTGACAGCCCTAGTTGCCATAATGATATTGTAGAACTTTTTCCTTGCCTTAAAACAAGGATAAAACAATGTTTTCTAAAGAATTAAACCTAGCTAGATCGATTTATCGCCCCCGAAACCCCCTGCTTACCAAGTATCATGAAAATCGTTGGAGCAGTTTCCGAGTTTCAGATTATATAATTCTAGCTGGTGCCCGCGGCTACGTCTGCGCAGGATTAGTACTTCGAGTAGCTTATTATCTTCTCCGAGGGCATATCTATCTTTATACCAAAATGTCATAAAATATGCACTTGGTCAAACGCAATTGCTATAATAGTATTATTTCAATACTTAGTATATCAGTAAATAATAATAATAAAATAAAATTTATCACCATGGAAAAAACTGTCATTACATTTCATCACCCTTGACGGTCGCCGAACATGTCTAGTGTATCGAGCTGTCAAATTGACTTGGCTTTTGACTAAGCTATCAGAAACTGACACAACCTTTGACAGAGCTGTCATCATTACGATCTTGACGCAGGCGGAGATCTTATTATTTTGTCTATGCTGTGCCCGAGCATATTACGCTTTTCCACCCGCGTGGTGATGGATGATGACGATGGAAGTATCCTATGTGATAAACCAGCGCCTCATCTACCTCCATACCAAATGTCATCAAAATTGCCCCGCCGTTTGTGCGTTAATGAGTAACAAAGATCCACACATCCATACCCAAAAACTTTCGCGTTTATAATATTATATAGTAGGAAGTAGGGTAGGATACACATGAATTGCTTGTTTAAAGGCATTACACATGAATTGCTTGTTTAAAGGCATTGCACATGAATTGCTTGTTTAAAGGCATTGCACATGAATTGCTTGTTTAAAGGCATTACACATGAATTGCTTGTATAAAGGCATTACACATGAATTGCTTGTTTAAAGGCATTACACTTGAATTGCTTGTTTAAAGGCATTACACATGAATTGCTTGTTTAAAGGCATTACACATGAATTGCTTGTATAAAGGCATTACACATGAATTGCTTGTTTAAAGGCATTACACATGAATTGCTTGTATAAAGGCATTACACATGAATTGCTTGTATAAAGGCATTACACATGAATTGCTTGTATAAAGGCATTACACATTAATCCTGTTTAATTATTAGATAACATTAGATACCTTATCATCGTCATTCTCTACAGACAAGTCGTTGACAAATGCCTCCGGCTCCTGATGCTCTACATCATCATCCTCAGTCTTAATGTCTTCGATGATTAACTCATCCTTGACTTGGCTGCCTTTAATGCATGGTGCTAATTCTTCTGTGTAGGATATATTGTGCACTTCATTGGTAGTTAAACGTGCAGCGATACATGGGGATGGTATGTTCTGGAAGTTAAAAATGTATTTTATAGAGGCTCAAAAATGTTTTTTTCTGAAACAAGCAATATGTTTGGTTTTTTCTAAGTAGGCATTTATTCTATAAAATAATATAGTAACACCATATAACAGTAAAAATAGCTATTTTAGTTTATAGGTTAGCACAGGGGTCGGCAAGTAATTTTGAATGGGATCCAGGATAGTACTGAACATTTTTGTCAAGGTCCAGAATAAAAATCTTATACTTCTTATACTTAATCCACAGTTATGCGTCTACTTTAGCTATGTAGGTATATACTCAATGGCTACCTACTAGTGCTAAACTAACTAATCAAGATTCTGTGCTGGTCACGTAGAATCACATATATTTGGCAGTCCAAGTTCCAATCATTCGCAGTCCGGATGTGGACCGCTGTCCGCCTGTTGCCGACCGATGGGTACTGCGGTCCTAATTGGCTATAATCGATATTAGCGCGATAAAAGTCGGTCCCTTTCACCGTGAGCGTGATTACGATGACCCACGCTACGTCATCGATGACGTCTTAACTGCCGCCATATTGACGATTACATGAACCATGCTCTACACCATAATCGTCGTGAGCGTTCTGTCAAAAGTGACAGGTGTTTGTTTATTTCTACAATGTATTTACTGGTGTCCCTTCTTTTTGATGTAAAAGTTATAAAGTCGGTCCATCCATTCCATTATTTCTTTTTAATCCACACACTACATAGTTAACCTTCACACTATGCACGATATTTTTATGATTTTTGTTTTTCGCGCGCAAATGGTTCGTTATTGCTACAACTTTGGTCCGAATTAACAACACGCTTACAGTGCCACAAGCTGTCAAAATCGCGATATTTATCTCGGACCAGCTTTGGTAGACGATAGCACTGTGAGCAAAATTATCGCAATACGGACCACGGCAGGGATAGCATGATGAGGGCAAAACAGTTGCCACTTCAGAATTTATCGGCCACTCGTGTAATTATTAATAGTAAAACTAGAATACTCATCCGGATGAGTCTCAAGGTCACTGTTATGTATGAAATTTATTTATTTAATGTACTACGAGTACTATAAATACATTGAGTCACTAATGTAAATAATTTGCAATAAGGATTGCACGGGGCCTACTCCCACCTTTTACGAAACTATCATAAATCAGGAGCGTTTTGTAATAAGCTTAGAATAATCATACTTACTTCCATCGACACAAAACGGTCAACCAAATTTAATGGTTTCAATATGACTACTTTATAAGATGAGAGTACGGATATTAAAAAAAAATTACATTGGAACAATGAAACTTAGTGTCAAAGTCACGTCAAAGTACGCGGATTGAGTGAATTATTTGATACTACATCATCAAAACGTCTATCGTAATCCATTATTATTTTAAGCTTGCTATATTGACGTGGTGGTACCAAATTTAGTGGTAATGTTGAAACATGACTACTTTAAGAGGTTGGAGTAGGGCCCCAGGGGTCATTCTTTTAAAGTGTTTGGAACTTATAAAGGATATATATATATATATTATAATTATATTATATGCTATGTCTGAATCCACTGATATTACCTAAACAACGATATTATTATAGAAATTGAAAAACATAGTTATAACCAACAGCTGGAAGAGATACGTAATTATTATTATTATTTCTTTAATTCAAAACAAAATCTCGGATTTCATCCGGTCCTTTACATAGGCATAAGTGGGGCTGTAGCCAACACTTAGAGGCCTGTTTGGTATAAAAATACAAAGGAGTATAAAAAACAGAAAAAATGTTGGATGAAGGGTAACATGGTACTTTTACACTAACTATTACAAATATGGGTGAAATGGCCAGGCTATTGATATGAACTTATTACTGATAAGGAAGATAGTAGGCTATGGACGAGACTACGGCACCTGCCAATTTTAGTCTCATGTTAAAATATTTAGGCAGGTGGTGACTTGCCATCCACTAAACGGGTCCCCCATAAAGGCCACCATGAGTGGTGACAAAAGGGGCAACGTTGGTGTGGATGGCTAAAGGGTGTCGAGAGGTGTGCTGCGGTTTCACTAGAGCGCTACTACCGGCGTTATGCCCTTTAACACTTCCACCCTTGGAGCTTTTTTTTACTTGCTCTTGCGTCTCCATTATTATTATTATTATTATTATTATTTGTAATACACAGGCAGCTCTTAAGCTGATGCGTGTATATCTGAGTCTTTGTCAATGCACTTTAAATATTTGTCCAGTCTATTTTTGAAAGAGTTCACTGAGTTCACACTAATGAACACAGAAAGATATTCAATTTTTTTTTTATATTTACGGTCTTTGAGTCGTCTAACGACTATGTCAGCCCCATAGTATACACCATTTTCTATTATATATTTGTAATAATTTTACACGTGGATCGATACAGCATCCTAGCTGTGGCAGATGTTAGATCAGCCAGGATGCCCTGGAACAGACCCGCATCAAATATACTTATATCTAAACTATCATATAATTCAACTCTCATTGTTTCACTCCGGACACACTCTCTCAGGAAATGATGGACATCCTCAGGCACACCACACAAATCGCAGTGAGGGCTACTAACTTTACTCATTAAAAATGTGAACTTATTCAGTGGCATGTGTCCAGAGCGCAATCTATGAGCAATTACAATCAGCTCTCTACTCAACTTCACATTCCCACACCGCGGTATTTTTTTTTTCAATTCAAATTCATTCATTTATTTCGATCGCCAATTTGATCATACAATTATTAAAATAAAACATTAAAAACATAAAACTAGGTACATATTTAAAATTAATAAAATAGATTTAAACTAATACACACCTTTCACCATTTGCTTGTTAGTCAGTACATGTACCATTGAGCAGTGGTTCATGTACCATTGAGCAGTGGTTCATGTACTGACAGTCAAACCTATTCGCAAATACGTTCAGGATGGTGTTGGGGCTGGCCCGGACCCTGCGCGCCAGGGATGTGCACCGTTTTCGCATGGTCGTGTAGAAACAATCGACCCGTGCTTCGGCGAACATCCCCGACGCGCTGCAAGCACGAGGCAGCCGCATCAGCACCCTAAACGCATTATTGTACTGCACACGAAGGGCATTGTACTGTTTCTGCGTATATGTCACCCACAGGCTGCTCGTGTAGAAGGACGTACAAAATGAACTGAAAAGAGTAACTTTGACATCCCTCGAACAACGTGCGAACCTGCGGGCAATCATATTAGCCCTCACAGACAACGCCCTTCGCTCCCTCTCCACATCTGCATCGTCCTTCAGGTCAGAGGTTACTAAATGCCCGAGATACTTGAAAATTTCGACCCTTTTAAGTATTGTGTCGTTTAAACGAATGGCTGGTATAGTATCCGGACATTTCCCTCTGGCCCGAAAGACCATGCATTCGCTCTTCTTTGCGTTATAGAGCAAACCATGACGCTGTACGTACTGTTCACATATGCCTAACAGTTTGGTCAGCCCACAGACCGAGGCACTCAGCAGCACCATGTCGTCCGCGTAGCTAATATTATTTAGACAAACTCCATCAATATGGCAGCCGACACGTGTACTGCTGAGCTTCTCTATAAGTGCGTTCAAGTACAAGTTAAAGAGCTTTGGGGAAGTTAGCCCCCCCTGCCTCACCCCACACTCCAACCTGTATGGCTCCGATAGCGCATTTGACCACCGAACAACGTTGACCTGATTCAAATACCAGTACTTGAAGATATGTACTAGTTCTTCAGGCATAGTCAAGTCATCAAGTTTTTGCCACAATACATCATAACAAACCAAGTCAAACGCTTTCGATAAGTCAAGGAAACATGCATAGATCGGCGTGCCCCGATCGGTGTAGTACTTGACAGTCTGCTTCAAACACAAAATAGCTGTTTCGGTAGAGAGACCATATTTGAATCCAAATTGGTTGTCATGAATATTCAAGTACTTATCGAGCTGAGTGTTAAGCAAGCTGTCAAGCACCTTTGCGACTATAGTTGCCAGTGAAATTGGTCTGTAGTTATTGTGATCACTTATGTCACCTGTTTTGCTCTTTACAATTGGCACCACTACAGTCCTCATCATATCTGATGGTAAGTATGAGTGTCCCATACAAAACGTGTAAAACATAGCAAGAACTCTTGGCAAGTGGACGCCCGCATGCTTTAGGTGTTCAATGCTCAGGCTGTCATGGCCAGGAGACTTTCCGCGCGACATCGATTTAATAACTTTTCTGACATCGTTTGCCGAGAACCTAGTATTCATCTCCTGCCCATGAAGTCCGCCCACACTGACAGGCTGTGACGGCCCTAAAGGCGATTTTACAGTAAAGTGGTCCTTAAACATGTCTGCTATACATTTCGAGTCATTTAATCCATTGACACTCACAGGCAAGCTCGGTCTATGGTTCAACTTATTGGTGGTTTTCCAAAAGCTACTAAAATCTTGCTTGGAATGCTGAGATGCGAGAATGTCCATCTTTATCTGTTCGCTGTTATTCTGACACCACTTCAAGCGAGATTTAAAGATTCTACGACTTTCACGCATCTCATCCCAAGCACGACCTTCTCTTGGTTTACCGCACAGAACCCATAACTTAAACTTACACCTGGCAACCCCGTGAACCACTCGAACATGCTTATTCCATCCAATTACAGGTCTTTTATTTTTTGGCTGGTTAACTGAATTACTATCAGACGCTGCCCCACTTAAGGCGTCAATAATATCTTGGTACATTTTATCAATTATACGTCTGTGGTCTAATTCGTTGCATTTCGTATCACTACAATTACTTAATTCAGTCGGAAAATCTATTTGTGCCAATTGTTCATGACATAACATACTATATAAATTAATTTGTTCAGGATGTCTTTCACCCCATCGTACTTTATTACACATTGTATTTGAATTAGCTTGTAATAATTTTGGCTTAATTAAATCTAAATTACACTGAATTACAAGGGGTAAGTGATCAGACCACACAGGGCCATGCTTAATATGTGCGTTAACAACAGTTTGTAAACCTGACACAGTAACAACGCAGTGGTCTAACCACCTTAAAGACCCATTTGCGTCGCTAATAAAACTAAATGTATCAGAACACAACCCCAACTTTACTACATCTGCACAAGACCAATCTAAATCACTACAGAAGTTCGATAGTTCATAGTAAAATTGCTCACCCGGATGGGCATTGAAGTCACCGAGCATGTACACACACTCAATATCTTCATTGTGAACAATAGCGCTCAGCGACCCGAGACAATCCGTTAACTCCGCTAAATTAGCCGTCTTATCAGTTGGCATGTACACACTAAACACCAAGAACGACCTTTGATCTTCTACTATTTTTATGGCGCACATTCGCGTGTTATCACACTTCACAACTGACACATTTTGGAAAAAATTCTTGTTCCACAACAAAGCGACTCCTCCGTAAGGGCGGCCAGAAATCATCCCATTTGTAAGGTCGATTGGCGAAATACCCGTGTAGGCGAACTCATCATTGATACAGCTCAGGAAGTCAATGTCATGCGGCAGCAGCCAATGCTCCTGTAGGGCGATAATGTGCGATGTACGACACAGCTGTCGTACATCTTCAACCGAGCGCTTCACATTTTTGCAGTTGAAACTGACTAGTTGAAGGTCAATGTTTGCCATAATTAATATGTTGTGTGGCCGATACAGCGCTTTCACCGTTCACACTCTTTTTCCGGAAGTTCACAAATCGTCTAAATATGATACCTTGTGGCCACAGTTTGTCATCTAAGAAAATCGACTAGTTGTGGTCCGATACAAAAAATTTAAAAGCTTTATGATCTCTTTCTTGTTTAAATGAGATTTTCTCTAAACTTATCCTTTCCTTTGTCTTTCTATAGACGTAGTCCACTATGTCTTTCTCCGTCGTTTCTTTGTGTACCTTCGTAATAAAAATGGGAACTTTTTTTATCAGCGGCTTTAAAGTTTCCCTCCATATCTCTAGAAATTCCAAATATACCCTGATAGCGGTATTTCGGCCTTTTGCGTTTAGATACGGTTTGCCAGCCTTCATTAGCGTTCCCCTCAATCAAGAATTCAGATTGACCTACTGTCTTTCTCACGCTGTGGCACTCAATATCTCCCGCCTCTGTAACTACGCCGTTATCAGCTTGCCGCTCCGACGATGCAACCGGTTGCGGTGACGTCACCTCACCTCGCCGACTGCCGGCACAGCCGTCCCCGGTGCACGTATCACTCTGTTTTGCTCCTCGTTCATGTTGTTTCCCGCCGCTCTCCAATGCCGGCGACCGTTGGCGCGTCACAGCTGACTCACGCGCACTTTGTTTACTTTTATCTACCCTCAGAATATCTCTAAACTCTAGCATACCGTTACGGCTGTTCGACTTGTTTCCGATATCATCGAATGATTCGTTCAACGATGAATTGTTTATATTATGAGCAAGACCTATAGGACCACTGTCATATAGCCACGCTCCTCGTTTTATATTCACATTATGCGAGGTGATCGGTGGTAATGAGTCATTTTTCATTTGTAGTAATTCGGTTTTGTACTCACTAAGCTGATTTTGCGTAATATATTCAGATTTAATCACATTTATCTCATTTTGCACTTTGAGAAGGTCCTTTAATAACTTTGTACAGTCAAGTCAATGGTCAAATAATATCGGTGGTAGCCTTTCCAGTTGGCGAGCGACAAACACAGGAATCACGTCAGGTTCAGTCGATTTAAATAAATTCACTATGTCGTACAAATCTCTTTCTTCCTTGCCTTTATTCTTCCGATTTATTTTAATTTTGTCCGTTGGAATAGATTCGAACAGCAATGACTTCGAGTTCTTTATTTCTTCACTGGAAAATGACGACGTGCAAATTCGCACCAACGTTTCTTCGTCTATTACCGATAACTTGTTTTGGACGTAAGATAACAGTTCATCAATGACAATATTGCAAACGTTGCACTTCACCGTTGCCATTTTATTTTCACACATTGCGCACAGAATACGCTCACAATGCGCCCGGCACGGAGGGATGCGCGCGCGCGACTGATATGTACTGTATATGAGGATTCTCTGAATGTCATCTTTTTTACCATATCAGTGAGTGAGTACTGAACAGTGAACATGAGTAGTTAATTTTCTGCCATACATTTGTAGCTGTTATTCATTTCGCAGTAATATATGTGTTTTGATTGGTAGTGCTTAATATTAGCATACTACCAGTCAATCATGGGCAAGAAATGATAATAACCTTACCACTTGCCAGCGAACAATGGAATGAAGTATGCTGGGGATCTTGGGGACTTGGCTTTATCGATAAATGATTGATTGATCAAGAATATGGACAGAATAAGAAATAGTTTAATAATAAAAAACTAAGATGCATTTAAACAAGTGCAATTTGAAAAATTTTATCCGACTTTCATTCTGTTACTTTGGAAAAAATCAGTTATTGGAGTGTAACTCAAAAACAACTGGACCGAATTTGATGATATTTAAATGGGACCACACGGGAAGCACCAGCTTTCACACGAAAAAAATTTAGAATAGTTTCAAATTCAAATTCAAATTATTTATTTGTGATACACAGGTAAGACAGGATCTTAAAATAGATTATTGTAGGTACATGCTGTGATCTGCTTTAAGCGTACATGTAAATGTTAAGTTATAAAAACCTAGGAGTAAATAAATATATGGATTAGTAAAATTAAAACATTGTAGAATTTGTAAAGATTAAATTAAATTGGTAATTTGTCATTAAATAAAACGATGTCAATAATATATGGCTAGTTTGTCAATAATTACATCACAGCTTAAAAAATATCTCGCTGTTCAAATTTTTTTTTATTTTTTTTTGGGACACAGTAGGTTTTATTATTGTATTCAACCCGACATTGACGGTCAAAATAAATAAATTAGTCATTGTAATTGCAGATAATCTTTCAAAGAATAAAATGTATGGTCAACCAAGTATAGGAAAAATTTTTGTTTAAATTCGTTTATATGTTTCGAATCTTTTATATATTTTGGAACTTTATTGTATATTTTTGGCGCCATAGCAAGGACACTTTTCGCATACAAAGCAGTTTTATAATTAAAGTCATCAATGGAATACAGATGAGTACGATTTCGGGATCTAGTCACAGTTTTGTAAAAGGCAGGATGTTGCTTGACAAAAAGAGCTACCTCGTATATGTACAATGAAGGAAGAGTCAGTATTTTCAAATTTTTAAAGTGAGATCGATAGCTTTCATTGCTTTTTAAGCCACACATAGCGCGGATGCATCTTTTTGACATCTAAACACACGGTCCCAATTTGTTGCATTACCCCAAAAAATTATTCCATACCTTAATCTAGAAGCAACATATCCATGGTATGAGATCAGTAATGTGGAAAGACTAACTTTCTTTGATAGCATGTAAAGACTGTATGATGATTGAGGGAGTTTTTTACATACGAACTCTATGTGATTTTGCCATTTTAAATTGTTGTCAATGTGCAGACCAAGAAATTTGGTGGCTTTTGTTGGTTCAACTATCTTTCCATCATATTTAATATCAGTAGTTAGTGTGTGGTTAGTCCTCTGCTTAAATTGCATTATTTTGGTCTTTTCTATGTTTATGTTTAAATTATTGTTTTCCATCCAGTTTATTATTAATTTAAAGCTATTATTATTTTTGTTTTCGTCATTGAAAACCACTGTGCAATCATCTGCAAACAGTATCATTTGATCGTTGACTGATTTGGGAATATCATTTATGTAGATCAAGAACAGCAATGGTCCCATAATACTACCTTGAGGTACTCCAAAATAAACGGATCTAGGAGTTGATTTGAAATTAGTTTCCTCTTTACTTTTAGTGCAGATTCTATTAATGCTGGTGATCTGCGTTCTGTTGCTTAGATACGATTTCAGCAAATCCAAGGCAATTCCCCTGACTATTCTATGATCCACGAAATCAAAAGCTTTTGACATATCCATATAAAGAGCGTAGACAGGTTTTCTTGCATCTATTCTAGGATACAACATACTTAAAAACTCATAAATTGCTGAATTAGTAGACATATTTTTGCGGAAACCTTTTTGCTCCTTTGTGAAGATGTCGTTTCTGTCAAAGTATTTATACAAGTTATTATATATAATTTTCTCAAAGATTTTTGAAATAACCGGAATCAAAGCTATTGGCCTGTAGTTTTTCATAAAGCGTTTGTCGTCTTTTTTAAAAATGGGTTTTACTATCGTGGTTTTTAATATTGATGGAAAAACACCTTGCTCTAGACATAAATTAACAATGTAAGACAGTATAGGGGCAATGATTTCAGAAACTTGCTTGAGGACTAGTACGCATAATATGTCATCATAGCCTGTAGTTTTGGTATTTTTTAAATCTTTTATAATATTGTTTATTTCAGATGGATCAGTAGGATTTATGTAAATGGAGTGAAGTGCATTATGGGTGCAAGTCTCCATTCTGAGATTATTAGTTATTTTATTATGTTTAACCGAATCCATAAAGTAATTATTGAATGATTCTGCTATCTCTTGAGGGGCTGTAATAGTATTATCATCAACAACTAGTTCCGAAATGTTTTCTGTGGGAAATTTGGGTTTTTGATTATTGATAACATTCCAAGAGGCTCTACACTTATTAATAGATTTTAAAATATAGTAATTGTTTTGTGATTTTTGTGTCAATTTTATAATTTTGTTGAATCTAGTTGAATAGGCTTTAAATTTTGCTTTATCGTTAGGACTTTTCGATAGTCTATATTTCCAAAGAAGGGAGCGTTTGTACTTACTGCATTTTTTTATGCCATTTGATAACCATTTAGGTTGATTCTTAGTTTTATTTTTTATCTTTATGGTAGGAAAACACAAGTCGTAAAACAATTTGAAAAGATTAAAGAAAAAGTTAAAGGCATCATTTGCGTGGACGTATTCAAAAACATCACAGAAGTTGAGCTGACTAATACACTCTTTAAACTTTATAAGATTTTCTTTAGAATAATCTCGTTTGAAGGAGAACCAATGGTAAAATTTGCAAGTTTTTTTAACAGGGCAATTTAAAATTTGAGCTTTGTGGTCTGATACACCAAGTTCTAAAAGTTCACAGGTTGCACCTCGTATGTTATGAAATATGTTGTCAATACATGAGCCACTACTTGGCCGAGTGGGTTCCTTAATTGATACTTTTAGATTAAAACTTAGTAGAAGTTGTTCAAGTTCAATAACATATTTATTAGATTTCAAGAGATCTATATTAAAGTCACCACAGATAGCGACGTTTTTATTAATGTTATTAGTTAGATTGATTAATATGTCATTAAAATTGTTAAAAAATATGTCAAGATAATTTGAGGAATTTTTATTCTTAGGAACTCTGTAAAGACACAGTACGATTAAGTTATGGTCCAATAGTTCAATAGCACAACATTCCAAAACATTGGGGATGTTGTACTTTTGTATGGAATTCAAAACATTAAATTTGAGGTTATGTTTTACTAGAATACATGCTCCTCCTCTGCGTTTATTACGAGAAGAATGTGTAGCTAAAATATAGTTCGGGATATTAAGGAGCTTTTTGTCTTCACACGTCATATTCTGTTCAGTGAAACACAGGACATCCATAACTTTGCCTGTTGCTGCAATATCATCTAAGCAAATGATAAGTAAGTCCGATTTAGAGATTAGCCCAGATATATTTTGGTGTAATAAATTTAAATGTTTATACACGAAAAAGCTCCTTGCGGTTGGAACCTGTACGATTAAAGTTGACGCTGAATGAAAGAGGCGTCTGAGTATGATTGAGTTCAATGTCAGTTTGAGTGCTCTTATTATTTACACAGCTACTCGTAGATTTAACACTATTAGCCAGGTCAGATTTAAATTTACAGTTATTTGAAACATCAGTTGTGATAGTTGAAGAGTTGGCTGTGGTAGTTAAGATATTAGTACAACAGATGTTACCTCTTGACTTATAATAAAAACGCAACAATTCTCTTAATATGTGACGACATATATAGACAGAAAAGTGTTTATGACTGGGCTTAAATCTAGAGAAGTTCATATCAACAAATGTTGTGTTAGTGTAATTATCACATATATTACGTAACTCATAATTTAACTGCCGTTCTTTTAGGTATTTACTATAGGAATTTTCACATATTAGGTTTTTTTGAACTTTCAATCCAGGACATAAGCCTATCTCGCACAGTAGTAAGGTTGTTGTCATTAGTAAATCCGATTATAATCACATAGTCGTTACTCGAAAGATTTAGTATTTCAGAAGTGCAAGAGTTCAGGAGGTCAGATAGTTTACCACCAGATTTCCAATAACAAAATACGTCATATTGAAAGCCTAGTAATTGTTGTAAGATCCTCTGGACACCTCGTCCTTGTTGATCTGCAAGAACTATTACTCTTTGTCTTGAATCCAGGTTTTCCGTATTTGTCTCAAGGCCAGGCACTATTTTACAGAATGTCTTGGATTGTAGAGTCGGCAATGCAGTGCCCATACGTTTGTTTGGTATAGTTACAACAGTATCGTCTGCTAACGCCACGTCTTCTGTCACATACGTTCTAGAACTTTCATTATCAGTGCTGGTAGTCATTTCCTCATGTTGATCCATACTAGAAGTCTCTGCAAATCTATGTAGTTCTTCTATAATATTTTAGTTGTCAATTTTCAATTTTGTGATTCTCCTTAAAAGATTTTTAATTTTTCTTCTCTGCCTTTTCATTCTGTTCTTGTGATTAATAAGAAATTTAGTCTTTTTTAAAGACACTCTAATGCTGTCTTGATTATAAAAATTTGTTTGAGTTGATTGATTTGTGCAAGTAATTTTTGAATAGGAGTCATTTTCCCGATCTGACATAAATCCTCTTACTTTACGAACAATAGTTACACCCTATCGTGAGTTATGAGGTAATAAACATGAAAAAAAAACAGTCAAATTTAGTACCTCCTCCTTTTTCTGGAAGTCGGTAGAAAAAATGAGTAACCTTTTTCACCCCTGCATACTATCAGTTTTAATGTATGGAAGCAAAGTGACATGGCACAGAGTGGGAAGAGGAATGGAATAGGTTGGAGGAGGCCTTTGTCGAAGGACAAACAGTTTGTAGAGAGTAGCCAAGGTCCACATTATAGAATAAGAGCTAGATCACTGTAAATTCTGAATATTAGCTATTATTATTATTATATTAATGCTGAATATAATTCTGCTAGTGTTTCTCAGGAAAAAATTAAAAACAAATGGTTTGGAGTGGAACAGTTTGTTTAATACTTTCTTCTAATCACCGACCATATTCTAAAAGTTTACTGTGGGGTTTCTGTGGGGTTATGTGTCTCATCACGTGGCACACGTCCCCTATCCAGGTTTATATGTGCGCCCTGATCCTTCCATATGAGTGTTCTATCTGCTTACTGGGATAGGTCAATAAAACTATGACATTCCGGTGATCACCATTACTATTTCTTCATATCAGAATTACTATATATATAACAACAGGTTACATTATGAAGGTGGGCTGTAGTACGGACACTCACGGGTACAAACGCGGCAGGGCAACTGAGCGCACAACACTACTTTTGCAATAACAGCAAATTGCGCTCACATTGCATGTATCGTGCCCCTACATTTACTTTAACTTCTACTGCAGTTTATGAAACTATCATGTAACAAATACTGGCAAAGTTGCAACACTCAAAACAAGTCACAGAGGCCATACACAAAGAATCTAATCTAAGTCACTGAAGTAATAATAACATCTGGGTACTACAACACAAATAGTTATATGATATTATGATGTTCCCAGCTTCAGCCCAGTTGGTAGTGAAGTGAACCTACCTGCATAGTGGGGGTCCTGCTTAGTCTACAATCAATCCCTGGCCGAGGAAATTATTAGTGTGACAAGACTAAATGTTTATACTTCATCATCGAAACTTGTGTTATTTTAAGGTGTGTCTGTTCATGCCTCCACTGACACAATCCTAGAGCGGATGTATAACAGTGTGCGTATTTTAGTGATATATCTTGACATATGATAACCAACGATGACTTCAGTTCTAAGCAAATTCCATCTGAAACACTGTTAGCTCGCAATAGCGCAGCACTATCGTAAACTTACCCATAGCAGATCTGTATAGTTCTTCTTCACCTGTGCTTTGAACTTCTGGAACTTCTGTAGCAAAGCACAGCACTCCCAGCACAATCTAACACACAGTTCGGCCACGGTATGCATCTGAAAAATATTTCATGTTATAGTTCAATTTCACAACATTTGCACAGTTGAGAGTAGAATTAACTTGACTGCTTTGATATGTGTCTTCTGTGACTAAGTAATGGTCACAACTCTAACAGCGTCTCTACATGCTAGTTGAAAAGTTTTGGAATAAACAAATAACCAAAAAAATACATAGTAAGGTATTTGATGAATGGAACATTTTTCGATGACTTTATTTGAAAATGTGGTGAAGTGCTTCAAATTTTATTATAAGGCCAGCCTAAAATGGAAAAGTTAGATATCAAAAGGAACAACCTTTCGTAACATATTTTGTAGAAAAGATTTAGGTCGAAACATTAAACAAGTGAATATTTCAGAAACACTTGTGTAGTTTAAAATATTAGGCAAGCCAGTACTTACAGGTATTTCATTTATAATTTGAGAGTAAAGCTGATAAAAGCCTGTTTCGCCAATGAACACCAATTTGCGACCCGAACAGAGGCACCCCGTGCATAAGTCTTCCATATTTGGCTTGGCTGCTTAGATAAATATGTGAAGTGAAGTTACTGTAAACAGGTAGTTTTCAACTTAGGTATGTAGAGTTATTTTTATTGATTAGTTTCCATTCAAGAACCTATTTTGTTTGTTTGTAATGTTCTTCTTCTTCTTCTTATCGAATGAATAATTTGCCATGGTCCGTTTTGCGATAATTTTGCTCACAGTGCTATCGTCTACCAAAGCTGGTCCGAGATAAATATCGCGATTTTGACAGCTCGTGGCACTGTAAGCGTGTTGCTAATTCGGACCAAAGTTGTAGCAATAACGAACCGTTTGCGCGCGAAAAACAAATTCATAAAAAAATCGTGCATAGTGTGAAAGTTAACTATGTCGTGTGTAGATTAAAAAGAAATAATGGAATGAATGGACCGACTTTTACAACTTTTACATCAAAAAGAAGGGACACCAGTAAATACATTGTAGAAATAAACAAACACCTGTCACTTTTGACAGAACGCTCACGACGATTATGGTGTAGAGCATGGTTCATGTAATCGTCAATATGGCGGCAGTTAAGACGTCATCGATGACGTAGCGTGGGCCATCGTAATCACGCTCACAGTGAAAGGGACCGACTGTTATCGCGCTAATATCGATTATAGCCAATTGGGACCGCAGTGATTGAATGCTCCAAAAATTTCCTTTTTCAGAGATTGAATGGCTTCTGTGACTTTGTCACAATTCTGCCAGTGTTCGTACATGATAGTCTCTATTGTATTCTGTTAACATGATAGTATCATGAACCGTGAAGAGTTTCTAGATCGGTGATATAATATAATAAGATATAATATGATAAATAAATAAAATCAAACAGAAGTTTGTAATCTTTGTATTGTGTGTGACAAAAATGTACTTAAAAAAAACAAAAATTTCTCTGTCGGTCTAGCGCTCGACGAGTCAACATCTCCTGAGGATGCCTCGTGTAGAGGCGAAACACGTGTCGAATCGGTTTTGGTTTATTTGGGGTTTCTTGTGTTTTTTATTTGTATTCTTCCTATTCGCATTTTATGCGGGAGGGAGGGTGGTGCACGCCCCCAAATAGGCAAAAATCATTGTTTTCTTTTCAGCGGAAGTGTCACGAAATATTTTTTAATATCGTTTTTTAATGGATTTCCGCAAAGTAACGCCTGAATTAATAAATTATCTGAAAATGTACTTGTCTTTTTCTTCTTCTTCTAATTGGATGGCTTCTGTGCTGTGACTAAATTGAGACCCATGGTGACGTACGAGGAGCAGTTTTAAGCTATTGCATAGCTTCTATCGCGGGCCTTGAGCGTGGAGACCGAATCCAGAAATTCCGTAACGAAAATAACCTAACACCCCCCACTCCGACTCCATCTATCGATGAATAGCAGAACATTTAATGACTTTTTGAAATATCACGCTTGTCTCTTTAGTTCAGCAACTCGCCTCTAGATGGCATTGGTTAAATAATTATAATTGCATAAGTTGATTTGGCATCTATCGATGAATAACAGAACTTTTAATGACTTTTTGAAATATCACGCTTGTCTCTTTAGTTAAGCAACTCGCCTCTAGATGGCATTGGTTAAATAATTATAATTGCATAAGTTGATAAAAACAGCTATGAAATAGCTTTACCGCGGCAGTCTCCGAGTACCACACGTCTTTTTTTGCCCTAGAGTCAGCAGATTTATTACCAGGGATACCCGAGTGACCAGGAATCCAAGCCATAACAACATTGATACCGAGAGTGTGGCATTCAAACAGGGCCTTTTTAATTTGTAGAATAACAGGGAAACGGGAAGTAGAACGAAAAGGACTGGAAATAATACTCTCAAAATAGCTTTTTGAATCCAAGAAAATTAATAATTTGTTTAAGTTATGAGATTTCACAAAAAGAATGGCTTCCATGATAGCAATAGCTTCTCCAGTAAATACAGAAGAGTAGGTAAGAATTTTAAAGTATAAGCATATCTTTCCCGATCCAGACTGCTGAGTCAACAACACTATCAGATGATAAGTAACTTAGATGCATCGGTAAACAAGAAATGCCAACCTAAAAATTGTAGGTTATTGCGATGATTAAACAGGGCCTGCGCATTAGGATCATCTTTGTCTATCCCAAAGTGAAGAAGAATATTAGGCTTATAAATAAGGGCTTCAGAAAAAGTTGATTAAAGATGATTGCTTGGAAATTGGAAGACAGGCTGAGGGAGCTTGGTTAATTTAATGAAACTAAGAAGCAAACAAGGGAAACTATCTGAGTTCCGAGAGTGATACTGGTCATAGAGGAGCTGTAGTTTTGTGTTGGATGATTACAATTTTGAACTAATTTAAAAAGATACCGATCTGAGAGGAATTGTCTGCGTATATTTGGGGGAGGCTCACCACACTCGAAATGCATGGCGTTAATGGATGATGATTTCATAGCTCCCAGAATTATGCGCAAACATTTGGGAATAAGGATGGGAACCCCACCAAACACCTGAAAGCACCTGAAGTATATTAGCGTTTTTTTCTGCTGCTGCTTATACATCATTTCTTTGTAAAAACTACCACTGAACTTGTTGACGCAGAAAGGTATAGGCCATGGTCAACTAGCCAGTTACCAAGGTATGATAAAGCTAAGTTCAAACGAAGAGCGGCCGCACCTACGGACTGAGCTTGAACATACAAAGCCAAATCGTCAGCATATTGAAGTATGTTGCAGAAAGAATCCACAGATCTCTCTAAATCTAAAGTAGGTATAAAGGCTGTAAAGTAGAGGACTTAACACCGAACCTTGTGGTATACTTTTCTAAACCGTTTTCGAGGGAAGGAAGTGATGATCAACCACAGATGAATTGAAAAGAGAAATTAAGATGAAAAGATAATCATTAGCAGGTTGCAAATGAAACGAACCGACTTCTCAGGGATACACAGCAGGATGAGCTTATCCCTGAGTACGGGAAGCAAGACATTATCATATGCAGATGCTATATCCAGGAACACTCCCACAAGATACTGTTTCTTGCTATAACTATCCATCGTACTTAAACCCTTTCTGAAGCCGCATTGAGTCTTGGCAAGTATAACCCTATTTTCAACATACCACTCAAGTCTATTCTTAATTAAATGTTCCATAATTTTGGATAGAACAGAGGATAGGGTGATCGGTCTGCGACTGTTAGGATCTGAAAGATCTTCTCCAGGTTTCAAGATTGGGATATTTATATGAGTTATCCATTGATTGGGAACTATGCCATATAACTATCCATCGTACTTAAACCCTTTCTGAAGCCGCATTGAGTCTTGGCAAGTATAACCCTATTTTCAACATACCACTCAAGTCCATTCTTAATTAAATGTTCCATAATTTTGGATAGAACAGAGGATAGGGTGATCGGTCTGCGACTGTTAGGATCTGAAAGATCTTTTCCAGGTTTCAAGATTGGGATATTTATATGAGTTATCCATTGATTGGAAACTATGCCATGCTCAAAAAAATAGTTAATGAGATCTAAATAAGTTTGTTTGCATTTAGATGAAAACTTGATGATACATAATAAAAATAATAATAATTAGTTTATTGTTGACAGAAATTTACACACGAGTCTTAGTTCTAAATTAACAATGTTATTTGTATTTTTAATCATATTTTATATAAATGAATAGGGAATTCTGTCGATGCCTGGAGATGAATCAGTTAATGTAAAAAAATAATGTAAAAATGTACTTCTTCTTCTTCTTGAATAGTTGATGTGAACATTGTGAACTGCCTTGCCCATTGTGAAGTCTTGTCAGGCCTGCAAATATCAAATTCAGATTAAATTAACGGTTGGCCCCAACAATGGATGCCATTGATTTTATAAATTCCTGTCCTAGTTCACTTCTGATTCACTAATAGTGGAGCAGAGCGAGTTATGGCAAAAGTAGGTATAAAATCTGTAAATATAATGTCACTAAAGTACTTTGTAGTCACAATTATGTAGGCCAGACAGAGCAAAGAGTGCAAAACGAAAAAAGCTCTTTGCTTTAAGGCTGCGTACCAGCAGTACATTATAATTGTCTGTGACCAGCAAGCCTTAGACCAAAGAATATTCGCCCAAGATTTGATCGAGCGTTGCTGGAACGTCCGTTTATCATTATCTGTCAAAAACAAAAATCTAAGTCAAAATTTATCTTTAATTGTGGTTTCAAACTAATTTATATCCATACTTGTGTGATATATGTATTATATGTTTTATTCTTGTCATAGAACCAACATCATTTAAATAAAATAATACACGCGTTTTAAGTACCTAAAACTTATTGCCAATAATTACAGGTTCTTACTCTTTAACCCTTCATGTACCGTGATAATTGAATCAAAAGATTCATGAAACGCTCGTAAATTTACGTCAATGGTACGCAAAGGGTTAAGTATATAATGTCATATCGCTTAGTAGGATAATATGATATAATAGTTCAAATTATACATAAGTAACATAGGATAATAATATAAATATATTTTAAAGTTAGATATAAATTCTATTTTGATCAATAATTTGGGGAAATAAGGTAGGTACGCATATGATGTAGTGTACTGTGAATATGTGTATGGCGTGAGTGTATGGTGTGTATGATAATAATGTACAATGATGATATTAAAAATAATATAACACCATAGTGTTTAGGATAATTATGGTGTGTGAGCAATTAACAACGTACTGCGTTGTTAATTGTTGTAATAATTTAATTTTTTAACATTTAATTTACCGTGATAGAACATGTCGATGTCTGAAAAATATTTGTTATAACACTTGAGTGTTCGGCCCATAACTGAATTTTGAACATAGTTGGAGCGGCTAAGTGGAACATGAAATAAATTTGTATGTAATAAATTTGTCTACCACGGTGGGTGTGGCCCAGGGTTCAACTATCTCGAATATTCTATTCTCATTTCTTTTAAATGACCTGCCATGTGCCATCACAAAAGCTGAAGCGATGATGTATGCAGATGATGTTGCTGCCGTAGTCACGGCATCGACACTTCAGTAACTGGAAGATAAACTGAACGCTGCTGCATCTCAACTAGTCAAGTGGTTTCGGGGAAACGGGTTAGTTTACGGGTGTAGCTGATTTGATGACATTTTGTGGTATGACTCCAATACGATTATCACGGTAATAATCACAAAGCTGGTACAACTCTTTTTGAAGCTTATTTGCATCAGCCTCAGTCTTAATGAAAGCGTAAGTTTTAGTATCGTCAACATACATCAAACATAAGCAAATTTAAAGCAGTTTCCTACGTCATATAGGTATGCCGTATACAATAGAGGCCCTAATATCGAGCCTTGTGGTACACCAGAAGGTATATCTACGAGATCAGAACGGTATCCAGCCACCACAACAGCCTGTGAGCGATTTCGTAGGTAAGATTCTGTCCATCTTAGGAGGTTTCCACGTATTCCGAACTCTTGGTGCTTGCGGAGATGTATGATGCGGTCAACATGGTCGAAAGCCTTTTCTATAATAATATCTGTATACATAACATCGATTTGATACCCATCGTTCATGCCGCGTAGTACATAATTGACAAAAATAGATAGTTTTGTATTAGGTAAGCGACCATACACAAAACCATGTTGCTGTGAAGGGATATGACGAATAACAAATGGGTATATGTGACTATGAACTATTCTCTCCATTACTCGAAGGAAGTTTCCTTGGATACCTGTGAAGACTCTCGTGACACATTTACCACCGACCACACTTAGAAGTAGAGCCCCTAAACAAAAATTGAACGGAATTCTGGTATGTACCTACAATATTACGACTATAACAAACTTTTTTATCTTTTTAACTCCAGCTGACCGCTCTATTCTTGAGCCTCAATTGCACTAAGAGAAATGCTCCTGAATGCGCTTTATAACTTGTATGGGAGTTATGATTTTTTACGCAAATGAATGCAGATAACTTTTCAAACTCTCAAGCTGGTCTCCAAGACTACTGCTCACGATAACCACTGCACTAAGATTCAGATTCAGATTCAGATTCATTTATTGTTAAACTGTGTTACATTGGATTCTTAAATTATAATTATTAGTGTCAACAGCTTTGTCCACAGCGAACATACAATATTTTAAACAGGTAGTAAATGATAATTATAATATAAATTTTAAATTAATGTCAGTGTAATATTAGATTATTGTCAGGTGTATGATGTCAAGTTTACATGGAAGATATAATATATTTACATAATGTCAATAACCATACAACATAGCATCAGAAAAGATTGAAATTTTATCATTCAAATATTCATTTATTGTATAGTAACTTTTCAATATAAGAAACTTGAACAATTTACTTTTAAATATATTTACACTTTCCGATTCCAGTATTATTCTTGGCAAATGATTATATATTTTGGGAGCCATACCACATACACCCTTAGTAAAACCTGCGGTTCTATGTGGGGGTATATTTATTTTGTTTTTGTGTCTCTCTCTTTTATTAAACTCAAATAACTGAAAATTATTTCTGACGAATAGTGCCATTTCAAAAATATACAGACATGGGAATGTCAATATTTTTAATTTTAAGAAATGTGGCTTACATGAATCTGTAGACTTCAGATGACACACAGATCTTAAACATTTCTTTTGTGCCTTGAACAAAGTTTCACGTTCCGTACAATTTCCCCAAAAGATTATACCATAACGTAGGGTAGATGTGACATATGCATGATAAGAGATTATTACTGCTGGTTGACTAACCACTTTTGACAGCAAGTAAAGAGCATATGAATAACTATTAAGTTTGGCACGTACTGACTCGGCATGCATTTTCCAATTCAGATCAGAATCTACATAAAGACCCAAAAACCTCGTTACAGAAATGTCATGAATGTCATTATTTAGATATGTTATTTTAGATGTCAATTTTATATTCTTATTAAATGTCATTATATTCGTTTTGTCAAGATTTATTATAAGATTATTAGATGTCAACCATTTTATAATATTTTTTAAAGCTAAATTTATCACTGGGCCAGATTGCTTCTCTTTTTCCCCTACAAATATAGCAGTACTATCATCAGCATACAGAATCATGGGATGAGCTATAGCTTGAGGTAAGTCATTGATGTAAATTATGAATAGCAACGGCCCAAGTACACTCCCTTGCGGCACCCCATATTTTACTAGCCCAGGAGAAGACGTGTATTTTTGTTCGGTTTTAGTTTCTAGACAAATTTTTGTGATTTGAGTTTGTTGTGATCTATTACTGAGATAAGATTTTATTAAATTTAAGACATTACCTCGTATTCCATACTTTTCTAGTTTCCCTATCAGAATGTCATGGTCAACATAATCGAATGCTTTTTTAAGTCCATGTACATAGCATATACAGGCAACTTTTTTTCACGACCAGATCTAACAGTCTTGATTAAATTATAAATTGCCATATTTATTGACTTCTTTTTTCTGAAACCTAACTGCTCTTCGATCAATATGTTATATTTGTCCAAATAGGTATAGAGGCCAGCATAAATATATTTTTCAAATATCTTAGAGAAAATAGGGACCAATGCGACAGGTCTGTAGTTGTTAATAATTTCTCTATCCTGTTTTTTAAAAAGTGGTTTAATTATACTTAGTTTTAAGTTCTCCGGAAATATCCCACAGTCTATGCATAGGTTAATAATATGACTCAGTAATGGAGATATTATCAAAGCCACATGTTTAATAACTTTCGTTGTTATTTCGTCATAACCAGTACTATTAGTATTTTTTAGTGATTTGATGATCTTCCAGATATCTTCTGGAGTCGATGGGCACATAAATATTGAGTTTGATTTATTCCAATTTACAGATTTTACGATGCTTTGCAAGTCAGTGAAAGGTTTAATATTAGTGGAAATTACCTGATTGACATAGTAATTGTTAAATGCTTCTACAATGTCATTTGGGTGCGTCAAAATTTTATCTTCGCATATCATTTGCCTAATGTCAGTGTTTGGTCGTTTATTAACTTTATTATTATTAATTATGTTCCACGTGGCTTTTGATTTATTCCTAGCCATATTAATTGTAAAGTTATTTCTAGCTTTCTGACTTAATTTCATAATAGTTTTCAAACGCTTCGTATAGTTCTTAAATATTGTTAAATTTTGTGCACATCGGTTTTTTCTGTATTTCCATAGCAACATCCTCTTTTTCTTCGTACATATTCTAATTCCTTTTGAAATCCATGATAGTTTTTTATATATAGTATGTTTACGCCTTATTAAAGGAAAACAAAGATCATACACCAGTTTAAATGTTTCAAAGAAAGTATTAAATGCTTCATTAGGACAACAGCTATTAAATACGTCACCGAAATATAACCTACTTAAATTATCCTTAAATTTTTCTATATTCTCTTCACAATAATCCCGTTTAAACGAGTACCAAACTTTGAAAGGAAGGTATTCTGGTACTGGACATTTAAAATATTGAGCTGTATGGGTTAAGGGGTTGGATCCCTTAACAAGCATACACAAGAACCAGTTTTTTTTTAATTAACATTCCGAATGGCTTCTATGCCCCGACTTCAACTGTAATTAGAGGCAAAATTTCTGCAATTGAACTTGTATGAAAATGTTTACTTTTCTGTTTAAATGGTTAAAAGTTTGATGACCAAAAACTAATGCACAAGGACAAACGCGGGCCACTCGTGGCCCGCGCACCGCCCAACACCTAGTTGGTCTATAATGCTCGTTAGCAATTTGGGTTCCTTTTTATGTATGGGCGCAATGTTAGTGTTATGTAGCGGCTTTACAATTTTTTTACGCTATAGCATAGCTTCTATCGCGGGCCTTGAGCGTGGAGACCGAATCCAGAAATTCCGTAACGAAAATAACCTAACTCCGACTCCATCTATCGATGAATAGCAGAACTTTTAATGACTTTTTGAAATATCACGCTTGTCTCTTTAGTTCAGCAACTCGCCTCTAGATGGCATTGGTTAAATAATTATAATTGCATAAGTTGATTTGGCATCTATCGATGAATAGCAGAACTTTTAATGACTTTTTGAAATATCACGCTTGTCTCTTTAGTTCAGCAACTCGCCTCTAGATGACATTGGTTAAATAATTATAATTGCATAAGTTGATAAAAACAGCTATGCAATAGCTTTACCGCGGCAGTCCCCGAGTGCCACACGTCCTTTTTGTTATTGTTTATAGAATATATAATATATAGAAAACAATATTATTACAAAACAAATACACCGTATAAATCTCAGACTACATAGCGGTTGTCTAAATACCAGCGTGTGGAAGGGTTCCTAGAACACTGGCTTCATTTCCGCTGCTGCATTGCCTCGCTCAACTTTTGGGCAAAGTACACACCTGCTCTTAGATCCCCCAAGGCAAGGACAAATCTTTTAGCTATTTTTTTATTAAACCTTTTGGTGTAGAAAAAAACTATACTATAAAACAGCGAACTATACTGTCGATTTTGTTTATGCGACATCATTATAATCTAGTGTTTGTTAGTGTGGGGTAAATAAGTTCAACACCGGGTTATTAGTTGTGTGTAATTTAAATTACTTACTTTTGGTTTTATTTTTTTAAATCTTACACTGATTTTAATTTCATAAACTCTAGTTTACATATTTTAATAGATAGGAACTGTTGTGTGGCTCTTCCTGGTTGTCTTAAAAAAAAACAACCATTCACACACACACAAACATTTATTTTATTTTATTTAATATTTACACGATTTTTACACACAAGGGAATTTGAAAAATTGCTGCACTTCACTTTACTGTACTGGACTGGCAGCAAGACGGCTTTAAGAGCAATTAGTTGATACACTGAAGAACACAAAACTAAAGGCAATTTAATTTGGAAAGCGCGGATTATATAGGATCATATCATGCTGACAGTGTTTGAATGAAGTCGATGGGGGTTTGCCCCTTGTCAGCAATATACGCGGTGTAACAGAACGCTTCTTGCTACCTCGATTTCAAACAGCACATCCCTATTTATCGATATCGATATCGATACCGGCGCGCTCGTCTTACACGTCACTAATGCGTTTCACGTCACAAATGTCACACATGGAAGACGAGCGTGCGACTACGATCCGTCGAAGTGGATGGCACTTAAACAATTAAACTTCCCGCTAACTCCCGTTTTGTGCTATAGTGAATTCCATCTTTCTGTAGATATAGTCTGATTAATCTATGTCTTAAATAATAGTAGAATATAGCCTGTGTTAAATAGCGCGAATTCTGTGGGCCACAACATAGACTAAAATATATACTAGGGCCACAAGCGAGTTATTTTGATTTTCCAAATGTCTAGTGTTAATATATGATAATGTAATATATTCCTTTCTGGATTTATTTTATAAAACTGAATTTTTGTGAGTAATAATAGTGTTTGCATAAATATATACTTTTATACTATTACATTACTATCGCCACCAGTATAGAAAATATTAGCAATAGGGCCACCGGTACTTACGCTTGGGGGTTGGCTATAGCCGTCCGGTACCTGATTTTGATGAAGGTGCGAGTTTAGGGGTATCATTGGGGTCCACCTGAAGCCCTTCCAGCAATTTTTTTTTGCCGGAAACGTAGTTTAAATTAATTATGATTAAATTAAAATTTGATAAAAAAAAGTGAAATGGAACGCAATGTTGAGAAAATGGTACAATATTAAGTTGTCAAAGTGGGTAAAGATGGAATCCACACCCAAAGAATAGAATCCCAGTGGCGAGCAGTGAAGAGGTTTTTCAAAAAACAAAATTATAACAACCCAGAAAACTTTAGTGATATAATTGTTGAATATTTGTGGCGAAGAGACGTGTATAAATATAAAAGAGACTCTTTTGTACATTTAATGAAAGCAATTAAACATGTTTATGAAATAAACAAGTAATGTATTAAAATGTTTGTTTAATTGTGTCTCTCCTAGCCCTTTAACATTAAGTTTTTCTCATCTATCAACATAACTCTGAGACGGACTGGATATGTTATTGTTGTTATATAATACAATGTTAAGTGAACCGCCTTGATAGATTAGGTGTGAAACAAAAAATAGGTTAGGTTAGGTTAGAACATGACAAACAACGCACGAGCCGAGCGAGCGAAGCGAGCGTGCCGCGGCAGCGGCCGGCGAAGTGCCAGAAGCGAACCGCCTTAATAAGTTAGGTGTGAAACAAAAAATAGGTTAGGTTAGGTTAGAACATGACAAACAACGCACGAGCCGAGCGAGCGAAGCGAGCGTGCCGCGGCAGCGGCCGGCGAAGTGCCAGAAGCGAACCGCCTTAATAAGTTAGGTGTGAAACAAAAAATAGGTTAGGTTAGGTTAGAACATGACAAACAACGCACGAGCCGAGCGAGCGAAGCGAGCGTGCCGCGGCAGCGGCCGGCGAAGTGCCAGAAGCGAACCGCCTTAATAGATTAGGTGTGAAACAAAAAATAGGTAAAAAATACTGATATAGCCGAAAGTGAGGTTAAGTACTAAAAAAATTATTACTCAAAAACTAAAGGCCTCCGGCGGGGGGGGGATGCAGGGGGGGCTTCACCCCCTCCCCCTCCCCCCCCTCCGCCCCCCCTCCCCCCCTCCCCGCGGGTACCGGGCGACTATAGTTTAACCTTTATTTTATCTAATTTAAGTTGCCTCCGAAGTCTTAGCCGCATAGTGATCGATGATGACGATGATGAAATGTATCTTATTTATTAATCCAGCGCCTCATCTACCTTCATACCAAATTTCAGCAAAATTGGTCCAGCCGTTTGAGCGTGAAGAAGTAACAAACACACAAACTATAATTATTCCAGTTGTTTCAGCGTAGAGGGGTAATTACACACACATGCATATACACATACACAAAATACTCTTGCATTTATAAACTAAAGTTAGGCTGTAATTTTAGATAAACTGTATAGTAGGTATTTAGCAGGTGAAATGAATATTTCGACTCCAATGTTATTAGAATTTTCAAACGTAGAGCAGTCCGTTTTTTATTAGTAATTCATTGGCACTCCTTCCATTTTTTATGATAATTGTAAAGATTATCAATCTATTACAAAACTTTTATACTATAGTACATAGTAGTTAAGTAATAAATAAAAAATATTTTTAGGTAAAAACTTTTAGTCGTTAAAGATTAAAATTGAACGCGTACTATACTTTTTAATGAACGGCGTCGGCGAACGCATCCACAAAAATGTCAACAAAGTACAAGATGACCGTCGAAATATTGTACGAAAGTGATGACTATTTAATTGTAAACAAGCCATATGATATGTATATAAACTCTGATGATGAAAATGAAAAGGTAAGATTTAATTTTTAGTCATAAAATGGTATTTATTTTCAATGTTTTGATGCGAGATAGAATAGGTTATCTGGGTCTCTTTGTTTTTACTTAATTGGACTCTACGTTTTAAAATTTGCCATTCTTTAAGTTTGGGTATATGTGCATAGTTGCTTCAAGTGATATTTACTGATCGCATACTCACAGTCTTTAAAATTATCCTGTCAAATAAGTATAGGTCACGTTCTAGTAAAGCGGTGGATCCATTACTAAAACTTTATAAGGGGATGACGTCGGAAACACAAATACGTTTAATGATTTTATGCACACTTGCAACACATTTAGGAAAATTTCACTAATTGAATAAGCCAAACAATGAGTCATTATTAAGGTTTTCCTCACTTCCTGGGTTTCTTTCTTTCTAACCACCTCTCAGTGAAATAGTGATGTTAAGTTTTCGATGAAAATTTGTCGATATCCATAACTTTAATTTTGTCAAGCCGCTTAGCTGTGCATCCGCAAGCGCATTCGCGAGTAGGTAGATTATTACGTTGTTGTACCTATTGCTAGTAAGGTATGTAAGTCACTGTTGTCCATTCTGTGATGTAGCGGCATGCGTTCGCGCAATAGTTATTGGCTGCGGAACAATGAATATGCGTTCATAACTATAAAAAAGATGATTTTTTCCTTCACTATAATGATTAGTTATCCGATTCCAAACCACCTTATTCGATATTGTGCGCTAATTAACAATACCCCTGTATACGTAACCGTCATCATGTAAATATATTATATCACCTCTTATTTAACGTAATCAGCTTAGTTCGGTACTTGTACGTTCATATCTTGTGTCTCATTTACAGAACACAGTCGCATACCATATTGCCTTGCCAGACTCACACTTAGCTACTTCAGCGAACCCCCTTCACTTCATACAACGACTCGACTACTCAACAAGTGGTGTACTGTGCATAGGTAATCATATTATTTACCTACTGTCAACAAAGCTAACATTCCACACGTATATGAAAATTGCTAGGTGATATTTAGAAGCATCTAAGATTTCACATTCATATTCATGCCAATGTGATAATTACTAATTCACTTTGGCAGTCTGTCTGGTACTGTTACTTATAAAACCCACTCGATCACTTCCAAACAAGTTTTGGATAGAGGCAGAAAATTGATGTTGGATGAGTTTACGTAAGCAAAGATTAATTCAAACCGGCGGCGGCGGCGCAACATATTAATAATTTAACAAGGCGCAGACGTAAAGCATTGTTGATGGTTAAACTCTCTCCCTCCTACAATAAAAGTAAGGCTAACTTTCTAGGCATATCATATGATACAGTAAACATTGTGCAGTTCCCTTTTACGATTATGTATGAGACTACGTAAAACGGAATGAAACTTATACTGTTCGTAACTACTATTTAAAAAGATGTGTAACCTAGGGTGCTATGCAGACGACCTTACACTCATAAAAACACCGGAAGTTAAATCGATTAAAAGATTACAAGGATTTATTATTTCAGCAAAAAACAAAAGTGCAGCGGCTCGCGCAGGAAAGTTATTCGAGAAGCGGTGCACGCAGAAATATTACTTGGCAGTGGTGAGAGGATTCGTGAATTTTGAGCTCGCCGACGTACAGTTCGATGTTGGTAAGATTTTAGTACTGGTTGGTTAAGGTCGCTCTTTGAACTTGCATTTAGTTCGGAATGTAATTAAATAAGTATAAAATAACAATATGATAGTATTGAAAAAAACCGGCCAAGTGCGAGTCAGACTTGCGCACGAAGGGTTCCGTACCATTACCTATAAAAACAAGTAAAAACATCAGTTTGTTGTATGGGAGCCCCTTTAATTTATATTTTATTTTGTATTTTAGTATTTATTGTTATAGCGGCAATAGAAATACGAGTATATCATCTGTAAAAATTTCAACTATCATGGTTTGTGAGATACAGCCTGGTGACGGACCGACAGACAGACGGGCAGCGGAGTCTTAGTAATAGAGTGCCGTTTTACCCTTTGGGTATGTAATCCTAAGAACTATATCGTGACCATGGCACAACCTAAAATACGTGCTATCTAGGCACTATCGTTTATTCGTATATAACCCAGCATGACAATTTAAAAAAAGATTGTGATAACAGTTGAATACAATAATCTTGTTTTATTGTTGTTATTGAACTGTGCAGAGAGCACGAAGTTATATGTCAACTAACTCTGCGTAAATATTCCCAGATTTGAAGAGAAATATCAAATTTAAGAACTGTGATTCGCAACCTTTATAAGAAATTAGATTTTAGTACGAACAGAATAAGACTTACCATAATTTACTAAACATTTAATTTTAATTCACTTTTAGTTTTGTGTTCTGCAGTAACGAATTGTTATCATTATATTTCGATTAATTAAGTATGGACGCATAAATTTTGCGATTTTTGCGCGAACGTCATTTAAATTTATGAAGCATTTATAAGTAAGGCCCTATGTATTTAGGTGTGGATCCATTGACGGCAAAATCGAGCCACCGCATGGCTGCATTGGTAAGCAGTGCCAGTTCAGCGTCATGCGTGCAATCGCGTCGCGCACACACGCGGATGCTTGTGCTTGAGACGGGCCTATATGACGACGAACCCGTCACTGTAGTGCTGCTGAAGCCAATCACCGGTAAGCTAGAAGACGCGTTTGTACCTTAGGTCTAGGACCTCTTGCACTAATGTAGTCGATAAACAAGGAAAGAAATATGGAGTGTGTTACAAATGTTTATAATTTCGACGGTTTAACTCACACGGTAGGTACAGTAAAGTATCTCGTCAGCTGCACGCAGGTATAAGCGTGGACGCAACTGGGTACGCGAGTGCTCTATGAAAAGTGACTCAAAAGGTTACGTAACCCATCTGTGGCCCGAGCACGATCATTTACGAATGTGTAACGTTATCGTATCGTTGACGTATCGTATTCGGTACAAACTATCATGTATCTAGTAAAACTGTGGCACAGATAACTCATAGTTTGTACTATATACGTCAACGATACGATAACGTTACACTTTAGCAAATGTTCATGCTCGGGCCACTGACTGTGCCTACCGCGTAAGCTACATCGTCGAAATAATGTTCAAATGTCTGGCTCTTAAATATTTGTTAATAATGCTATCACAAGGCAATCTAACACATGTTATGCTATATAAGGTTAATCATAGGTCATGTTACTACACAATACAATAGTGAGATATTACGATTTAATATGAAGGGTTAATGCTGAAATAAGGGTTGATGCTTTATATATGGTTAAGTACTCTTTTATGTGCAATAATTGCACATAAAAGATTTATTATGTAAGGTTTTCAATCTCAAAAGCCCCATAACGCTTCTTCTCAATCACCATTTAACATAAAAACATTATTATTAGGTTGCGTACAGTGACAAACATGTTGGTTGGCATGCTATTTACATGCTGATTGAATCCTGACGTTTATAATACTATTGCATATATAACATATCCCTCACGGAATGTTAATAAAATCAACACAATGTTCATCACCAGGTCGTCGTCATCAATTACGCGTTCATTGCGCAGCGGTAGGTCACATCATCCTTGGAGACTACACGTACAGCGACAAGGGAGACATCGCCCCGCATCGCATGTTCCTCCACGCTACAAGGTATAATTATCATCATCACCACCAGCAGTCGTTTACAGCAATGTCGGCGGTAGGACGCACCATCCTGGGAGACAACACGTAAAGCGACAAAAGAGACATCACCTCGCATCTTATTTTGCTCCTCGTTACAAGGTATAATTTATCATCATCACCACCAGCAATCGTTTACAGCACAGTCTTCCAGGGTGGCGTGACCTGGTGTGACATGGGAGATATCGCCCCGATTCGCATATTCATCCATGCTCCAAAGTATGACTATCATCATTACTTCGAGCGCCTGCTCGCCGACTGTGCAGTAAACGACTGTTTACTGCACAGTTGACGGCAGGACACACCACCCTAGAAGACTACACGTACAGTGAAAAGGGAGGCATCGCCCCGCATCGCGTGTTTCGCCACACTACAAGGTATAATTATCGCCATCACCACCAGCAGTCGTTTACTGCACAGTCGGCGGCAGGACACACCACCCTGGGAGACTACACGTACAGTGACAAGGGAGGCATCGCCCCGCATCGCATGTTTCGCCACGGTACAAGGTATAATTATCGCCACCACCACCAGTCGTTTACTGCACAGTCGGCGGCAGGACACACCACCCTGGAAGACTACACGTACAGTGACAAGGGAGGCATCGCCCCGCATCGCATGTTTCGCCACGGTACAAGGTATAATTATCGCCACCACCACCAGTCGTTTACTGCACAGTTGGCAGCAGGACACACCACCCTGGGAGACTACACGTACAGTGACAAGGGAGGCATCGCCCCGCATCGCATGTTTCGCCACGGTACAAGGTATAATTATCGCCACCACCACCAGTCGTTTACTGCACAGTCGGCGGCAGGACACACCACCCTGGAAGACTACCTACACGTACAGTGACAAGGAAGTGATTGCCCCGAATCGAATTTTCCTCCACTCTACAAGGTATAATTATCGCCATCACCACCAGCAGTCGTTTACTGCACAGTTGGCAGCAGGACACACCACCCTGGGAGACTACACGTACAGTGACAAGGGAGGCATCGCCCCGCATCGCATGTTTCGCCACGGTACAAGGTATAATTATCGCCACCACCACCAGTCGTTTACTGCACAGTCGGCGGCAGGACACACCACCCTGGAAGACTACCTACACGTACAGTGACAAGGAAGTGATTGCCCCGAATCGAATTTTCCTCCACTCTACAAGGTATAATTATCGCCATCACCACCAGCAGTCGTTTACTGCACAGTCGGCGGCAGGACACACCACCCTGGGAGACTACACGTACAGTGACAAGGGAGGCATCGCCCCGCATCGCATGTTTCGCCACGGTACAAGGTATAATTATCGCCACCACCACCAGTCGTTTACTGCACAGTCGGCGGCAGGACACACCACCCTGGAAGACTACCTACACGTACAGTGACAAGGAAGTGATTGCCCCGAATCGAATTTTCCTCCACTCTACAAGGTATAATTATCGCCATCACCACCAGCAGTCGTTTACTGCACAGTTGGCAGCAGGACACACCACCCTGGGAGACTACACGTACAGTGACAAGGGAGGCATCGCCCCGCATCGCATGTTTCGCCACGGTACAAGGTATAATTATCGCCACCACCACCAGTCGTTTACTGCACAGTCGGCGGCAGGACACACCACCCTGGAAGACTACACGTACAGTGACAAGGGAGGCATCGCCCCGCATCGCATGTTTCGCCACGGTACAAGGTATAATTATCGCCACCACCACCAGTCGTTTACTGCACAGTCGGCGGCAGGACACACCACCCTGGAAGCCTACCTACACGTACAGTGACAAGGAAGTGATTGCCCCGAATCGAATTTTCCTCCACTCTACAAGGTATAATTATCGCCATCACCACCAGCAGTCGTTTACTGCACAGTCGGCGGCAGGACACACCACCCTGGAAGACTACACGTACAGTGACAATAGAGGCATCGCCCCGCATCGCATGTTTCGCCACGGTACAAGGTATAATTATCGCCACCACCACCACCAGTCGTTTACTGCACAGTCGGCGGCAGGACACACCACCGTGGGAGACTACACGTACAGTGACAAGGGAGGCATCGCCCCGCATGGCATGTTTCGCCACGGTACAAGGTATAATTATCGCCACCACCACCAGTCGTTTACTGCACAGTCGGCGGCAGGACACACCACCCTGGAAGACTACACGTACAGTGACAAGGGGGCATCGCCCCGCATCGCATGTTTCGCCACGGTACAAGGTATAATTATCGCCACCACCACCAGTCGTTTACTGCACAGTCGGCGGCAGGACACACCACCCTGGGAGACTACACGTACAGTGACAAGGGAGGCATCGCCCCGCATCGCATGTTTCGCCACGGTACAAGGTATAATTATCGCCACCACCACCACCAGTCGTTTACTGCACAGTCGGCGGCAGGACACACCACCGTGGGAGACTACACGTACAGTGACAAGGGAGGCATCGCCCCGCATGGCATGTTTCGCCACGGTAAAAGGTATAATTATCGCCACCACCACCAGTCGTTTACTGCACAGTCGGCGGCAGGACACACCACCCTGGAAGACTACACGTACAGTGACAAGGGGGCATCGCCCCGCATCGCATGTTTCGCCACGGTACAAGGTATAATTATCGCCACCACCACCAGTCGTTTACTGCACAGTCGGCGGCAGGACACACCACCCTGGGAGACTACACGTACAGTGACAAGGGAGGCATCGCCCCGCATCGCATGTTTCGCCACGGTACAAGGTATAATTATCGCCACCACCACCAGTCGTTTACTGCACAGTCGGCGGCAGGACACACCACCCTGGGAGACTACACGTACAGTGACAAGGGAGGCATCGCCCCGCATCGCATGTTTCGCCACGGTACAAGGTATAATTATCGCCATCACCACCAGCAGTCGTTTACTGCACAGTTGGCAGCAGGACAACCACCCTGGAAGACTACACGTACAGTGACAAGGGAGGCATCGCCCCGCATCGCATGTTTCGCCACTCTACAAGGTATAATTATCGCCATCACCACCAGCAGTCGTTTACTGCACAGTTGGCAGCAGGACACACCACCCTGGGAGACTACACGTACAGTGACAAGGGAGGCATCGCCCCGCATCGCATGTTTCGCCACGGTACAAGGTATAATTATCGCCACCACCACCAGTCGTTTACTGCACAGTCGGCGGCAGGACACACCACCCTGGAAGACTACACGTACAGTGACAAGGGAGGCATCGCCCCGCATCGCATGTTTCGCCACGGTACAAGGTATAATTATCGCCATCACCACCAGCAGTCGTTTACTGCACAGTTGGCAGCAGGACACACCACCCTGGAAGACTACACGTACAGTGACAAGGGAGGCATCGCCCCGCATCGCATGTTTCGCCACGGTACAAGGTATAATTATCGCCATCACCACCAGCAGTCGTTTACTGCACAGTTGGCAGCAGGACACACCACCCTGGAAGACTACACGTACAGTGACAAGGGAGGCATCGCCCCGCATCGCATGTTTCGCCACGGTACAAGGTATAATTATCGCCACCACCACCAGTCGTTTACTGCACAGTCGGCGGCAGGACACACCACCCTGGAAGACTACCTACACGTACAGTGACAAGGAAGTGATTGCCCCGAATCGAATTTTCCTCCACTCTACAAGGTATAATTATCATCATCGCCACCAGGACTAAACGTACAGTGAAATGGGAGACATCGCCCCGCACCGCATGTTCCTCGACGCTACAAGTTATTATCATAATCACGACCAGCAGCCGATACCAGCACAGTCAGCGGCAGTACATACCATCCTTAGAGACTATACGTACGGCGACAAGGAAGACATCGCCCCGCATCGCATGTTCCTCTACGCTACAAGGTATCATCAAATAGATTCATCAACGCAGAGTCTACACTGCAGAGGTTACGAAATTATAATTTTGGCAATTGATGCCTTTTATGTTGTATACTATATGTATGAATATAAAAAAAAAACTTTCGTTGGTGGATGCTCCACAAAGTTTATTTAAATTTAATTACTAAAATGGTGAACCGAACGAAGCCGCTGGCGCGATAGCTAGTACGATATATAACACACACAAATACATTAAAAGAGTCTTCTTACTAATAATATGCCATCAAAAACAAAACTTGTGAAAAAAAAACCAAGTCTCACAATTCAGTTACTGTTCTTCTACCGTAAAAGTTGTGAGATGCATGTAAAACCAAGTCAGTTAATTTATTCAGTCCCTATTTTAGGAAGCATATCAATATTAAAATCGTGTATGTTTTAAATATATAGTGCTTTTTTTTCACAGACTGGTTATACCCCTAAAAAAACATCCGATAGATATCCAAACCCAAGAGCCATTCTTCTCCGATCAGGAATTCTCAACTAAGTGGAAACCGGACAAGGCTTTCTATAAATACCGGAATAAGGACGACTTTATACACGTGTGTGACATTGTCGACGAGAATTACGTCATCGGTGTCAATTATAAGATATTTAAATACAGTGACTAGTGCGGAATGAATTACATGGATTGTATTTTCATAAAATAAATAATCTAATATCGGTAGCAGAAGATTATAATTATTCCTTGAATCTATAGCTTATTTCTCTTAGCGAACGATCGCGACCGCTTGCAGCGCGGTTATGAGCTTCCCAAGTGAAACTAAAGGTGCTCCCTTACCTAGAGCATTCATCTATAATGTTTAACATTTTAAGTTCGATTTTGAGCATTGCACTCACTTTTATTTAGAGTTGGAACGGGAGAATCTCTACGAGTATAGGCAAAGTGTACGTTATAAGTTTTCAAACTATCATGGTCACAAACATTTGAAATATTCAAATTATCAACGGGATAATTACCATCTTTGCAACAGTGCCGAAATATCGGAAACTTATATAAAATATACATGGTAATTATCCCGTTGATAATTTGAATATTTCTAGTGTACGTGAGTTCGTACACAACCATGAAACGTTGTTTTTGTGTTGGTCTTGCCAATGGCCCTAGAAAGTTTTAGTAATGTATCCACTTCCACCTCTTTGTCAGAACGTGACTGGTAGTTGGGAGATGACAGTGACCTTATTCATAAAGTTTATAAGTAGGTGACTATGTACCTAAGTCTAAATATATTTTCAATCTGTCGCAACTACATAGCGTGAAAACGATGTATGAAACGGGGCAGAACTTTAATGGCTGATATATCTCTCTCACTCACGCAATATATCGCTTTCTTTCTCACATTGTCAATATTGTCATTGAAAATCTTTGTTTACGAGTTGGTTTTATAATTTAGTGCAAATATATAGTCAAATATATGTATATTGTGAAGTTGTTTTATGTTATTAGGTACTAGGTAGCTAATAACTATATCGAAGTGTAATTGGAGAAGATATGAAGTACAAAAAATGATAAATATGCAGTTTTATATCAGATGGTACTAAACGTTGTTTTATGGCCAGACATCCGCTTGAAAAAGTATGGTAAGTAGTATATTAGTTCTTACTAACGACCCCTATTCATATAATAAGAGCTAATATAGCCATAAATTAATTTTACATATACCGACCGCTTAGTTCAAATAAAATAGTTATTTTTTTGTAAATATCGATATCGATGATTTTCTACCGACTTGCACAAAGGAGGAGGTACTCATTTCGACTGTAGTTTTTATGTTTGTTACCTCATAACTTTTCACTAAGTAAACCGATTTTCAAAATATTTTTTTAAAGCTGGTGCATCCGATTTAAATTTCATCAAATTAGGTAGTTTTTGAGTTACACGCTAATAACTGAATTGAACGAAAGTCGATTAAATTTTTTTATATTGTACTTGTATTATCTAAGGTGTAATAAATGGGTCAAATGTACGGACAACGAAGACTATTTTTTTTGCATAGCCAATGTTTCTATAAGAAAAATATGAAGTGTTAATTGAGAGGGCTCAATTTACACTTTTTATATTTTTCTTATAGAAACATTGGTTAAACTATAGTCGCCCGGTACCCGCGGGGAGGGGGGAGGGGGGGGGGGGGCGGAGGGGGGAGGGGGAGGGGGTGAAGCCCCCCCCCCCCCCCGCCGGAGGCCTTTAGTTTTTGAGTAATATTTTTTTTAGTACTTAACCTCACTTTCGGTTATATCAGTATTTTTTACCTATTTTTTGTTTCACACCTAATCTATTAAGGCGGTTCGCTTCTGGCACTTCGCCGGCCGCTGCCGCGGCACGGTCGCTTCGCTCGCTCGGCTCGTGCGTTGTTTGTCATGTTCTAACCTAACCTAACCTATTTTTTGTTTCACACCTAACTTATTAAGGCGGTTCGCTTCTGGCACTTCGCCGGCCGCTGCCGCGGCACGCTCGCTTCGCTCGCTCGGCTCGTGCGTTGTTTGTCATGTTCTAACCTAACCTAACCTATTTTTTGTTTCACACCTAACTTATTAAGGCGGTTCGCTTCTGGCACTTCGCCGGCCGCTGCCGCGGCACGCTCGCTTCGCTCGCTCGGCTCGTGCGTTGTTTGTCATGTTCTAACCTAACCTAACCTATTTTTTGTTTCACACCTAATCTATCAAGGCGGTTCACTTAACATTGTATTATATAACAACAATAACATATCCAGTCCGTCTCAGAGTTATGTTGATAGATGAGAAAAACTTAATGTTAAAGGGCTAGGAGAGACACAATTAAACAAACATTTTAATACATTACTTGTTTATTTCATAAACATGTTTAATTGCTTTCATTAAATGTACAAAAGAGTCTCTTTTATATTTATACACGTCTCTTCGCCACAAATATTCAACAATTATATCACTAAAGTTTTCTGGGTTGTTATAATTTTGTTTTTTGAAAAACCTCTTCACTGCTCGCCACTGGGATTCTATTCTTTGGGTGTGGATTCCATCTTTACCCACAAATGGGTTCTCTGGGTCTTTTTTTTTCTTACGTTTAACGATAACGATACGTTTCGTTTAACTCAGTTTGACAACTTAATTTGACAACTTAATATTGTACCATTTTCTCAACATTGCGTTCCATTTCACTTTTTTTTATCAAATTTTAATTTAATCATAATTAATTTAAACTACGTTTCCGGCAAAAAAAAATTGCTGGAAGGGCTTCAGGTGGACCCCAATGATACCCCTAAACTCGCACCTTCATCAAAATCAGGTACCGGACGGCTATAGCCAACCCGAAACATTGGCTATGCAAAAAAAATTAAAAGTGGAGCTGAGAGGGCTGCAGAATGTTATAGGTCTCATAACTAGTAGTTATGGAATCGATATCGACAAAATTCGAAAAAAAGGAATGCACATCCCTATTTTATACCTAATGTTGGGCAGAACTGTTAAGGCTTCAGCACACCAAACGCGGGGCGTGCGCGGCGCGGGGCGTGAGCAGCGCGGTACACGGCACACCGCAATACTGTAGGGCGGCGTGGCGTGTACACGGCGGGCCCGCGTTTAAAACACGTTCAGTCGGACGGGTAGCGCGCGCAAAATTTAGGTGAAACAGTGTTGAGGTATTGTTTTAAAAATTTACGATACAGATAGTGATAAAGAGGAACTGTTGTTGCTATTGGCTCTCCGGAAAAAAAGAACCTGGGTTCATATTTTAAACACAAGTAGAAAGCAATTTAGGGAATATCATCGTTTGTGTAGGGAACTTGAAAGTCATGAAGATCGGTTTTTTATATATTTCCGGATGTCAAGAAATTCTTTTGAATCATGGAATATTGTACAACGCAATTGTAAAAACTGATACTAATTTCAGAGAGAGTATTGAATCAAGACAACGGCTGGCAATATGATTAAGGTAAAGAACTAATCGACATACCCATGTCAATAATTATACAAAAAATATGAAACAAGCAAATTTTTGTCTGTAGATAATTACCTAGGTAAGTAAGTAATTAAGTCTTAATCTTAATTTTTATACTATGTTTAATTCCAGACCGATTTTCTCCCATAACCTTAGCTTATAAGTTATAATTTTATAGTATTTGTTTCTGCAGTCATATATAGACTTATGTTTTCGCTCAAATTCAATTATATTCTCCGTAGAATCCATTTTAAATAACACAATTTTGTAATTATTTACAAACACTAGCACCCGCGCGCCCGCTAAACTTCCGCGACGCTGTCAGTGTGACGTGTATGTATGACAGCCGTAGTTATACAAGTAGCAAGCGCCCGCGACTGACGCGCCCCGCTGTCGCCGCGCGCGCTCGGTTTGTCGATTGGAGCGCGTTGCGCGGGTCGTGTGCGTCGCGGGTCTTCGGCGTGCCCGCGCTTTTATTTGATGTGCCGTGTTCGATACATTTCGATGTAATTCAACACACGCGGGCCCGTCGAAGGAACGCACCGCGCACGTCCCGCGTTTGGTGTGCTGGAGCCTTAAAGTTCGTCAGGTTGGCTATCGGAGGTAGCCCCGTTTTGACGTTTAAATATTACACTTTTTATTGTCTATGATGCCCCGTCTCTTCTCTACTATATTATCTTTGTATATTTTGTAGTTACCTATTATTTTGAGGAAATTAGCAAGTTTACAACCATACGAGTCCAAATGAGAAAGAAGTTCCGAGTTCATGAAGCTAGAAAAAAACGCGTCTTGCTTTGCTTCCATTTTGCTTGTTTGATTTGGATCACAGACCATTATTATGTACTAGGTACGTAAAGACTGGAAACTCAACAGGCGAGGGGTATAACGTACGACAGGGGTACGGGACGGGGAACCGATACACTAGAAATAGGGTTGCTTACTCTAAACTAATAAAACAATGATTTAATTTCAACTCTTAAAATTGGCGCTAAAACATTATTAAATGGCGGCCTAGACGTCGTATGACGTCACTAAGGAAAAAACAAACAGTGTTGTGATTATACATCGTTTTGCTTGATTGGAGGGTGCTTTAAGTTAATATTACTATGTAATTTATTTTTGACTGTGTCAACTACCCTATCGCCGTTTTTATTTATTATACAGATGTTTTATTCAGAGCTTGAACATAAAGGTTTTTTCTTCTATGGCCATGACGCGACCATTTGCTTATTACGCCAGTTCTTCGAGTTTCATTTTCATTGGATTACCATGTTTCTATATTTTATATAAGTTTCCGATATTTCGGCAATGTTGCAAGGGCCATGATGGAACTGAGGAATTTTTTGAGTGTTGTATTTGAATTTGAAAGATATTGAACGCTTGTGCTCATTTTGCGTAGGTAAGCGCGTAAATAATTGCTTTATTCTTTTTAGAACTGTAATCGTTTCATGCTCACGTCAAAACATAGAAAGACCACAATTATTATAAACAATATGTAACATGCCAAAACTGTCATAAAATATTTACATGCTCAAACACAATTGCTTAGTAATATGAGTAAATTTTTTATACTTTGTAATTAACTACACTAATATTAAATAATAATAGTAAATTAATGACACTAATATTTAATTGCAGTACGTAGATACATACAAATATAAAAATAATCACCATCTCAGACTACGTAGATTGAGAAAAACTGTCATAAAATTTCATCGCTCTTGACTGTATCTGTGTTTTTTCTCTTTCATAGAAAACCCGAAATCCGTCAAACCAAACTTCGTAGGTCATTTTTAGAAGTAGGTCTTCCGATAGGGTCGGAAGCGCACTACTACCACAGTAGATATACAGAGAACAGTACGGAAACTACCTTCAATCGTTCGAAACGGCCCACTGACATAAACATGCGCATCGACGAGACCCCTAAACTGTTCTCGCGGGTCCGTCAGTGTTACAAACTCTTTTTACATCATAACCTTTCTCATATAATCTAAAATATGAAATGTCATACTTCACTGACTGCTATGTGTTTTAAAATTGTAATAGTGTTCTTGTATGATTGATCATAAATCATAATAAGTTCGTAAAACATAATACAAATCTTAGATGGCGGCTGCAATAGATTATAATATTATTATGAACTAATCGTACTGGGTGTCGTTTTTATGGTTTTCGAGGGTGTCGAAGCCGATAGTGCTGACAAAATCGAAATCTAACATGGCGTCTGCACGAAATCACTAACTTTATCGTCATGGGTATCGTTTTCATGGTTTTCGAGGGTGTCGAAGTCGATAGTGCTGTCAAAATAGAAATCCAATTAGGCGTCTGCCCGAAATTATCCACTTTTTCATCTTGGGTGTCGTTTTATGGTTTTTTAGGGCGTTGAAGCCGATAAAGCTAACAAAATTTGGTTTCAAAAATAATACACTCCACTAGATTTACTTAACAGTTGCTTTATTAGCATATATAAATACTGTGTATGTAACAATGTAGCGAGCATGCCCGATCGATATCATTAGGGGACCGTCGTTTAGTGCCCGGAGAATCTCGTCACCGCGCTGCAGAAAAGCGTCCGCTGGTCTAGTGGCGCCATCTCTAGTGGGCGCAGTTCAAAACTACGATCGCTTAAAATTAAGTCTGATACCATGTAATGGTGGTGTGATTTAACAATGCAAATAGATGTCTAAACATACCGCCCACCAAGGATAAATTGACGAAATTTTCCTTAAACGTAACTGCCCACCATGAGACAGGAATTATAACAGAATTTGCACTTACACATTAGATACTTTACATACTTAACATGGACATGAGTAAAAGATTACGAATTTAAAGACAACTATCACTCAATTGACATACTAATCGGCCACTGGTAAAAAACATAATTTTGAAACTGGCCGTTTAATTTTGGTGTCTACATCTTAAACTGACCACTCTTGTAATTCCGTCTAATCCAGGATGCTTTTGCTCTATTATACCGTATAACCACCTAGCTGGAGGCAAATCATCTTCCATGACCAATACCACGTCTCCAACCTCAGGTTCAGGAGTGCGATGAGCCCACTTGTAGCGATGATGAAATTGAATTAAATATTCCCTTGACCAACGTCGCCAAAAATCTTGAGTCATTTTTTGGATCAAGTGCCAGCGTCGGAGTGTTCAGATATTGGTATGTTCATAATTCATATCCGGTGCTGTTACTAATGGCTCGCCTATTAAAAAATGTCCCAGGGTCAATGGAATGGGATCGTTTGAATGATTGCTTGCGTTAGAAATTGGACGAGAATCAAGGCAAGCTTCAATTTGCGCGAGAAGAGTAGTAATTTTTTCGAATGTTAGGATGGAATTTCCAATGATGCGTTTAAGGTGGTGTTTTGTTGCCTTCACTCTGGCTTCCCATAAGCCTCCAAACGTGGGGCTGTGGGGCGGTATCCAATGCCAAGCTGTCCCATTGGTTGCCAAATGGTCGGCAATTTCAACAGGCATGCTTGACTTCTCAGTAGAAAACAACGATCGTAATTCTCGGGCGGCACCTACAAAATTGGTTCCGTTGTCACTTCATAAATTTGCACAGTGACCGCGCTGAGCTACAAAGCGCTTAAAAGCAGCAAGAAAACCTTGTGAGGTAAGGTCGCTCACTAACTCAAGGTGTATGGCGCGCGTGGCCATACATATGAAAAGGGATGTATATCCTTTATAGGAACGGTGGCCGCGACGCTTAGAGGTTCGAACTTGAATGGGACCAGCGTAGTCCACGCCACTATTGATAAAGGGGCGTGCCGGAGTAACACGCGCGGCAGGTAGTTGGCCCATAAGTTGTTGTCGAGACCGAGCTGCATGTCTAATGCAATATACACATTTTTTATCAAAGGTCTTAACCAACTGCTTAGCTCCCAGTATCCAATACTTCGTTCCTAGGTAATTGAGCATCAACTGAGGCCCACCATGCAGTGTTTTGAAAATGTGCATCGGTTATAACTAAATTAGTAAATGCAGACCTTTGAGGAAGAATTATTGGATGCTTCCTATCGTCGTTCATACTCGTATGTGCAATTTGTAATCGTCCTCCTACTTTTAAGATATCTTCTTCGTCAAGAAAGGGATTTAGTGTTGTTGATTTACTGCGTTTGCTAATAAGTTTATTTTGTTTAAAATTTTTCATCTCTTCTGGAAATCCCTGTAACTGACAAATACGTACGCAACCTTTTAAAACATCCTGAATCGCATTTCTGTCTAATCGCATCGTAACTGTTTGCTTGTTAGCTTTCTTTGACCATAGTTTTATGAGAGCCACAACTCGAAGGAGTTTGGTCAGCGATGAAAATCTTTTAAATATTTTTTCAGTTGGATTGTCTTCTTCAGTAAAAGTCGGGTAAGTATTAAACATTGCTTTTGAGGCTTTTCTTCTAATGTGGTATCCTGCCCTTTGAGTTTATTGTAATTTATACTTTTGTTTTACAGCCTCCTCGGGTCTTCTAGCCACAACTCTTCGCCGCCTAGACATTTGGAGCCTCGTGATGCCCAATCAGCTGGGTTTTCTTTGGATGTAACGTGCGACCATTGGTGAGGTTCAACGTTTGTGCCTATGTCCGTCACGTGATTAGCCACAAAGGTCTTCTAACGATTAGGCCAACTATTGAGCCAGACAAAGACTATCGTCGAGTCGGTCCAAGCGTGTATGTTCGTTTTGTTGATGCCTAACACTTTGGCTACTTCCATCAACAGTTTTGCTAAAAGCACTGCACCGCAGAGCTCTAATTTTGGAATTGAGATCTGTTTGATCGGCGCTACTTTTGTCTTCGAGGAATTGACGTGTGCGTTGCCTCGACTATGAACTACTCGCAGATAAACTACTCCAGCGTACCCATCGCTGGATGCATCACAAAAACCTTCCAGTTCACGAATTGCGTTGTCTGACTTGGTGTTTATCCATCGCGGTAGGCGAAATTCAGTGAGTTGATTTAAGTCATTTCGGTAGATCAACCAGTATTTTAGTAATTGAGGTGGTATTTCATCATCCTAGTCAATTCCTGTGAGCCACAAGTTTTGTATAAATATTTTGGCTGTGATAATTAGGCAAACGGAGCAACCTCATGGTTAGATCATATCGTCACTACGCAAGCTGCAAAGGAAACTATTCTAAGCGCAGGTATACGGTATGAAGTATCAAGTTCCGACCATTTTGCAATCGAATTAGTGTGTGACTTTAACATTTTGGTACCAAAAGTTAAACTGAAGGGTTCAATGCCGGACAAAGTCGTCTGGGGAGAAAGAGACGGAGCGCAAATTGCTCAATATTTGCAAATTAGTTCACATATAAGTTACGTGAAATTGATTTCCCTTTTGAATTTAAAAATTGTGCAGATGTGAAATGTAATAATATAGAGCATAGACAGACCATTAATACGTTATATGACAAGATAGTAAGCGCGCTTAGACAAGCCGCGACAAACTGTGCTTATGTTAAAAGTAGTAAAAAAAAAACATATTATAGGGTGGAACAAACATTGTAAAAAAGCGCATGAGGAGGCTAGGCTTCGGTTTCACGAGTGGGTCGCCTACGGTAAACCTAGGACGGGTCACATCTACGCTCAAATGAGAGACTCGCGTAGTCTGTTTAAGAGCAAACTCAAGTGGTGTAAAAATAACGAGACCCAGATAAAAATGGATATTCTGGCATCACAGCATGCAGCGAAAAATTTTAGTGCGTTCTGGAAGGAGACCAACAAAATGAACCCGAGGCCAAGTGTCCCGGTGAGCATAGAAGGGGTTAGCGACACTGGACAGATAGCAAATTTGTTTAGGGAGTATTTCAGGGTGCACTCTACTTTGGGGTCCGCGGATGACGCAGTTGGGACAGGGGATCCTGGTTGGTCGAAGCCGGGAGTTCGCATCACGGCGAAACAGGTCACTCAGGTAGTAAAAAACATGAAGCGAGGAAAATCTCCAGGCCATGACTCACTGAGCATTGAGCACTTGCAACATGCTGGTGTTCATTTGCCGAGGGTGCTCGCATTGTTGTTCAATTTATGCTTAAGCCATTCATACCTGCCTGAAGCCATGATGAGAACGATTGTTGTTCCTATTATCAAGAACAAGACTGCAGACGCGTCCAAGCTGAGTAACTATAGGCCCATATCACTAGCCACAGTCATTGCTAAGGTGCTGGACTGTTTGATGAATTTTCAGTTAAAACAGCACATACACATCCACGACGCGCAGTTTGGATTTCGACCCGGTTTATCGACCGAGATGGCTGTACTGAACCTTAAACATACCGTCCAGTACTACACTGCTAGAAGCACGCCTGTCTATGCTTGCTTCCTAGATTTATCAAAAGCATTTGATCTTGTAGCATATGACAAGCTGTGGCTCAAGTTGGTGAGTGATACGGACCTTCCGTCAGAGTATGTCAGCATCCTGAAGTACTGGTATAGCAATCAAAGTAATGTTGTGCGGTGGTCGGGGACGCTTTCGGGAAAGTACAGATTGGAATGTGGTGTAAGGCAAGGCGGGCTTTCATCGCCGACCCTTTTTAACCTGTACATTGACCAGCTGATCCGTGAGCTCAGCGACGCCGGGATCGGCTGCTCGATTGATGGTGTTCTAGTCAACAACATCAGTTACGCAGACGATATGGTGCTGCTGAGTCCATCGATCAGTGCCCTTCGCAAGCTCATTTCAGTCTGTGAACGTTATGCGAAGGAACATGGGCTCAGATACAACGCTTGCAAAAGCGAACTCATGGTGTTCAAGGCTGGTGTAAAAACTTATGACACTGTCCCTCCAGTCAAACTAAATGACAGTGTCCTTAAACAAGTTTCGCAGCTCAAGTATCTGGGTCACTGGGTCACGGAAGCACTCACAGATGATGTAGATATGGAAAGGGAGCGTAGGGCGTTGTCGGTTCGTGGCAATATGCTGGCTCGTAGGTTTGCACGTTGTACCGCAGAAGTTAAAGTATCTTTATTCAGGGCATTCTGCCAATCCTTTTACACGTGCAGCCTATGGGCCAAACACACACGAAAGTCTTATGATGCCCTTCGCATCCAATACAACAATGCCTTCAGGGCACTGTTGAAGCTGCCACGATGGTGCAGTGCATCAGGGATGTTTGCAGACGCGCATGTAGACAGCTTCGCAGCAATTTTGCGCAAGCGAGTCACTTCCCTGATGCAGCGCGTGCGTGGCAGCTCTAACAGTTACCTGCAGATGTTCGCCTGGAGGATGGATCTGGACTGCCCAATCATGCGGCACTGGACCAGGCTGCACATTGAGCACTCCGGATCCAAGCCTCATTTTAGACTGAGATAAGATTATTTGATTCAGTTTTGTACCTACTTGTTTATTTTTTGTATGACCTTAATTTCTGACATTTCGTTTTATTTTAGATTAAGTAGACAATTTTTAAATCTATATAATTTTTTTTTTTTTAATATCGTGTAATTTGAATTGTATATGTACTTATTGTGAGTTGGATCGACTGTGTCTGAAATAAATGATTTTTAATTTAATTTAATTTTTAATTACTGGTGCCAACCATCCCAAGGGATCAAACAACCGTGAATTGTCTTATATTACCCTTTTTTTGTTACATGTTCTGTCACCAGTGAGAGCTGCACTGCATATTCAAAGGCGTCCTCGTTCCGGTTCCAGGTAAGGCCAAGGATTTTCATGTAAGTATCTAATTTTACTTTCAAGTTTATGTCTGTATCTCCCTTATCGTTGTCGATTGCTTTCAACAATGCTTCGTTATTACTGCTCCATTTTTTGCATTTCGAAACCTCCTTTCTTAGTAGTAGTTCTGTCATTTCTTGATAAATCCGTTTTCCTTCTACCGATTCGCTTCCCGTCATGAGATCATCCATATAATAATCCTTTAAAACTTTCTCAGATGCTAAAGGATATGCTTGACCTTCATCATGCGCCAATTGTTGCAGACATCGTACAGCAAGGTAAGGTGCACATGCTGTTCCGAACGTGACGCGTAATAAACGTAAGTGTTTTAAATCTTAATTAGGGTTGTCACGCCACAGAAGACGTTGATAATCAACATCCTTTTCATGGATTTTGATTTGTCTATACATCTTGACTATGTCTGATACTATACATATGGGAAACGTTCGCCATCGCATGATAATATGTCGCAAATCATCTTGCAATGTCGTACCAACCAGTAAATCGTCGTTCAATGATACGCCGTTCGTACCAGGCTGAGAAGCATTAAAAACCACACGAACCTTGGTGGTGTCTTTATCCTCTTTTACCACGGCGTGATATGGTAAGTACACGGCTTTTGGGTTATGTCGCTGGGTTTCTGGTACAACTTCCGTGTGACCCAATGTAAGGTATTCTGCCATGACGTTGGTGTATTGACGCTTTAAGTTTGGATCCTTGTTCAGTGTTCTTTCCTGTTGAAAAAAGCGTTTAGTTGCAATTTCCTTGGAGTTTCCATCCTGCGAGGATGGATCTTGATCTCGAAAGGGCAGCCGTACTGTATATCTACCACTGCTATCCCTTTTGGTTGTAGTAGCGAAAATCTGTTCGCACTTTTGTTCCTCTTCGGAAAAGTGGGGTGTTGGGCTAACACAATTTGACTCTTGTTCCCAAAATTTATTTAAATAGTCGTTATCTTCATGCTTAAGAAAGTAAGACACGACTGTGTTGCATGACTAAAGGGGGATCCCAATATTCTGTCTATCCACAGTTTTCCTTACTACCGATAGAAATGTGACATAACGTCCATACAAATAGTGTCAAATATATATCTCTAGTAAGGTAAACCGCCGATAGATAGATTATTGGGACCGGCCTTTAGTGTGTTCTGATTCCAAATCTATAGGTCCAGAGAGAATCCAACCCAGTTGGGTATTTTGTGCTACTGGTGTGCCAGGTGGACCCTTTATTATTCCTTCGAGCAAAATCTGGCCATAGACATCCGCTCCCAGAAGCATGTCTACTTTATTCGGTGTACCAAAGGATGGATCTGCGAGAGTAAGGCCTGAAAGTTGTGACCGTAATTCAATCACAGTTCGTTTCGCAGGTAACATAGATGTAAGCTTCTGAAGCACAAAAGCAGAGACACTTAAGGTAACATCTGGGTTATGGAATGCTCGAATTTGGAATTCGAATCACTGCCGAATCCCATGATAGTGCTTTTGTGCGGAATCTTTTTAAGACCATGTCGCTGGACCGCCGATTCGGTCACAAAGGAAGCCTTGATTTAATAAACATCTTAGTGTTACCATGGAACCTGACCTTGATTGGGCATTAACTAAAGCGGTAGCCAGTAGCACTTGGTTGCAAGAGCTAAAAAAGCAAGCTGTTAAGTTGGAAGTAGTACTAGAAGTAGAAGTACTTCCTGTGGCAGATGTTGCATGAGCAGCATCTTGCTCAGTTGACCGGTGAGCGTCGGTTGGAGTGGTAGTATTTTTGGAATGCAAAAGTGTGTGATGTTTCTTTTTACAAATGCGGCACCTAGAGATGTGACGACACGCGTAAACCGAATGACCGGCTTCTAAACAGTTGAAGCATAAATTACTTGATTGGACGTACTTACGGCGAGTATCAATATCATCGTTTGCAAACTTTTTACAATGACATAAACGGTGATTATCGTGATAATAACTGCAAGAGAATGTAGTTTCACAAGTTGTGTGATGTACCTGAGTAACATTGGTGTGAGATTTACATTTTAGCAGTTTGAAATCAATAAACTCTAACGCACGTGACCTTATTTCAATAAACTCTTTAAACTGACCAAGTGTTGGTAATTCGTTTGACGTTTCACTAATTTTTAAGTAAATTAAAAGTAATTTAAAAGTTCCCATTGCTTTCGAGTTTCACAATCTAACTTCAAGCTCAGAATGTAAATGACAATAGTATCCCAAGAACTAACATCGATAACGAGATTATTAAGAGCGTAAAGACTTTCGTTTGTACAGTCCAGTAGTTCACGTAACGCACTCGCAGACTCCGATGTGACGTTCCATTGACCCATAAATTTCTTTAAGATACAATTGGAGAGATATCTTTTGTTGTCGTAGCGATCTTCAAGTAGTTTCAAGCACAACCTATATAATCATCTTGAGTTATAGGAATATGTCTCAGTAAGTGCACTGCTTCGTCGCGTAACTGAGTTTTCAGATAATGCAATTTTTGTACATCCACCAGGCTCTCGCTCTTGTGAACTAGTGACACAAACAGATCTTTGAAGCTTGTACATTCCATATACTTTCCGGAAAAGGTCGGTATAGATATCTTTGGCAGCTTGAGACTTTGGTCTTTTGTTGTTGTAGTCATTCCTGAAGATTCTCTCGTATGACTCGGTTTTGTCTTGAATTTCTCCAGAGCATCCATAATTTCGCACTTGTACATCGTGACTAGCTCTTGTGTAGTGTCATACAAGTCTGTTTTTGTGTAACTGCTTGCTTGATAAATGTCGCTGTCTGTATCGCTCACTATCGTGTTATGATTTTCGGCAAATTGTGTCCATAAATCTTTCGTAAAACGTATTAAGTCTTATATTTAAGTAAGCCTCTGACGAAAGTCTATCTTTCGGAGACTTCTTGAAGTTAGTTCTCGCTTTCGTAATGCGTTCATAAATATCTTCCTGAATTTTAACTTTGGATTGCATTTTTTCTAACTGTCTTGACTTTTTCGCAAACATTTTCTAAGCGTTTTAAAACTTAGTAACTTTAAAAATCGGGCATGGATTCCCCGTTCCGTCGTTTTTTCTTAAATTATTCCCAAAATTATTAAGTAAGTCCCAAAGTTATTCATGCATTACTTTAAAATTCTACAAGTCCAAGAATCTTCAAGTTTTCCTAACTGAATGTGCACTAGTTAATAAGGTTCAAAGTACTCACAGCGTTTCTTCACATTAATCTCAAATTCCGCTTACGATCAGTTGATACTTCGATCCAATCCGGGTGCAGTGGAGCAGCTTACGATCCAGTCCGGCACCTGCTCGGTCTCCTTGTCAGAGCGTCCGTTGTTCACCGACGTCATAATCCACTAGGCTGGCCTTTTATCCGGCTTGAAGGACCATGTCATATATGGTTCCAAAAATAATACATTCCACTAGTTTACTTAACAGTTGCTTTATTAGCATATATAAATACTGTGTGTGTAACAATGTAGCGAATATGCCCCAGCGATATCACTCGGGGACCCTTGTTTAGTGCCCGGAGAATCTCGTCACCGCGATGGAGAAAAGCGTCCGCTGGTCTAGTGGCGCCATCTCTGGGCGCAGTTCAAAACTACGATCGCTTACAATTAAGTCTGATACCATGTAATAGTGGTGTGATTTAACAATGCAAATAGATATCTAAACAGAAATCGAAGATGGCGGCTGGGTGAAATTATCAACTTTTGGAGTCAATAATTTGTAACTTATGAAGAATAAAAGTATTTTTTATTTAATGTTTTTTTATTACAAGGCATCAAACGCATTTTTAAGGTTGAAACGCAGTACGGTTCAGCCCGAAAATGCGTGACAAACCCGGAAACAGAGTCCATGAGCACTGCGCCTGCGCCATCTGCAGCGCCTACCACGCGCCCAACCGCGGCTCACGTACGCTCCCGATAAAACTTGTAAAAGGTTATGCCATAATGATAAGTTAGTGTAGTAAACCTACAAAACATCCCAAGATCTACAAGTGGTTGTGTGTCATTACTAAACTGTTGTCCGTATTTTAAACTATCAAGATTAACCGGCGCCATTATACACCTATATACATTTCATTTGTAAACTTCAATTAACTAGATTTAATGTCTACAGCAGAACAACGAATGTTTTATTTAAAAAAATAATACCTTACAACATTAAAAGTGACAACCCTATGGCTTCAATGGGGCATAGATAATTATTTTGATTAACTAGGCTTAGTTTCCATACTGTTGTATCTTTATACTGTGCTGCTACAGTCGGCTGAACAACAAAGACAGATGACATGTCGTCGCCATCGCCGAGAGTTTCGAGCACATAATAAAGGATACTACTCGTGTATCGATCTGTCAAAATCATAGGGTTATATTTTTTTCTATGGAGATTCCATAGCGTGATCACGTTAAGTAGGTAAAGATAATTAAAGGTAGATTACAAGCAAGCTTCAAACTCCTCACGGTTTATGACACTAGCACGTACGATGTACGAACACTGGCAGAATTGTGACAATTTTGTCACAGAAGCCATCCAATAAGAAGGAGAATATGTATGAATTGAATTGTTTGAATTTGAAATATATATATCACTGGCTGGAATATAACTGTTTGTTTGATTCGCTCTTCTAATCACCGATCATATTCTTAAAGTTCACTCTAATTTCTCCTGCAGTTTATGAAACGATTATGTAACAGGGGGGCGTTCAGAACCTCAGAGTGCGGCTGTTTAGTTGTTTTTTAACTCGTTTTGAGGTACGGAACGGTCACGGTTGTTTTCTTACCTCAAACAGACTGACAAATTCGACATTGACAGATCACTTGATCCTTACCTAATTTTCTTTGAGAAGAGAGAAGAAGAAGAAGTTTGTTGTAGTCTGATTGGTCAAAGTTATGTCAGATGCGGGTTGCAAACGTTTACCGATCAATTTTGGTGGTTAAAAAGTTGCAACGCTTCGAGCTTCGGAACACTCGAGTTAGTACAACCGAGTGCTTTACGCTGAGGTTCGGAAGTTTCGGAACGGCATTAGTGCGAAAAGTGTCATTCCGAGTGCACTCTCACCGAGGTTCTGAATGCGCCCCTGCCAAGTCGCAGGCAGAGGCCACAAATAATCTAATCTATCACTCACTATCACTGATTCTGAATAGTCTGTGTCCTGTCCTTTAGGTTTTATAGAATAGTACTCTGTGGATATAGTCCACAGGCTAATAGATGCTAACGGATATACAAAGACCTTACACTTACTACTAACAGTTATAAGTATAAGGTCTTTGCGGATATAATACACATGGTCCTGTCCATAGATTAATCAGACTCTATCTGGTTGGATATATTCTGATAAATCTATGGTAAGGAAGTGAAAACTTTCCTAGTATATATTTTGGTCTATGGTGAAATCCCCGTGGTCCTGTCCATAGAGTAAATTATATATATGTAGATAGAGACATCAGCTTAAGAAACGCTCAAAGCGTCACCTAACGCAAAGTGAATCGACTAATTTACGTGACGTGACATCACGTGACCTGATATCAATATCATAAAATTATTAATATAATGAATTATTTCTTTATTTTGAACAGCTATACTGTTCAAAATAAAGAAATATTTCAATACCAAGTTTTTACCAGCCTATGATTAATTATGGATTGACAGGCTTATTAAAACTACAAGATTAGTTTAACGTAAATATGTATTTTTCATATAAATTAACATATAAACAAGGCAATTTTATTGAACCTAAACATATCCCCATCCATAATGAAAGGATTATTATTTCAAATCAAAACTTTGATATTCCCCCTGAATATCAACAGAACCTGATGGTATATTTTAATGTAATCACATAGCATTCATGAATCAGCACCCTTTTTCATCATCATCATCTCAGCCGTAGGACGTCCACTGCTGAACATAGGCCTCCCGCATGATTTTCCAAAAGGACCGGTTGGAAGCAGCCTGCATCCAACATCGTCCTGCGACTTTCATCAGGTCGTCTGTCCACCGTGTCGGTGGACGACCTACGCTGCGCTTGCCGGTCCGTGGTCACCACTCCAGAACCTTTCGGCCCCATCGGCCATCTGTTCTGCGTGCTATGTGCCCTGCCACTTCAACTGGCTAATCTTCTGAGCTACGTCGGTGACTTACGTTCTTTTACGGATCTCCTCATTTCTGATTCGATCACGTAGAGAAACGTAGAGAAACCCCAAGCATAGCCCTCTCCATAGCTCGTTGTGCGACTTTGAGCTTATCTATGAGGCCCATAGTAAGAGACCACGTTTCAGTGCCATAAGTCATCACTGGTAACACACATTGGTCGAAGACGCTTGTCTTGAGGCACTGAGGTATTTTTGACGAGAAGACTTCGCGATGTTTCCGGAACGCTGCCCAGCCGAGTTGGATTCGACGATTGACCTCTTCCTCGAAGTTGGACCTGCCTAGTTTGACTGTCTGTCCCAGGTAGATGTACTCGTCAACAACTTCGAGAACTGAGTTCCCAACTGATATTGAGGTAGGTACAACATGGGCATTAGACATAATTTTGCATTTTTCAACCAATCTTGACGAAACTTGGTATGCATGTTCTACTATTTAATATAAGATGTCAGAAGACTGTGCCCGGTAAACCTACAGTTCGGTCTACTGTTCGCAGAACTACAGGAACTACTAGTTTATTAAGTTTAAGTTACTGTACTTACTGGTTTTTCCACATTTTGGTACACAGCATCTTCTTGCGAAACCAGACATTTTTCCAAGTAGGTTTGAGTCGTTGTTAAGCAGATCAGAGTCCAGTGAGCGTAGCAGGGGCGAGCAATTGTAAGTAGAGTGGTCGGAGTCCGTAAACAAATAAAAAGTAGTGTAATTTATCAAAGATATTTATTACAATCAAATCTTTCCTCTTTATTATAAGTCTTATAAGTAACGATTAATTAACAGCAAGGTTATGCCTGTAGTAACTTTTTACTAACTAGAAAGGAGTGATATATCCGGTATGATTTTAATTCAAACAACCAATACATTATCGCGAACTCAGATTAAATTCTTATATCGCATGTATTTTTTTTTACATATTTCGTAGAAAAACCATAATGAGTAGTAATAAATTCACCGTTTACCACGCAGCGAGACAGGCCAGCCGTTAAAAATCGTAACAGACTCGTCAGGGATATGTACAACATTTTGGGCTCTTGGGTGAACCCTGTGTCTTTGGTTTACCCTTTTTGGTGATACCCAGTCACAGAAAGGTATTTAGTACTGTTAAACATTCCACTAAACATGAACCTTACAGACTCATTGCTGCAACTGAATTTAGATTAAATGCGTTACTTGAGTCTGTCACTGCTGCACATGTTTGTGCAACTGAAAAATCTACGTTTAAAACAAATCTTAATGTGCGAGCAATTGTAAGCTTGCTCGGATATTTCTACAACGTTGTATAAACACCATATCTTAAACGTTATATTGTAGGGTAATGAATGGTATACTTAAAAGTTACAATAACTTATAACAACTACCAAAAATAATGTTTCAGTAAATCCTTAACGTACTTTCAAGCTCGCTGGGACTTGTTTTCTTTGTTGCATAGACGTTACAGACTTGCAGACATAACTTACAACAGTTCATATGCAACTTTATATGAACTTAGCCTTGCTCAGTGGACTAAATCCGACATCTTAAATTTTTTTAACCAACGTTAATCGATTCTTTCTTACGACGCTTCATAGAAACATCACTAATAATGATTGACATGTGGTTACGTTCCGTTTCTCGCATAAGTTTTCTTGGAACCACACAATAATTAGTGCATTGCATCTAACAATATTATTTTTCCTAAATACATTAAATAAATAATAGATATACTAATTAAATAAATGTAACATAATTGGTAACATATTTTCATTTTAAAAATATTAAAATGTATGAACTTGTATTTAGTGTCATCTATCTGAAAGTGAAATTACTATTACAATTCCCGGTAAACCTACAGTTCTGTCATTTGTTCTAAGTGAACAGCGTGTGGTATATATTTTGGTCTATGGTGAAATCTCTGTGGTCCTGTCCGTGTTTTGAAAACATCAATAAAAATAAATAGAAAATGCCGATTACAATAGAAAATAACTTACAAAGTACAGAAGATAGTAGTATTTTCAAGCAACAAGTTCATTATATACCCTGTAAAATAGAAGATAATGGTCCAGCAAGTGTGGAGAAATATTTCGAACCCTACGTTGTAACTACAAGCGATGGAGGTAAAATTGATTGTTAACTTCTCTATATAGTTGTTTAGTTATTGTAATTGAAGTTGTTGTAGCTTTTGTAGTTACGTAGATATCTACGAAAATCACGACCCCAAATCCCTATCTCTTTAACTTTTCAATTTTATTACTACCACCAAACGGTAGATTACCGCGTCATCTTAATGCATTGCAACTAGTAGGTAATATATTCTATTTGTCCTAATGCACGAAAGCTCAACTCCGAGTAAGGTATGGCTGTAGAGTTCTGCCGACTGCCTCTGAGTTATAGCTTCTAACAGTTACATTCATTGCAGATCTAAAAGCAACTTTCAGGGGTTACCCTCTAGAAGGTACAAAAATGTCACTCCCAGAGGGATATCGCGCAGTTGTAGCCACCGAAACCAAGAGGCCACTGGCTGAAGATGTTGAGAGAAAATTTCAGGTACTTATAAAATTCTGGCTTATAAAACTAAAGTTACGGTGGTGTACTTGTTACTGTGTTCAATGTTTTAGCCAACACTTTAAAGAGGAAGTTTTATGAGTCTGGCCTGCCATTCTATTTTACAAAAACATTTTTCTCAGATGAAAAGAAGTGTGTGTAGTCCAGGGTATCTTTTACCTAATGTACCATATCAATAGTGAACAGAAAATGTGACAAACAACCATCCATTGAAACACACATACCAACTAAACTAGTGAACTAAAATCTATTTTTAAAATGATGGTATTTCTTATTCTGTTCATGGTTAAGTCCGAATTTGTATAATGCTGTAAATGCCAATTCTTAATTTTGCCATTACTGTTTAATTGCGGGTATGTTAAGTGCAAATTAAATCGTCATGTAAGTTCGTGCTGTCTAAACTGATGTAAAACTACCCACATTTGAATAGAATAATCATATGTTTAGAATTGTCATTGTAAGTGTTACACGATTGTGCATTTTAGTACAAAAAGAATAAGAACTACTTGTACCATAGTTTAGTGTAATAATAATAATATCTTTTTATTCCTAAACATAGGGTTACAAGAGGTCCCTAAGTTCGGTGTGCCTTTTGGCATAGGCCTCCTCCAATTTCATCCAATGGATCTTGTCCCTTGCTACTCTCAACCAGAATGGTCCCGCTGTCTGTTTCAAGTCATCTTCCCATCTCCTGACTTGACGACCCCTACCTCTTTTGCCGTCTCTTGGTTGCCAGAGGGTGACTTGCTTGCTCTATTTGTTAATGGGGCGGCATAGCATATAATAATAATAATAATAATAATAATAAATCTTTATTCATTACCTTAGAGCTAAGATGGACATCATGTTCCTAATTCTAATCCAATCTAGTTATATATTACACTATGCCTGAACTAGGTAAACCTGTGTCTCAGGCGAAAAATGCTTACACATGTTTTGAACTAATAAACAAATTAACACAATAATGAGTGAACAGATTACAACTTATAATATAAATAAATGTAATACTAATTTAAATAAATTATGGCTACGTGGTATTTTTAAATATATCTACATGAGTCATTTATCTAGGCCACTAAACACACAGCTTATAACTATTACATAGGTACAATTAATAACTCCTCGGTTTCCTCGTAAGTCATGTTGGCTAGGGCACTCAAGATGGTTTTCTTACAATTTATGAGATTCATTTCGTATATATATAAATTGCGATTAAGTTTATTGTATAGATATGGCCCTAAGAACATAAAAAACCTAGTTGCGAAAGCATGCTTATTAGTTGCTGTGTTGGTACAGACAATGTCTTTGCGTCTTTTGTTAGTAACTTCAGTACTATAGGAAAGTGCTCTGTGTTGTTTTAAGACTGTGTATAGTATAAATAGCTGTCGAACTGTTAAAACTTTACAGGACTTATATAATAGGTTGGTTGGGTAGAGAAAGGGACGGAACGTGGACACCTTTAGGATCGCTCTTTGCGCTCTTTCTGCGGCTAGTATAAATGTTTTACAGGCTCCGCCCCAAGATGTTATACAATAAGTGATGATTGACTGACATAAAGCAAGATATATTTGCTTAACTAAATTCGTGTCAGCAATATAGCGCAGCTTCTTGAACACATATATTAATTTTCGTAGTCTATTACTCATAACTTCAATATGTTGATTAAACGATAATGTTTCGTCTATTATTACGCCAAGATATTTAATGTGGTTAGTAAATGAGATGTTAGGGCATTGACATACATTATCGCATTTAAGGTAATTGCAAGCGTGTGCATATATAAGTGGGTTAGTAAAAATGGCTGATCGCTGTTTTCGCATCGTGAATTTTAGGTATTTTGTTTTCTCAGCATTCAGCGTTAAAAGGTGACCTCGAAGCCAGCTGTTTACAATATTGAAGCCGTGTTGTGCCAGTTCATACAGCTGTGAATCATTACCTGCTGAGAAAAGTAGAGCAGTGTCGTCAGCATAGGATATTATCTTGCCGTTGGCAAGTTGAAGGTTGCATAAGTCATTAATGTAGATCAAAAACAGTGTAGGTCCCAGAATGCTCCCTTGTGGAATTCCAAAAGAAGCATTTTTTAAGTCAGAACTGACCACACTGTCTATTCTTACGTATTGACACCGATCACTTAGATAGCTGGTAAGAAGTCTAAGCTGGTTATCACGTACACCAATGTTTTCTAATTTTTTAAGTAAGATAGGGGTAGGTACGGTGTCGAATGCTTTTGCAAGGTCAAGGAATATCCCTATTGTTTTGTTCCCTTTATCAAGTTCATGTGTGACGAAATCAGTAAGTTCGTGTACAGCGTCCGCAGTAGATAGTTTTGGCCTGAAGCCAAACTGGTTCTTTGATAGAAGGGCTTTGTTTTCTAAATAATTAACTAATCTGTTGTTAATAATCTTTTCAAAAATTTTAGAAATGGGAGAAAGTAGAGATATAGGCCTATAGTTAGTTATATTTTCCTTGCTTCCTGACTTATAAATTGGGACAACAACAGCTTTTTTCAAACATGTAGGAAAAACACCCTCTTGCAAACATTTTTGGAAAGCAAGAGTTAACGGTCGTGCAAGGATGTGCTTATACTTCTTAAGTATTTTGGTAGGAATATTATCCCAGCCAGTAGCACAGTCGTCCTTTAACCCCATTATAATTCTTTCCACTTCCGTACAGTCAATATCCAAAAAAACAAAAGATTGTAGCTGAGGCTGAGTGATTTCTATTGTAGGCGCAAACAATTGGTTTTGAATCTGCTCTGCTAAAGTTTTCCCAATGTTAGTAAAAAATTCGTTACAACTATTAGCAGCTACTTCTGGTGAGGCATGTGATTTTAACAAACTCGAGGACGATTCACGTTGTTTTGCTGTGTATGTAACATTTTTTATGATTTTCCATATTTTTTTGGTGTTATGGCCAGCACCTTCTAATAAGTTTTTGTCGTACTTTATCTTAATATTTTTGAGAAGGCTATTACAGAAGTTACGATATCTCTTGTATGTTAGTTGTAAAATAGAGTTATTTGGACAAGATTTAGCCTTCATGTGAAGCTTATCGCGATTTCTCATGCAGCGAATGAGTCCCGGAGTGATCCACGGCTTAATATTTAAGTTTTTTCTGCTTATTTTCACTTTTACAGTGTGTTTTCGTATAATTTGCTGAATTTCGCTTATTAGGTGTGACATACAAGATTCCGCGCTTGCTGAGTCATAAGTAGAAATGAGGTCAATGTTACATAAATCGTCTTCCAAGTTGTTGTGATTTAGTTTGAAGGTGCATGATTCATTTTTTAGTTTAGGCTCCTCACGGCTAAGTATAAGTAAAACGGCTTTGTGGTCAGTCACAGATGAATTTGTTACAAGGGTGATTGCAGGCAAGCTAGACTTAAGCATTACGTGGTCCAAGCATGAGCCACTTTGAAAAGTTGGTAATGTGTGTGCTGGGAGTAAGCCATTGAATGAGCATCGATTTAAGTACTCCTGTGCTGGCCCATCACAACACCCAGGGAGGATGTTAATATTTATGTCACCTACAAGTGCAATATTTTTAAATGATAGTCTTTGAAGGTGAGAGTGCATTGACTCAAGAAAAGTGTCTACACTAAGATGAGGTCTATATACGGCTAAAATAGCAATAGTAGTTTCCACTTTCACTAATAGGCAGCTGCAATCCCGAACGATTAACTCTTCGACAGATATATTTAGATAATTTCTAGCATAAACTACTACTCCATCGTTTTGATTATGACATGTCTTAGTATAATAAGCTGTGTAACCTTCCATACAAGGCAGGTTGCAATTGTGGGAAGAAAGCCAGCATTCTGTAAGGATTATTACGTCACAATCAAAATTAAGCCGTTGTAAGAAAGTGCTGAAATTATTAATATTTTTGTGAATACTGCGAATATTTTGTGTTAATATAGTTAATGCGTTAGAATAAGCAGATATGTGTTGTATACAATTTTCAACATCGCAGGACGTAGACTCGGAAACTGAGAAAGTATCAAGATCGTTAACTATTCTATGAGACATAGTTGTTTAATATTAAGGCTAGACTTATAGTGAACGCGGCGCTCTTAGGCGCCTTCATAATCTGTCGAGTTAATGTACCTTTGTTCGGCTATTTTCTTGGCGGGGCAATCTGGGTCACCTGTCTTGTGATCGCTTGGCTTTTTGTAGCGCAGACAAGTTGCACATTTCGATGCTTGTTCTTTCTTAGTGCATATGTCAAGCCCATCTCCATTTTTGGATGTCTATCCGTGTAAGAATGTCTGTGAGTTTTGTTCTTGTTCTCATGTCTACATTCCTGACTCTGTCTTTGATTATATGATAGTTTAGTGTATGCACAATCAAATCAATAGCATTGTCAATGCCAGGATACAATATTCCATAACAATAAAATATAGGTGCTTGGAATACTCCACTTCTGGCAAGCTGTCTCTCTGCCACCCATAAAATGTAATATTTGTAGTACCTAAGTAGAAACATTGTAAACATCTATATAAAAAGAATGGCCCCGAGTTTCTTGCAGCTTCTTCTCGGTAGGCTCTACATATTTTGGAATGCGGCAGTAGTCTTTAAAGTACATTATAATGAAAAATTGATGTTCATAAGTGCGTCTTTGATGCCTAAATTGAATAAATGTTTTTGACTTTGACTTTGAGGTCATGTTATTCCAGAATTAATGTATTTATGTATCACATAGTTTTTCAGTTTATCCATGACAATCAAATTTTTCCTTTTTATAATATTTGTTTATACAACAGATTTTAAAGTGTTTAGGTCTTGCAAGAGCTAAAATCAGTGTACATACTTAATGCTGTATGAGTCATCTGCTGGGACCACTTTATTGCCGATAGGATACTTGCCTGCATGCATGCGCATGTGAACAATACTATGCAAAATAAGATTTATGGCTTTACCTGCAGCTTGATAATGCTTAGCTTAGAATATAGTATGTCATATGATTGGCTTAAACTGGGAACCATATGTTTTTAGGGGACTTTTATTTTTCACAACTATGCATCATTCTTGCATACATAATTATAAGGAGTTTTCAAGTATTTCACAGTAATGTCTGCTGTAGACGCTAGGGTTCTCTGGAAACCACATTCAAAAAATGTATACCCCTTTCTCTTAGCTTACATCTAATGTGTTTACTGTGGACACATCCCATCAAAAACTGTTGCGTGTCTTCTACTTTGCTGCAGATCTCACAATCTGGTGAATCGACTTTCTTCACGAGGTACTTGAACTGATTGAGTGGAATGTGCCCAGAGCGAAGCCACAGTATAAATTTAGAAAAACAGTACGGAAACTTCACCTACAAATGTTGGAAATGGCTCACTCACACAAACATGCGCATAAAAGAGACCCCTAAGTGACCATCAAGACGAGTTGCTACATATAAGTTTATTTCCGCTTAACTAGGCTTACTTTCCATACTGTTGCATCTATATACTATGGCGAAGCCTACATGCTATTACAATATTCTGTCTGCTAAGTTTAGTCATCAGGAACCATTGCGACCGGGCACCATATGTTGAGATTAGCTACATCTGTACCTCTACCATGAGTTTACAAGATGCTCGCTATCGACTGCCGCGAAAAAATGTATGAAAATATGAACAGTGCCACCTTGCGGTCGATTGTAGAACTAAAATTGACAGCGAGAACGCCAATCACAAGCTTGATAGGTAGGCGAGTATCGAGTATTGACTATAGATGACGTTTATGTTGCCAACTCATGGTAGAGCTACCGAGTGAGTAGCACTCCAAAACTAAAAAAAAAAAACTTTTCGGTTGGTGGCTTGGTGGTAACGTTTTGCTTATTTAATTGAAATTTTCAGATAGTTGGTGGATTCACGGAGCTGACATATTGGAACTGGGATAAGAAGCCTTCCAAGAACGACAACTTGGTTAAAGCTATGGATTGGATTGACATATCTGAAGCGGTTCGTTTACCAAGTCCTTATTTTATTTAACTGATCTTAGTAATAGACATGGTTACCTACTGAAAAACTAATCACTGATGCAACTGTACACAGCATTATAAGAACAAAAGTGAAATGGCAAATAAATTTGTTATGTCTTCAAGAGGAGGGTAGTTTTGGGAAAAGTTAGTCTGGTGCTGGCAACTCAGCCAGTGGTTTTTACCGAAAATTGGTGCGTATATAATAGTGGCGACGAGGAAAATTTTAGAAAAGTGAAAAATTGATATTGTTGTTATTGATTATAAATAATAAAAATTAGTATGGGTATCAAATTTAATGAATTTGATGATGAATCCAGTTTTTAATTCATTGTCAGCGCTTTAAAATTATTCTAAGTAGAACCATATATAAAATATTGGGTTTACCAGTTGATAAGTTTCTTTAATTTTCAGATACATGGGGACTGATGATAACTGCAGAGTGCTAAATAACCAGATGAATTACATTATTATAAACAAAACACGACTGCAAACATGGGTTTAACTTTATTCCAGAGGGTCAAATGTTCCTTTAGCCGTCCCATGGACTTCTGTGGGTTCCGTGCACTGTTTGGTACTAAATGGCGTGTTCCAAAAAATTAACGTGGCTTTTAATTATTTCTACTGATAAATACGGGATTACTCACGTAATACTCGGCACTCAGTGCTAAGCGAGACGTCATCGATGCGGCCGTCTCGAACACTCCTTGAAAAAGACCACCGGATGTGGTTGAAACTATATTCGGACCAATCCAATAAATGTTACGTGAGAAATCCCGTTTTTTTCAGTATAAAATTTGTGTTCCAAATATGTATCTAGCCTGTGCTACTCAAAAAATAATTTGGAACAAAAAACCTGAATACCTGTTTGAGAAGCTAACTTGGATTAGACATATTCACACTGTAAATACATGTCCTTGCTCCTTTTGTCTATACCAAAGCATAAGACATTGTTTTAAATACAGAGCGGAAAATTTGGAATAATCTTCCGCCTCCTGAAGACAAAAAAAGAAACAAAATATAAATGTTGCTGTCTGATCGTGCTAAAAAAATTTGAAACAGCTTTTAAAATACACAAGTGGCCTCAATACATACACAAACACACTCCAACAAAGTAATCTAGGATCAACTTTTATATAATTTGAGATGTAGTTACTGAAGTTTTGTGTAAATAAAACCCGTTTTATTGTTTACATGTCTACTACGCTTGACAAACCTGTGAGCTCAAGCAATGAGTATGCTGACAACCAGCTCTACGTAGACCTAGTTCACACAGAAAACGCTGAGCCTACCCCAATAGCGATAATCATTAAAAGTAAATTTCAAGTAGGCATTATTAATTTAATTACTACCTTGGCAAATGTTAAAAAATTTGTAATATTTTTATGATTTTGGCAATAAAAATATACTTTACGTACCCATTTGCACCTCAATGTGTAAATCTGGTTGTCAATTCAACAAACTCATTGATTGAGAAATATATGACTTTTTATGTCAAGACGTTCACGTCGTGCGCCCGATGTTCAGCACAACGCTTGCCCATGTCAGTTGCAGTGTCACCCGGAGCTTACAACTAGTTTTGCGTGGCGCTGCACTCGTCACCCAGAGACATACATTTTTGAGTCTCTTTCGCTCCGTAATGTCACTTGCTGCAGCGTCCTTCACGCCCTAACACAGTAATGATCGCGCCTATTGCTTCACCGCAGATTTTGACACTGCAGTGGTACCCACCAAGACGGCCTCTTGTACAAGAGACCTGCCGCCTTGTGGGTCGGGTTTCCTCACCTCATTCGATTCGCATGCCGACAGCGTCCTCTCCTATCAGCAAAAAGACTCGCCAAGGTCTTCTACTTCTTACTGGATGGCTTCTGTGACTAAATTGTCACAATTCTGCCAATGTCCGTACATGCTAGTGTCATAAACCGTGAGGAGTTTGTAGATTGTAATCTAAGAATATCATCGGTGATTAAATAAAAATAAAATCAAATAGAATTTTAAAAAAGCCCCCAAGAACAAATTCCACACAAAAAGTGGTCCTTCAAACCAAAACGACGTATGATTCCGAACACGAATTACTTCCGAGGTTACAAATACACATGTTCGGTGATTGGTTTACATTTCAGAAGGAAAGCAGGGATTGGTCCACGCGCGTGCTGCAACGTCTACTATGACAGCTGAGTCATAGCGGCGTGAACGATGTTATAGATTTAGCACGACTTTATTGGGTAATTTTTTCAAGGCAGTTACTCTTCCGGATATTATTTCTTCGTAGCCCATGACCACAGATTACTGAATTAATGACTATAAAACAAAATACAACACAAAAAGGATTATCTATACCCTATAGACTAACACACATTAGGTCACAATAACTATGATTGTTTTAGTATGCATGCTCTCGCCAAGGTCTTGTCTGTACATCTGTACTAATATTGACAGGCCGGTTGGTGCAGTTGGTCGCACCCTGCCTTCTAAGCCGTTGGTCCCTGGTTCGATCCCCGGACAGGTCAAACATTTGTGTGCATGAACATGTCTGTTTGATCTGTGTCTGGGTGTTTATATGTATTTAATATCATATATAAGTATGTAATATCAGTCATCAGGTTACCATAGTACAGGCTATGCCTAGTTTGGGACCTGAAGACCTTTGTGTGAGTGTTGTCCCATATTATTATTATAATATTATAAAGAGGAAAGTTTGGGGTTTTGTATGTAAAAAAAATATTACATGTTTGTAATGAACAAACTCCTACTGGACCAATTTCGAATATTAATCCTACATTAGAATGCTATAGTATCCCTGAGTAACAAGCTATATTTGATAAGAGGTATTCAAATTATCAACGGGATAATTACCATGTACATTTTCTAAGAGTTTAAAAATAAGTTAAAAAAAAGTTTTAAAAATAATGACTCGCAAAAATCTGCCATCGCTCAACATCTCCTGGAGTCAGGTACGAACCACTGGATCGAGTTGTATAACCCCCAGATACTTTCCACAGAACGCCACTACATACCAAGACTCGTCAGAGAAGCGATTGAAATCACGAAGTTTAAAAATTTCAATCGTGAGGATGGTTTTCAACTGTCGAACGTCTGGAATCCAGTGGTACGATTGTGTACAAACAAAAACAGTAATAGTCCCAAGGTTCGAGCTGATACGGTTAGTGTTGTGTGTCGAGATAATACAAAAACTAACAGTGCCAACAATAGTAGTGGACCTCGCATAACAAACGAGTACGGAAGAGGGTAGACCGTTTCGTCTGCTCGTAAAACATTCACCCACCCGCAATTCCTCAGTTCATCCGTGATCATGGCGCTTGCAACAGGCAAGAAATATCGGAAACTCTTAGAAAATATACATGGTAATTATCCCGTTGATAATTTGAATACCTCTTATGTTTGTGACCATGATAGTTTAAAAACTTATAGCTATATTTGATTCATCATCCTTCACCACGCGGGTGACCGCGGAACGATTTAGTATTTTATAAATAACTAAAATGTTTTAAAGAAAGCCTGATTAGCGAGACAATTAGCACGACATTAAAATTTTAGAGAGAAAACTACATATCTTCGGATGGGATTCGAACCCACGTCTCCGTGTCAGACGCCATGACCAACTAGGCCACCGACGCATAACATCTGAGCATCGAATATTAACTCGGTTGATTGTAACCGTCGTATGGGGACAGAGCGACATCTATTGAACAGCTTGACTGCCTTGTCCAACTGAAAGAGATTTTTTTCAGATACTTTTGTATTTTATGTGAGTTTTAATAATTATGTTATTTAATAATATAATAAAAAATTGGATTCTATTATTATATATATATATTTAATAAATTATTTTTTTATTATATATATTTAATAAATTATTAATTTAATAAATTTATTTATATATATATATATATATATTTAATAGTCTAATTCTGGCGCTTCGAAAGCGAGTCTAGAAGTCAGTTTGTATTCTAAAACACTACGTTTTAAATATGTCCATGGACATTACCAATAAAACAAAAAGACGGATTCACATTGACTATACTTTATTATTATGTTATATTGCATTAAACTATCGGTCCGAATCAGCAAACCTCGGCTTCATTCATAAATCTTTTCTGCGTAAACCTGATTCGGACAGATTAAACAATTCATCTGTATTTTTAACAAAAACAAAGTACCAGTAAAATAGGTATACATAATATAACTCAGTTCAACATCCCATCTTATATTTTTTCAATACACTTAAGACTTGCACCAAACATAGCTGCAATACCTATTCGGTGTTACCAGCTTGGTTTATTTTGGATATTCACAAAAACGAATTTATATTTCATCATGCCTAAAATTGAATTATTCTATTAAATTTTGAGTATTTGTACGTGAGTGTAGCGAGCACCAAGTCACATGACGACTAATCTGTCTAAAATATGCCCACAATTGGAGAGATATCTAATTTTAGTGCTGTCATTCGGAAGTGTTATACTAATTTGGATTTTAGTGTTAACAGAATAAGCACTGCCATAATTCAGAGATGTTTAGTTTAGAAACTGCTACAGAATCGATACCAATGTCTACAATCTTTATATTTTTTGCTGATCGTTGTTTCTTAAATGAAGGGGCATTATTCCTCAAAAACAAACAGGAAAACGAGGCAGGGGGCGCTCTCCGACGCGATGGACACACACCACTCAAGAGCCAACAGGGCTTCTTACAATCATCCATTCAAATGGCGCAAGACAGAGCTGGAGAAAAATGGTGGCACAGACTACACACCAAAATCACATCCCTCAGTCATGAGGATACGACTAAGAAGAAAGAAATCCCTCATCCCCCCTCTCAGGGGACTGTCGATTGCGGCGCCATCTTCCGAATGATTTTGATATTAACAGAAAGAAAGGTCTACCCTACTGTTAGTAGAATGATTTGTATTGGAATGAGGATAAATATATTTTCTTTTATACATACAATTACGATGTAAAGTCGAGACGACTTTTTCCCCCAAAAACAACACTAGTTAGCAAATCAAATCTATTCCAAACGAATTGACAATGATGAACGAATGCATTGAGTTGAACTCGCAGTAGATGAAATCAGTTTAAGCATGAAAACGTTACATACATACACACAAACTTTCGCAATTTGTATATTAATATGAGAACCTGGATTACCAAGGTTTACTCGTAAATAGATTTTCTTGGTCTAACCTCAAATCAAACACTCATTGGCTTAGCGTTTCATAACAACGCCATCTATTGACAAGTAGCTTTAGTGTTGATGTCGGTAAAATAGTTTAGTTGTTTAAGCTGATGGCCCTAGTTGCCATAATGATATTGTAGCAGTTTTTCATTGCCCGAAAACACGGATACAACAACGTTTTCTAAAAATGTAACCTAGCTAGATCGATTTATCGCACACAAAACCCCCTGCATATTAAATTTCGTGTTGTTGGGGCCGTTTCCGAGATTCAGATTTTACAAATATACAAGAATTGCTCATTTAAAGGTATTAGATAGTGTCGTATTAATACATATAATATCCGAATAGCACCTCTAACTCCATACAAAACTATTTTAGGCTAGTAAGTTATTTTATAAGTTTCCTTGAAAAATGGCGGTACCATCTTCCCCGCCTTAAATGCTTGGCAAATTTTGCGTTCCTAAATTTTGTCTCATTTTCTTTCTAGCCTTTTCTCTTTCTAAATGCTGTTTTTTGCTAATCATTATAACCCTTTTATAAGGTTTCTTATTAGATTTTACTTTACGAGTCGATTCTGAACTTGAGTTTATACTGCTACTTAGCTGAGCTGTTTTTGATGTAGTCGCACGCGATTTAAGAGTGTTTTTCAAAGGTGTGTCACTGTCACTATTATAACTTTCTTCATCGGTGTTACTCAATTTTGGCTGAGCTGTTTTTGATGTTACTGTTGATTCTTGCGAATATTCCGGATCGTTGTTGAGCAGGTCTTCGTTGGTATGTATGCCGAATTCAGGTCTACCCTCCAAATCTTTGAAGTCTTGAATATTTTCTCGGTCCATTTTGTTAAAGATTTTCAAAAACTGCCAGAATTCTATGTCCGCCCCTCTTATGTTATTTTCGTAAAAGTCTTTGAGTCTGTCGTCGCATTTGTGATTGTGTATAATTGGCTTAGGCAAGGCGAGTCGATTTTCTAAGTTCATCTGAAAATGTACACAAAACAGAATTATATGATAATTTATTGATTCAGGCGTTACTTTGCGGTAATCCATAGTCTCTCTCACTGTCGGACGTCGGTCTAGCGCTCGACGAGTCTACATCGTCCTGAGGATGCCTCGTGTAGAGGCGAAACACGTGTCGAAAAGTTTTTGGTTGATTGTGTTGTTTTGTGTGTTGTTTATTCGGTCTACTTCCTGTTCGCAGTTTGTGCGGGAGGGAGGGTGGTGCACACCGCAACTCGGCCATAAGCATTGTTTTCAGTGGAATTGTCACTAAATATTTATTCTAAAATCACTTTTAAATATTATATATTTAAGCACTAACGCCTGCTGCGAGACTAAACTTCAAACACACCCTCAAATGGGATTTGAACCAGAGTCCGATGATCCGTGTCTAACGGCATGACCGCTAGGCCACAGTGCTAGCTATCTTGTCTTCAGCCCTTGGACTGGTTGAAGTCTCGAGCTAACGCTCCTTACTTCTGCGTAAACTCAAGAGGGAACTACCTCTTGGTAACTGAACCACTGCGCAGGTTGCATTGGGCAACTCCCTGCGTAGGGTATGTTATGCACTTACGTGCTTTCACATACTGTTTGCCACAGTGGCCAAACGTCAATTATTTTTTAATTTTTAATTTTATTTATTTAGTTATCCATACAGCGTTACAATTAGTATTTACATATGTGACATTTCTTATCTACAGTATGGCCAAAATAGGATACAATTAATTAGCATACTAACATATCCGTACTAGTATCTAAATATTACGTAACATTCAAATAATAAAGTAGTACCTACTTGTTTCAAATGAGTATGTACGAGTACATGCCATTATCCGTACTGTATCAATAATTATGAAGTACTCATTGCCGCTTTATAAGTAATGGTTTTGTTTGTTTGTGTGTGTCTGTGTGTGTGTGTGAGTGTGTGTGTGTGTGTGTGTGAGAGAGAGAGAGAGAGAGAGAGTATGATACATTTAATTTAAGTATTCTTATGTATTTCCCTAATGTGGTATTTTACACTATATATAATTTTATCTGTCTTTGAGGATACATTAGTAATGAACAATGTTATGTAAAAACATGTTGGTTCATAAGCGCTATTTATATTTATGTGGTCCCATTTAACATTTGATTAAGATCTGACCAGTAGTTTATTTTTGACAAGTACAATTTGAAAAATTTAATACCGACTTCCATTCTATTCAGTTATTGGAGTGTAACTCAAAAACTACTGGACAGAATTTGATGAAATTTAAACCACATGGACAGCACCCGCTTTCAAACAAAAAATAATTTTGAGAATTCGGTTCACCCAGTCGAAAGTTATGAGGTAACAAACATAAAACATACAGTCGAATTGAGTACCTCCTCCTTTTTGGAAGTCTATCGGATATACGTAATACGATGCAAGGCCGTTTAAAATAAAATAAAAATATATACTACATAAAATGTTTACCTTTGGTTTGATCTTGACGGGCGCAGGTCTAGGCTTCACGCCCGGCTTGTTCTTCCTGTGCTTGTATACCTTGGGCGCGAACGGCTTCTTGTTGGGGTCGTGGCGGCGGCTGTGCAGCTTCAAACCGCTGAAGCTCTGTCATATATAACTTGTAGTTAGTTACGCGAACAGTAGACCTCGCGAGCACACAGCGGCAATATCTCAGTAGTAGTCTCATCCGAATATCTCGGAAACCACCTGACCAATATTGCTCATGTTCGAAATGCCTCTTTCCAGTCAGGTACCTCATGTATGTACCAAATTTTATCAAAATCGGTCAGTAAATAGAGCCGCAGCAAACTTCCCCCTTTTTTAGGAAATGTAACCCCTCGGTCAAAAATCGCAGACGACAAAAAATAGTAGAACATCATACCAAGTTTCGTCAAGATTGGTAGAAAAATGCGACCTGTACACGAAGACAAACATACAACCTAACAAACATACGGACAGATGAAAGTCAATTTGGCCAGTTACAGCAACTCTTCGCTTGCTCGGTCAATAATTATCTATCTATGTTTCTGTTTAATATAACTTTTATTAAATATGTAATTAAGTTATTACCTGACATATTTTCGCGCAGCCATCGCAAGGGAAGACCATTTTAACTCCACGTTTCTTGGCGAGTCGACTGAGTTGGCCCAATCTGTCCACGTAGCTGTTCGATATCTTCAGTTTGCTCAGTTCCTGCTTAGTAAACTCCGGTAGCTCTTCGTAACTGAAAAAAACATTTTGATTATAAATTAGTTTTCTTTAAAAAAACGGAGAAGGGTAAGGATAGGGCGTTGTCTGTTCTTTAATGAGGGAAAGTGAAAAAGAATCTTTTTATTTCTAAAATCTGTTATTCTTAAAGATAACTTTTTAGAAAAAAAAACTCCTTTAGAATGCCTACGCTTAATTTATGACATATTTAACCACAGAACTAATTTGAATTCACCTACTCAGGGGTAAAATTTCCTTAGATTATTTACAACATAAAATGCTTCAACAGTCGAGTTCTTCTGACTGATAATAAATAATAATATAATCGTTTACTTCAACCAACTTGAGTCATAAGTTATTAAAACAATCATTTACATTTAATTTAAATTAGAAAAACCTTATATATATTTATAAATGAACCCCTATTTCTCCTGGTCACGCTATAACTTGAGAACGGATGGAACGAACTAGCTAATTCTTTTTTTATTGTTATGAGAAGGTTCTTATGAAAGAAAAACCAAGAAAAGAGATGAGGTTATAGCGAGGCCGAAGGTCAAACCTACTAAGCGAACGAATTCGCGGGCAGTCGCTAGTATTTCTATAAAAAATTAAAAGTACGTTGTTGACTGGAGCTGACAAAACTGACATAAAGCCGTCATTTCAATCAACATTTGAATGCAACTGAGCTCCAGCTGGGCTATTATGTATTTCAGTTGCTAACAAATGTTGATTGACATACATACATACATAAAATCACGCCTCTTTCCCGTAGGGGTAGGCAGAGACCACGGATTTCCACTTACTACGATCCTGACATATCTCTTACGCTTCATCTATACTCATCAATCCTGGCCTTTTTTCAGAACGTCTTCAATCTGATTTCGGAACGTTCGCCTAGGTCTTCCCCTTCCAACACTTCCGTTTACTTGTCCCATGTATACCTGTTTAGTCATTCTCATTTCATTCATTCTCTCCACATGTCCAAACCATCTTAACATACCTTTCTCGATTTTTGTCACTACACCCTCATTCACACTACATCGTTCCCTTGTCACACTATTCCTTATCCTGTCACTCCGTTTCACTCCAATCTTGCTCCTCAATGCTCTCATCTCCACAGCATTTATTCTACTTTCATGCTTTTTCTGCCACACCCAACTTTCACTACCATACATCAGTGTCGGAACCAACACTCCCCCATGAACAGCCAGACGAGCCTTTTTAGACACCTTCTGACTGCATAAAAGCATGTTGATTGAAATCTAAAAAAAAAAATGGCGGCCCTATGTCACTTTTGTCAGCTCCAGTCATCAACTTCCTAGCATTTTTGCTTACTGGAGTTGTCAAAACTGACATAGAGCCGCCATTTTTCAAGATTTCAATCAACATTTGTTAACAACTGAGACACATAGCCCTGCGGTCTGCTGCACGTTACCTTATATCAACTGCGACAGTTTCCACGATCCACTCCTTCCCCTTCTTGACAAGTTTAGTTTTGGCGATGGTCTGGTCCCGCCGTGCGCGATTCCTCTTGTCCAACTCGATGGCAGCGTTGTGGTTCAGAATCTTCACGGACGGGATTATCTCCATGAGAGTGCCTTTGTCGTCCACTTTGTAACAGTAACGCGAGCCTGCAAACAAGTTCATCCACGTTGGTCGGCTGGCGCTGTTGGTAGCAATACTAGCAATTGGTAGACGAAGAAGGGGTGGAAGAAGGCGATTTAATGATAGTCGCCTTCTCCGTACCAGTGGTGAATAGCGAGATAGGCGCGGAGACGCCTGCACCTATGCACCACCTTATTCGGGCGGCAATGGCTGAGCACTCCTGGTCATTCCCTAGCCCCTCCTGGAGGCGTGCAGGCCCCGCTGTAAAAGCGGGCGGTCGTCGGTGGGGGACTGGACGTAAAGGCTCCGCCAACCCCCCAGTTCTCCCCCACAAAGACGAAGCCGTAGTGCCGCTGGGTTAGTTTTGTGGGTATACCGGTCGTACCGGGGAGTCCCACATACCCCTCCCTATCCCCGAATGGGGGGGATGCATAATGCATTTTCCGCGCCTCAACAAAATAAAAATTGGTAGCAACCTGCTTTCCGAGCCGGGTTCCAGCCCCGAATAGGTCGCACATTTGCGTGCACGAACATGTCAGTTTGAGCTGTGTCTGGGTGTGTATAAACAAAACACGCAGAAGCTTGCAAGCAATTGGAAAAGACCAGAAAGTAGCCACCTACAGCGACAGACTGGGCTGTTGCACAGACTGTTGTTACAGGAGAGAGACTAAACTGGGCAATCAACACATTCACACCGTACAAAACGCCAGGTTTGGACGGGATATTCCCAGGACTCCTACAATGGAGTGAACATCATATAAACGAGACATTGAGTGCTATCTTCAAGGCATGTCTGGCGCACAGATACATGCCCAAAGGGTGGAGAGAGGTTAAGGTCTTGTTTATACCAAAGCCCGGTAAGAGTGACTACACAGAAGCAAAGGCTTATAGACCGATAAGTCTTACGTCTTTTCTCCTGAAAACCCTGGAGAGGCTCTGTGATAGGTACATCAGAGACACAGTTCTCATTACCGCGCCACTTCACCCAGAACAGCACGCTTACAGCGCAGGTAAATCTACCGAATCCGCCCTACACAGTGTTATACACAAAGTAGAGCGAGATATTAAAAGTAAAAATTTATGTCTAGGGGCTTTCATTGATATAGAAGGAGCCTTTGACAAAACTAACTTTAGCAGCATCAGAGCAGCACTGCTTAAACATAAAGTAGACCTGACCCTGATCGATTGGATCATTAACATGCTAGAATTAAGGGCGATACGTATTGATTTAAACGGCACGACCAGGGGAGTGGTGGCCAAGGGGTGCCCCCAAGGAGGTGTCCTGTCCCCGCTCCTATGGAATCTAGTAGTCAATGATCTAATCACCAGGCTGAATACAAGTCGCTTCTTCACGGTAGGGTATGCAGACGACCTCGCAATACTAATATCAGGCCATTTTGCCAGTGTGGCATGTGACCTGATGAGAAATGCGTTAAAGGTTGTCGAAAAATGGTGCATAGAATACGAACTCTCCGTAAACCCAGCTAAAACCGAACTGGTGATGTCCACTAACAAACGAACCCTAGGCAGGTTTACACTACCTAGCCTATTTAACAAGCAACTGAAACTGTCAGAAGAAGTGAAATATCTGGGAGTCACACTAGTCAGCAAGTTGAATTGGGCCAAGCACTTAGAGAACAAGTTAATCAAGGCCAGTATTTCGTTCTGGCAATGCAGAAGGATGATAGGTAAAACATGGGGACTAAGCCCTAAGATCACCCTGTGGCTATATAAAACGGTAATCAGACCTTCACTAACATATGGTGCAATTGTGTGGTGGCCCAGAACCACCCTGAGCACCACCAAAACCAAGCTACAAACCTTTCAGAGACTTGCCTGTGTAGCCACAACAGGCTGCATGCGCACTGCACCAACCGCCGCGATTGAGGCCCTGATAGGCCTGACCCCGCTACACCTATACATACAACAAGAGGCCGCGGCGGCTGCGTACAGGCTAAAGGCACTGAACCTCTGGTATCAGGATCAATTAGCACCCCATACAACAATCATAGAAAACTTTGCAGTTGGAAACCCCTTAATAAAGTATATCTATGATAGAGTACAAAAGCAACACTTCTTTACAAAGAGCTACCGCGTACAACTAAATGAAGAGCCAAGCGACTGCTCAGGTATTCATGAAGTCAGAATTTACACAGATGGCTCCAAGATGGCAACAGGCACCGGAGCGGGAGCGTTCTCGGAGGAACTAAACATACACATAGCAACAGGGCTAGGTAAACACAACTCTATATTCCAAGCAGAATGTGTGGGTGTCATCCAAGCCACAGCAGCAGTAGGTACATTGCAGGAAGGTAACCAATAGTAATATTAGGATACTCTGCGACAGCACTGCGGTACTACGAGCCCTAAATAGATACGACCACTCTTCGGGGCTGATCATACAATGTCACCGACTATTGGAGGAAGTAAGTAAACATAACAATAATGTCACACTCCAATGGATAAAGGGGCACAGCGATTCCAGAGGTAACGATGCGGCTGATGAGCTAGCAAGGAGAGGTTCCGGTATGACGTGTGCAGGACCAGAACCAATGATCCCCCTACCTTTCAGTCAAATTCGTGCATGGATTCGCAAAAAAACTAAGGACCAGCATCAGAACTACTGGGCAAGTATCGAGGGTTGTAGGCAGTCGAAGGAGGCTTTTCCGATTCTAAATCTGAAATTCTCCAGAAAACTCCTCAATCTTAAAAGAAACAATGTACGACATATCGTCGGAATTATGACCGGTCATTGCTCCTTAAACAAACACCTGTTTAATCTAGGTGTTACAGACAGCCCCCTATGCAGAGGCTGCATGGAGGCGGAAGAAACAGCTGCGCATCTGCTCATCGAATGCAGGAGCGTGGCGGCACAAATGGCAGCTAACCTCGGCTCGCCGAGGACAGTGTGGGAAGCCTGCGCCAAGCCGAAGGAGCTGCTGGCTTTCCTGGGCGACACCGGGTGGCTGGACTGATCAGCGTCACCCGGCTATCACGCAAAATGGGCCGCGCCACAGCGGCCTGGTTGCGGAAAAGAGCCAGCCCACCAAGTACCAAGTAAGTAGCCACTTTTACTAATAATTTCAACCGTGAAAAACTAGGCTAACGATGGCAATGATCTCCAAAACGTTGACTAAGTAAACAAGGGGCCTAAGCGGGGCCTGGGTACGGCGCGGTCTGCGGATCTCCTCATTTCTGATTAGATAACGTAGAGAGACCCCGAGCATAGTCCCCTAGTCTCTCTAACGGAAGGTTGGAGTGAGGAAACTGTCCTGGGTCCGTAACATCCGGCCATGGACCGGGATAAAAATGGGCTATAGAACTGTTCCTACTCCCACCTCTTAAGGTAGTCATGTTTCAACCTAACGCTTAAATTTGGTCGCCTAAAGTTAACCTAACGTTTTGATGGCGTAGTATCAAATAGTTCACTCAATTCGCGTACTTTGGCGTGTATTTTGACACTAAGTTTCATTGTTCCAATGCTAAAGTTTTTTTGAAAATCCCTACACCCATCTCGTAAAATAGTCATATTGCAACCTTATCATTAAATTTGGTTGACCGTTTTGTGTCGGTGGGAGTACGATAGTGAGTATGATTATTTATATAATCAATCAGCCAACCTCCAATAGTGGGGAGGCACCTATAGAAGAAGATGGAGAAAAATGGAAGGGATCAGTTGTCCAACTGATCCCTGTCTAGATACCAAATAATGAGTAAGTATTGACAATGTTGAGGGCCTTGCTGACATAGTTCTTTTTGCGGATGATACTTCTCTGATTTTTAAAGTAGATAGGAAAGATAGAGAACTAGTTCAAGTCAACAACGCGTTAACTATTGTTTCAAATTGGTTCGCCGCAAACAACCTGCTTCTCAACGCAAAGAAAACGAAATGTTTAAAATTTTCCATGCCTAATGTAAGACATATAGAGCCAAACGTATTACTCGACGGAAATAAATTGAAAATTGACAAGGCAATAGTCTTTCTAGGTATTAGCATAGACTCTAAATTACAATGGGGTCCTCATATTGATGCACTATCTGGAAGACTGAGCTCAGCTGCATATGCGGTTCATAAAATTAGGCAATTGACAGATATAGCTACTGCTCGACTGGTCTACTTTGCTTACTTCCACAGCATAATGTCATATGGTATCCTGCTGTGGGGGTCAGCGGCGGACATAGAGACAGTTTTTATATTGCAAAAGCGGGCAGTTCGAGCCATCTACGAAATGGGTCCCCGCGAATCCTTAAGACAAATGTTCAAAGAAATAAATATATTAACTCTTCCATCTTTGTATATCCTAGAAAATATAATGTACGTTCGTAAAAATATAAAGAAGTTTAGAATAAATAGTGATATGCATAATATTAATACTAGAAATAAGGATAGGATAGCTGTATCTAAATTTAGACTCACGAAAACTAAAAATAAGTCCTTCTTAGGAAATTGTGTACGTTTCTATAATAAAATCCCGAAAGACATTACTGAGCTCACTGAAGGGAAATTCAAGTTACGTGTCAAAAATATACTAATGAAAAAAGCCTATTATAAATAATTGAGTCACTACTTAGAAGACAAAGATGCCTGGAAGCTTTCCACTTCTGCCTAGTAGCCAACTATTGAATAAATTTGTTATTTTAATACTACTCATATGTAACCTCAATGTACAAAGACTTGAAAAAATAATGGCCCACGAGTTTCTTGCTGCTTCTTCTCGGCGATGGTTCTTTTCCGAAGACAGCGATAGAATCATTTAAAAATTTTGACGTTCATAAGAGTGTCTATGATGCCTAAACTGAATAAATAATTTTTGAATTTTGAATTTTGAATTTTGACAATGGTAAAGGAAAAACTGAGCTGTCTACAGACTTCCAAAAAAAAGAGGAGGTACTCAACTCGACCTTTTTTTTTTGTTCGTTACCTCATATCTTTGGACTGGGTGGACCGATTCTCACCCGCTTAAATTTCATCAAATTCGGTCCAGTAGTGTTTGAGATACACATCCTATAACTGAATAGAATGGAAGTTTTAAATTTTTCAAATTGTACTTGTTTTCAACGTCAGAAAATAGAAGAGGAAAAAAGATACTAAAATATATTTTCTACGGAACATTACAGAAAGAAATATTATACTTAAGTATAATATGACTTAAACTAAATATATAGACTTAGACTACTTTAAAAACGAGATATTTACCATGTATTGTATTTATTTTGACCTCTCGATGATCGAGTTCCAAGTGACTTTTGTGTCAGTGGTAATAAGCCGGAACGCTAGAAACGTGTGCGGAAGAGGGTAGACCGTTGCGTCTGCTCACAACAACACCTACCCGCAGATACTTCAGTTTACTCGTGAACATGGCGCATGCAACTGTGCCCAAATATCGAGAGCTCACAATAAATACAATACATGGTAAATATCCCGTTTCTAAAGTTACATTCTTGCATTAGTGACCAGCAGGGCTATTATGTATCTCAGTTGCTAACTAACGTTGATTGAAATCCTGATGAATGGCCGCTCTATGTCAGTTTTCACAACTCCAGTAAGCAACAATGTTAGTAAGTTGATGACTGGAGCTGACAAAAGTGACATAGAGCGGCCAGTTTTTTTCGATTTTAATCAACATTTGTTAGCAACTGAGATACATAATAGCCCTACATATCAGTTTGAAAACGTATATATCAATACCTTCAGAATTGTCCTTTCTGTCTGTAATCCTGTTGTACGGTATCTTGACTTGGATGCCATGTTTCTCGAGCATGTGCTTGCGGATACTGGAGCTCGCCACGTGGGCGCAGACGGGGCATTTCGACAGTGTTGTCTTATTGCAATAGTCAAAATGACTTTGGCAGTGCGCAAATAGTTCTTCTTTTGACGGATATAGCTGAAAAAATGTGTAGCAACAGAGTTATCAGTCAGCAGAAATTATACCATTAGTAATTAAAGAAACGATACTTACCTACAGTTTCTAGAATGTTTGCCAAAGTTTGATCAGCTAGCAGACGGAATACTGATCGCTGATTGGTCACATATCGCGTCATGGAATACTATTGACCAATGAGCGTTTAGTATTTAGTTGGTCAACTAATCAAGGCGTATAAAAACGTACCAGAAACTGGGGATTAGTGTGCTATCAGACAGAGGGCGCTCAACGCGTTCGCGCGGTCAGTTTTGCGTTCGTTGCGTTCTATTACGTTACATAGATATACCCACAGTCTACACACAGTTGACCGCCGCGGTCAGAACGCATCCTGTTTGGGTTTGGGCGTGAACGCTCTCTGTCGCATAACACCCTTAATTAATGCTGTTTATTAAGATTGTTATTATGTTTCAATCATGAGCAATATTCAATTACTAAATACAATAATAAAATATTTTTTCACAAAGAATGGAACGGATAGTGACAAAAAAATTCTCAATTTTTAGTGACCCTCTACTTACGGGATTGATTATTCATGATGATATCACCAAGATAAATCAAAACTTTTCAGTTATAGGAGTGTAGCTCAAAAACGGCTTGACCGAATTTGATGAAATTAAGGCACATTACAGTTACGCCGGTACAAAGTAAGCCACATTATTCGTACCTTATTGGTATTGAATCCTAATATTAAGAAGAAATACTTCATTGTTTGTTAGATTGTAATGGAAACGCAAAAAAACTACTTAACCGATTGAAAAAAATCTTTCACCAGTAGAAAGCTATATTATTTTATTTATTTATTTTATTTTTTATTTATTTATTATTAGGAAGACTATCGACTATATAATAATAAGTTGTACATTTTCGTAGGTAACATAAAGTCATTTAAAAGTCTCCACTGTTAGCAATATTGTAGAATTAAAGGTTAATACAATTGCAAATTAATAATTTAACAATGGTAGATAGATCTCGCTTGCAGTTAATTAGGTACTATCGATATACATTATAGCCTTATTTGTTAAATCTTACATCTATACACATTAAAGAATTTTTCACCAAGTTGTTTTCTTAACTTATGCTGTTGTAGAATAAATCAAGGTCAACGTTGTTTTCGTTACAAAGTGAATTAAAAGAACTACATGCTCGGCTGATAAAGCTGTTCTGCCTATAGTTAGTAGATGCTAGAGGTAGACTAAACAGTTGTTTATTGCGTAAAGACTTGCCTATGAGAGACTACGCCTGAGTAACATACGCTATATTTGATTCATCATCATCATCCCCACGCGGGTGAAACCGCGGATCGCAGCTAGTAATGCATATTATAAAATAAACATACCTTAAAGCAAATATAGCACTGGCGTGTTTTGAATGTCAACATTTTCTTCCCCGTCGTTTCATTATCAGAATCTAAATTTGGCTCGTAATCAGCATTATTCTTATCTGATTTATCAACATCTGCGGTATTATCATTTATTGAAGCATTACTGCGAAGTACTCTCTTATTTAGATCATTTGTTGAGTCATGTTTGGCATCTCCATTTGTATCAGCTGTAGAGTCTGTTTTGTCATTTTCACATACATTTTTATCATTTGTGGAGCCTTTGTCATTTTCACATACATTTTTATCATTTGTGGAGCTTTTGTCATTTTCACATACATTTTTATCATTTGTAGAGTCTATGTCACCTTCAGGAATGTTTTTATCATGTATAGAATTATTTAAAGGATTATTGCCTCCAGAAGAACTATTTATTGAGATTTTAGCGTTTTCCATATTGCTATCATTAATTGAATCCTTACTCCCTGTGTTTTCCACTTTATTATTTATTGTGATGCTTGACACATCTACTATTTCTCTATCCGACTGTTTGCTTATTTCATTGTTAACATCACTTATAGTATCATAATTTTCTTGTATAAAAATTTCGGTAGCATTGTTTAATGAAATGTCATTTATTTTGGTAGCATTGTTTAATGAAATGTCATTCATTTCAGTAGCATCGTTTAATGGAATGTCATTCATTTCGGTAGCATCGTTTAATGGTATTTCATTCATTCCGGTTGCATCGTTTAATGAAATGTCATTCATTTCGGTAGCATCGTTTAATGGTATTTCATTCATTCCGGTAGCATTGTTTAATGAAATATCATTCATTTCGTCTGATACCTCCTCTTTGATGATAGCGTTGGATGATAGATCGTTAGTATCATTCACCGTGTTTTCATTTGATGTTAAATCATTAGTAACATTTGAATCTATCACCAAATTCGTGTTACTTGATAACATATCATTCGTATAATTTACATCATTCGTTTCGTCCAATGTTTTATCTTTATTGGTACAAGATGATGTTATGAGATTAGTTTGTGTATCATCAGCGGATTTATTACTACTTTTAAGATCATTTACTTCAGTACCTTTGTCAGTGGTCGTTTTGTTGGTGGTTGCATGAGGCTTTTGCTTGTAATATGTTATTGTTTTGACTGGTTCTGAAAATTTCAAGAAACAATTTATTTTGTTTTTCTAATAACGCGCATGAATGAACTGATGGAGAAAACAATGACAAAAAATAAACAAGAGAAATAACTATATATATATATATATATATATTATGTTCAAAAACGTTCCATTCCTATGCAATGCAGGTTGTGTTATATATAAAAGTATGACAGAAATGGTAATAACTTTTAATACGTAAACATCGATGGCAAATACATTATATTACATGGCTTGAGATAAACTACACATCGATGACAATACTTTAGTTCAAATGGAGGGGCAGAGTTATGAATAATATGATAATTAACCAAATAATTAATAAATAAGTCGTGCGGGCAGTCTTTGGGTACTATTCTAACTATTCGAATTAAAGGTGTTTCAATAGGGACGCGCGAACTATGACAGCGCATAGCAGCCATCTTGGTAAAGCGATAGCTGTCAAATTTGACAGGAACACACATTTAGGACGGATCCCAATAATCTATCTAACCACAGTTTTGCTTACTACCGATAGAAATTTGACATAACGTCCATACAAATAGTGTCAAATATCTATCTTTAGTAAGGAAAACCGGCGATAGATAGATTATTGGGACCGGCCATTAGTCCTGACATTTCACCACGGAACGCTACACGCTTCAACAACGCGTACAAATTGTTAAAATGTAATATCAAAATCAGTGCTCTATTCGCCTAACGTTCCATGCATTGCGTCCAATTTATGGCGTTCGTGGCTACCATGGCGATACCGGACGATGATAACAAAAATTTTATGACATGGGTTAGATGGTATGGATTTCACAAACATGTGACGGCGCCACATAGAGCGCGGGAAACATTAAATTTATTGGATGAGAAATTCGAAGGCTTCGTCATGTCGCGTGGTGGCGACATCAACTGGCCACCAAGATCGTGTGACTTAACACCGCTCGACTAGGGGTTACGTGAAGTCTCTAGTCTATGCAGACAAACAGTCAATTGCCGCCCTGAAGGCCAACACAACTCGCGCTCTACGTGAAATTGAGCCCCATTTATGCGAAAATGTCATCCAAAATTGGTCCACCAGGATACACCACCTACAGCGGAGTCGCGGGCGGCCATTTGGCTGAAATTATATTCCATACATAATGTCAGCGAATATCCTTTAAAATAAAATAAAAATTGTGGCAATATCACTTAAACATGTTTTTTTATTTAACACACAATCAATAGAGAGGTAACGCCTAAAGAAGGTTTCACATCAAAACTAGATTATCTATGACAAAGCGTTCAGTAACGGTGACGACGATGATGACGTCATAGCGTTCCATAGTTTTTGGTCATCTAAAAAGTGCTCAACGCGCCAAGTGTTCACTTCACAACTTGTTTCAACAATGTCTCCCTTTATCCACTTACCTTTTCTCCTACCCTCTTTGACAGCAGCCGCCTTCATGCGTTCATTGTACACCTGTCTCACTTTCTCCAACTCGTAAACCTCTAGCCGTCTCTTTCTCCTCAATATCTTGGCCTCTCGCTTCAACTTTTTCTCCAACAGCTTGGCCTCGCGTTCCTTCTTGCGCTCTTGTATTTCGGAGTCCCGGATTTGTTTTGACTTTTGTATGATTTCTTTAACTTTTTCAGTCACATACGTGAGTTGGATTTTGTTCACTTCGTCTTGGTTTTGTTCTGGAGCTAAACAGATGATTTATTGGTAATTAATTATACATTCCGGTAATTATTCAAATCACAAAACATATTAATAATACTAATAGGGCTTTGGATGACGCGATTTTACCGCATCACTCCACTCACGATTTCAGACCACGTCTATCACGTTTGCCAATAAATACGACATAATCTAGCGCTAATGGGAGCCTTAGACGCTTTTCTAGCTCCGTATTTACGGGCTAGTACAGATTAAACTGATATCCACTCGATATTGATATATAGAAGACAAAGATGCTTGGAATACTCCACTTCTGGCAAGCTGTCTCTCTGCCACACATAAAATGTAATATTTGTAGTACCTAAGTAAAAACATTGTAAACATCTATATAAAAAGAATGGCCCCGAGTTTCTTGCCGCTTCTTCTCGGTAGGCTCTATATATTTTGGAACGCGGCGGTAGAGTCTTTAAAGTACATCATAATGAAACATTGACGTTCACAAGTGCGTCTTTGATGCCTAAATTGAATAAATGATTTTGACTATGACTATTGTACTGCGGGGCTACCGCGGTGTGCCGTGTTGCTCGTGTCAAGTTTCCGGACACTGACCGAGCACCACGAACTAACGCGAGTATACCTGCATGGCAAGTGCGGGTCGAGACGCGACCGGCACGTTTAGGACTCTCATTGCAAAGCTGGGCTGCTTCAGCAGGGGTAACCATCGGCCCCGAGTCATGCGTAACACACGCATTTGCTGGCACCAATATAAGACCCCAAGATTATACGAGTTGTGTTACAGAGCGCATAGACTTTCTGAAGCAGAAAGTCTATGCGTGGGCGAGTCGTATTCGTCGTTATAGAGAGCGTGTGGACAGATATGGCATTTGCTGGCACCAATATAAGACCCCAAGATTATACGAGTTGTGTTACAGAGCGCATAGACTTTCTGAAGCAGAAAGTCTATGCGTGGGCGAGTCGTATTCGTCGTTATAGAGAGCGTGTGGACAGATATGGCATTTGCTGGCACCAATATAAGACCCCAAGATTATACGAGTTGTGTTACAGAGCGCATAGACTTTCTGAAGCAGAAAGTCTATGCGTGGCGAGTCGTATTCGTCGTTATAGAGAGCGTGTGGACAGATATCGTCAAAATCGCCTCTTCCAAAGTGACAAAGAAAGTTATATGATTATTAACGGGATATTTACCGTGGTAAGGTTGTGGAATGAGCTCCCGATATTTCGGCGCAGTTACATGCACCATGTTCACGGGAAGACTGAAGAATGCGGGTGGTTGGTCAAAAAGTTTAAAAGTTAGGTGCAGACATAACGATCTACCCTCTTTCTTAGTCTTTTGCTACGGTTATCACTGGAACTCGAACTCGATCCTAAGTCCCGACAAAACACACTCACTGTATCACTGCGTATAGTATTTTGAACACATTTTGAACGCGGACTTTTATTTTTAAAATACTGGATTCCACGCACTGGCGAGTTGAAAACCATCACCTCGATTGAAATTCTGGCATTTCGAGATCTCAATAATTTCCTTTACTAGCCTTGGTATGTAATGGCGTTCGGTGGACAAGATTTTAGGGTTATGGAATTCAATCCAGTGGTTAGGACCCGCGTCCAGCAGATGCTCAGATGCAGATCGGGAGCTCATTCCACAACCTTACCACGGTAAATATCCCGTTAATAATCATATAACTTTAGAGAACAACCGTGATAGTTTAAAACAGTGTTTGACCAAAGGAAGGTCTATAGAAACCGGGATGGAAATGAGCAACGTGTAAGCGATGGACAGCTACCAGATGCAAAGGTCATGTTAAACTTTTGGCGTGGCATCTGGTCGGTGCCTGTCGAGCATACGGAGGGTGATTGGATAAGTATCGTTAAAAAGTCGTGTGAGTCTATCGAAACCATGGGGGCTGTATCTATCAGCCCCGTAGACGTTAGTTGTGCCATACGTACGGCTCAGAACTGGAACAGTCCTGGTCCGGACGGCTTACACAACTTTTGGATAAAATGGATTAGATGCTCGAATGTTTGGCAATACAATTCCAAAAAGCTCTCGAGCTCGGTTCCTTCCCAAGTTTTTTTGAATACTGGTGTTACCATTCTGCTCCACAAGTCCGGTAGTACCACGGAAGCCAAAAACTATGGAACAATCACGTGCTTACCTACACTGTACACGATCTTGACATCCACTCTTAGATCAAACATTTATTTCGATCTCGGTTTTATCTACGAAAAACGCCAAGTTTCATAGTCAGTCAAAATCATTTATTCAATTTAGGCATCAAAGACGCACTTATGAACGTCAATTTTTCATTGTAATGTACTTTAAAGACTCTACCGCCGCGTTCCAAAATATATAGAGCCTACCGAGAAGAAGCGGCAAGAAACTCGGGGCCATTCTTTTTATATAGATGTTTACAATGTTTCTACTTAGGTACTACAAATATTACATTTTATGGGTGGCAGAGAGACAGCTTGCCAGAAGTGGAGTATTCCAAGCATCTTTATCTTCTATATAATGTCGAACTTTATAGTAAGCTTTTTTTATTAAAACGTTTTTTACAGTCAACTTGAATTTGCCCTCTGTGAGCTCAGTTATGTGCTTTGGGATTTTATTGTAAAACGCACACAATTTCCTAGGAATGACTTATTAGTCTTCGCAAGTCTAAAACTAGGTACAGCTATCCTATTTGTATTTCTAGTATTAAAAGTGTGGTGATCACTATATAACTTATATTTATGTAAATGTTTACGAACATACATTATATTTTCAAATACATATAAGGAAGGCAACGTTAATATATTGATTTCTTTAAATAAATCTCTCAAAGATTCACGGGGACCCATTTCGTATATAGCTCTAATAGCACGTTTCTGAAGGATAAATCTGGTCTCTATATCAGCCGCTGAACCCCATAGCAATATCCCATATGACATTACGCTGTGGAAATATGCAAAATACAAGTTTGTCAACAAAACCGAGGAATAGGTCAATCGATATGCGTTATTTATATTCCGTTGACATCCGTGTTGTCATTTTATAATAGATATGATTTCGATAAATTGTCGACCTCGACAAAAACGTATCGAGATAAGATCCATGCTACCGACTATTGAAATCATTCGATATATTTAAATAACTTATCGATTCGGTAAATTTATCTATCGAAGATCCAACTCGCACAGCTGAGACGGTTCGCTCGCTCGGTCAATAATTGATGAATGGCAAATGTACAAATGTACGAGTCCACTTATAAAAAAATCCAGCTTACCTTCCTCCTTGACCTTCTTCCGGAAGACATGGTTGAGCAGGAACTCATCGAAGTTGTTAGTCTGCTGGTTGTGGTCGTCCGTCAGCAGACACTCGGCCAGGTCTTCGGAGAGCACGTGCTTGGAGTACGGCAGGAGGTTGTTCTCTATGTTGGGGTCTTCTTCTACAACAGACAAGACAAATATACAGGTTAAATATTCCACAACTATCACACAACGCCATGTAGTCCCAAGCTAAGCGGAGCTTGTGTTATGGGTACTAGACAACTGATAAACATACTTATATGTTTCTAAATACATACATATTATAGATAAATTACACCCAGACACAGAACAAATGATCGTGCTCATTACACAAACATTTGTCCTGGGTGGGAATCGAACCCACGACCTCCGGCATAGCAGTCAGGGTCACTAACCACTAGACCAACAGGTTAAGAGGTTGTAGTTTTCATCGTTCCCGACAGATTTGACTTTTATCAGGTTATTTTCTAAGAATGTTAAATTTGTAGTATAAATAAGGTCGCTAACTTATAATATGGCAAGAGAGATCGAATATCTCTTCCGACCAATCAGAGCAGAGTTCACAATAGTGAACTCTGCTCTGATTGGTCCGTGGCAAGTGTTTATGTCCACAGAGTTACAAATAAGTAGACACGCTAAAATTAACTTTTAATTATATTTGAATATGATGATAAGTGAAAACTGGACCCTATTACTAAGACTCCGCTGTCCGTCCGTCTGTCACCAGGCTGTATCTCATGAACCGAGACAGTTAGACAGTTGAAATTCTGACAGATGATGTATTTCTGTTGCCGCTGTAACAACAAATATTAAAATACAGAATAAAATAAATATTTGAGGAGGCTTCCATACAACAAACGTGTTTTATTGCTCGTTTTTGCTCGATATTGACAACGGCACAGGCAGGTACACGCTTGAAATATTCACAGAATATTTAGTTACATATTCACTTTGAAAATACATAATTTAAAAAAAAAAAAAAAATTATTTAGCCTCCCCTCTCATACAACAATAATGTTATTTTTAAATTTTCTTTTGGTTTAAATAACGATGACAGGTAGAAACTTGAAATAATTATTATAGTACGGAACCCTTCGTGCGCCGTCTCCGTCCGACTCGCACTTGGCCGGTTTTTTATATCATACAATATGATCTTCTTGAACTTAAATGTTAATTAATTTCAAATAATTACTTGAATGACGAATACTCGACGAAGAGTGAGTGAGACATATTAGAAAGAGCAAGACAAACATACCTTCCACAACTTCCTGTTTGGGTATATCTATGATGTGTATCTCTTCGCAAGTGTCCAGGTCTAACGGTTCGACCTTTATCTCGACGGATGGCTTGCTGACTTTCCTGTAAAAAAGGAATTCACAGTTTGGCATAACCTCAACAATGCAAAACGTCAAAAACACACGGAACGTGACAGATCTTTAAGGGCAGCACCCTTAGACAGAGAGCAGTCAACGCGTTCACGCGGTCAGTTTTGAGTTCGTTGCGTTGTATAACGTTACATAGATATACACACAGTCTAACCACAGTTGACCGCCGCGGTCATAACGCCTCCTGTTTGGGTATATCTATGTAACCTAATACAACGAGCCATGGAGAGGGCTACGCTCGGGGTTTCTCTACGTGATCGAATCAGAAATGAGGAGATCCGTAGACGAACTGAAGTCACCGACATAGCTCAGAGGATTAGCCAGTTGAAGTGGCAGTGGGCAGGGCACATAGCACGCAGAACAGATGGCCGATGGGGCCAAAAGGTTCTAGAGTGAAGACCAATGGTACGATACGTGGCGTTGCGTCTACGTTTTACATATATATATTGTGGCATGCCCCATTAGTGCGTTGCGTCGTCACACGCGACGTTTCAACGGATCGACGGACAAGAGACGAGGCGGGAGGGAGGGTGATGCGCTGTGCTGTCGGAGCTCGTTCGAGGAGTTCGACAGCGTCCCACTGCCTGAAGGGCATCTTGGGTAGCGACGTCGTGCATAGACGCAACGCAGATGTGGCATGCAATGCGTTGAACCGTTGCGACGACACGACGCGACGCACTAATGGGGCATCACTCTTAACTAATTTATATGCCAAAACATTGGTACTTTTCGCGCGCAGATGCCACGATATCACCTATCTTTACTAATACAGTAGGTACCTAGTTTTAGACTTGCGAAGACTAATAAGTCATTCCTTGGAAATTGTGTGCGTTTTTACAATAAAATCCCAAAGCACATAACTGAGCTCACAGAGGGCAAATTCAAGTCGACTGTAAAAAACGTTTTAATAAACAGCTCATTATAAAGTCCGACATTATTTAGAAGACAAAGATGCTTGGAATACTCCACTTCAGGCAAGCTGTCACTCTGCCACACATAAAATGTAACATTAGTAGTACCTAAGTACGTGTCACAGTGCACCCTAGATACATGACAGTTTGTACTGTTGCACGTGAACGACACGTTACGTTACACGCGCGCAGTTATTCGTGCTAGGCACACAGAGGTTATAAATAGTAACTTGGGCTGCTGTTATTTAAGAAAAAGTTAGAGCCCCGCGCAAACACATCTTAGTATTATAGTAATTTTCCGCGTGAGTGAAGTCGCGGGTGTAGCTAATTGTAGTGTAGTTGTGTAAGTAAGTAACGTTTCTATGTAATTTTAGACTAATTAATATGTGGACACCTGTTCGGCCAGAGTACCTTCTAATATTCAATTGAAACACATGTGTGAAGTAGACACGTCGTGGTACATACCTCTTGCGTCTCTTCATGGTCTTGTAGCGAATGTTGTGGGTCTTGAGGTAGTGCGCCTTCAGGTACATGTGATGTTTATACCTTCGCTTGCATATTTTGCAATATAGGTCCTAAAACAATATCAATCAGGTTATATAGGTCCTACAATCAGGTTATAGTTCCCAAAACAGTATCAATCAGGTTATATAGGTCCTACAATCAAGTGATAGTTCCCAAAACAGTATCAATCAGGTTATATAGGTCCTACAATCAGGTTATAGTTCCCAAAACAGTATCAATCAGGTTATATAGGTCCTACAATCAAGTGATAGTTCCCAAAACAGTATCAATCAGGTTATATAGGTCCTACAATCAGGTTATAGTTCCCAAAACAGTATCAATCAGGTTATATAGGTCCTACAATCAGGTTATAGTTCCCAAAACAGTATCAATCAGGTTATATAGGTCCTACAATCAGGTTATAGTTCCCAAAACAGTATCAATCAGGTTATAGTTCCCAAAACAGTATCAATCAGGTTATATAGGTCCTACAATCAAGTGATAGTTCCCAAAACAGTATCAATCAGGTTATATAGGTCCTACAATCAAGTGATAGTTCCCAAAACAGTATCAATCAGGTTATATAGGTCCTACAATCAGGTTATAGGTCCTAAAACAATATCAATCAGGTTATATAGGTCCTACAATCAGGTTATAGGTCCTAAAACAATATCAATCAGGTTATATAGGTCCTACAATCAGGTTATAGTTCCCAAAACAGTATCAATCAGGTTATATAGGTCCTACAATCAGGTTATAGGTCCTAAAACAATATCAATCAGGTTATATAGGTCCTACAATCAGGTTATAGGTCCTAAAACAATATCAATCAGGTTATATAGGTCCTACAATCAAGTGATAGTTCCCAAAACAGTATCAATCAGGTTATATAGGTCCTACAATCAGGTTATAGGTCCTAAAACAATATCAATCAGGTTATATAGGTCCTACAATCAAGTGATAGTTCCCAAAACAGTATCAATCAGGTTATATAGGTCCTACAATCAAGTGATAGTTCCCAAAACAGTATCAATCAGGTTATATAGGTCCTACAATCAGGTTATAGGTCCTAAAACAATATCAATCAGGTTATATAGGTCCTACAATCAGGTTATAGTTCCCAAAACAGTATCAATCAGGTTATATAGGTCCTACAATCAGGTTATAGGTCCTAAAACAATATCAATCAGGTTATATAGGTCCTACAATCAGGTTATAGTTCCCAAAACAGTATCAATCAGGTTATATAGGTCCTACAATCAGGTTATAGGTCCTAAAACAATATCAATCAGGTTATATAGGTCCTACAATCAGGTTATAGGTCCTAAAACAATATCAATCAGGTTATATAGGTCCTACAATCAAGTGATAGTTCCCAAAACAGTATCAATCAGGTTATATAGGTCCTACAATCAGGTTATAGGTCCTAAAACAATATCAATCAGGTTATATAGGTCCTACAATCAAGTGATAGTTCCCAAAACAGTATCAATCAGGTTATATAGGTCCTACAATCAAGTGATAGTTCCCAAAACAGTATCAATCAGGTTATATAGGTCCTACAATCAGGTTATAGGTCCTAAAACAATATCAATCAGGTTATATAGGTCCTACAATCAGGTTATAGTTCCCAAAACAGTATCAATCAGGTTATATAGGTCCTACAATCAAGTGATAGTTCCCAAAACAGTATCAATCAGGTTATATAGGTCCTACAATCAGGTTATAGGTCCTAAAACAATATCAATCAGGTTATATAGGTCCTACAATCAGGTTATAGTTCCCAAAACAGTATCAATCAGGTTATATAGGTCCTACAATCAGGTTATAGTTCCCAAAACAGTATCAATCAGGTTATATAGGTCCTACAATCAAGTGATAGTTCCCAAAACAGTATCAATCAGGTTATATAGGTCCTACAATCAGGTTATAGTTCCCAAAACAGTATCAATCAGGTTATATAGGTCCTACAATCAGGTTATAGTTCCCAAAACAGTATCAATCAGGTTATATAGGTCCTACAATCAAGTGATAGGTCCTAAAACAGTATCAATCAGGTTATATAGGTCCTACAATCAGGTTATAGTTCCCAAAACAGTATCAATCAGGTTATATAGGTCCTACAATCAGGTAATAGTTCCCAAAACAGTATCAATCAGGTTATATAGGTCCTACAATCAGGTTATAGTTCCCAAAACAGTATCAATCAGGTTATATAGGTCCTACAATCAAGTGATAGTTCCCAAAACAGTATCAATCAGGTTATATAGGTCCTACAATCAGGTTATAGTTCCCAAAACAGTATCAATCAGGTTATATAGGTCCTACAATCAGGTTATAGGTCCTAAAACAATATCAATCAGGTTATATAGGTCCTACAATCAGGTTATAGTTCCCAAAACAGTATCAATCAGGTTATATAGGTCCTACAATCAAGTGATAGTTCCCAAAACAGTATCAATCAGGTTATATAGGTCCTACAATCAGGTTATAGGTCCTAAAACAATATCAATCAGGTTATATAGGTCCTACAATCAGGTTATAGTTCCCAAAACAGTATCAATCAGGTTATATAGGTCCTACAATCAAGTGATAGTTCCCAAAACAGTATCAATCAGGTTATATAGGTCCTACAATCAGGTTATAGGTCCTAAAACAGTATCAATCAGGTTATATAGGTCCTACAATCAGGTTATAGTTCCCAAAACAGTATCAATCAGGTTATATAGGTCCTACAATCAAGTGATAGTTCCCAAAACAGTATCAATCAGGTTATATAGGTCCTACAATCAGGTTATAGTTCCCAAAACAGTATCAATCAGGTTATATAGGTCCTACAATCAGGTTATAGTTCCCAAAACAGTATCAATCAGGTTATATAGGTCCTACAATCAAGTGATAGGTCCTAAAACAGTATCAATCAGGTTATATAGGTCCTACAATCAGGTTATAGTTCCCAAAACAGTATCAATCAGGTTATATAGGTCCTACAATCAGGTTATAGTTCCCAAAACAGTATCAATCAGGTTATATAGGTCCTACAATCAGGTTATAGTTCCCAAAACAGTATCAATCAGGTTATATAGGTCCTACAATCAAGTGATAGTTCCCAAAACAGTATCAATCAGGTTATATAGGTCCTACAATCAGGTTATAGTTCCCAAAACAGTATCAATCAGGTTATATAGGTCCTACAATCAAGTGATAGTTCCCAAAACAGTATCAATCAGGTTATATAGGTCCTACAATCAAGTGATAGTTCCCAAAACAGTATCAATCAGGTTATATAGGTCCTACAATCAGGTTATAGGTCCTAAAACAATATCAATCAGGTTATATAGGTCCTACAATCAGGTTATAGTTCCCAAAACAGTATCAATCAGGTTATATAGGTCCTACAATCAAGTGATAGTTCCCAAAACAGTATCAATCAGGTTATATAGGTCCTACAATCAGGTTATAGGTCCTAAAACAATATCAATCAGGTTATATAGGTCCTACAATCAGGTTATAGTTCCCAAAACAGTATCAATCAGGTTATATAGGTCCTACAATCAAGTGATAGTTCCCAAAACAGTATCAATCAGGTTATATAGGTCCTACAATCAGGTTATAGTTCCCAAAACAGTATCAATCAGGTTATATAGGTCCTACAATCAGGTTATAGTTCCCAAAACAGTATCAATCAGGTTATATAGGTCCTACAATCAAGTGATAGGTCCTAAAACAGTATCAATCAGGTTATATAGGTCCTACAATCAGGTTATAGTTCCCAAAACAGTATCAATCAGGTTATATAGGTCCTACAATCAGGTTATAGTTCCCAAAACAGTATCAATCAGGTTATATAGGTCCTACAATCAGGTTATAGTTCCCAAAACAGTATCAATCAGGTTATATAGGTCCTACAATCAAGTGATAGGTCCTAAAACAGTATCAATCAGGTTATATAGGTCCTACAATCAGGTTATAGGTCCTAAAACAGTATCAATCAGGTTATATAGGTCCTACAATCAAGTGATAGGTCCTAAAACAGTATCAATCAGGTTATATAGGTCCTACAATCAGGTTATAGGTCCTAAAACAGTATCAATCAGGTTATATAGGTCCTACAATCAAGTGATAGGTCCTAAAACAGTATCAATCAGGTTATATAGGTCCTACAATCAGGTTATAGGTCCTAAAACAGTATCAATCAGGTTATATAGGTCCTACAATCAGGTTATAGTTCCCAAAACAGTATCAATCAGGTTATATAGGTCCTACAATCAAGTGATAGGTCCTAAAACAGTATCAATCAGGTTATATAGGTCCTACAATCAAGTGATAGGTCCTAAAACAGTATCAATCAGGTTATATAGGTCCTACAATCAGGTTATAGGTCCTAAAACAGTATCAATCAGGTTATATAGGTCCTACAATCAGGTTATAGGTCCTAAAACAGTATCAATCAGGTTATATAGGTCCTACAATCAAGTGATAGGTCCTAAAACAGTATCAATCAGGTTATATAGGTCCTACAATCAGGTTATAGGTCCTAAAACAGTATCAATCAGGTTATATAGGTCCTACAATCAAGTGATAGGTCCTAAAACAGTATCAATCAGGTTATATAGGTCCTACAATCAGGTTATAGGTCCTAAAACAGTATCAATCAGGTTATATAGGTCCTACAATCAGGTTATAGTTCCCAAAACAGTATCAATCAGGTTATATAGGTCCTACAATCAAGTGATAGGTCCTAAAACAGTATCAATCAGGTTATATAGGTCCTACAATCAGGTTATAGGTCCTAAAACAGTATCAATCAGGTTATATAGGTCCTACAATCAAGTGATAGGTCCTAAAACAGTATCAATCAGGTTATATAGGTCCTACAATCAGGTTATAGTTCCCAAAACAGTATCAATCAGGTTATATAGGTCCTACAATCAGGTTATAGTTCCCAAAACAGTATCAATCAGGTTATATAGGTCCTACAATCAAGTGATAGGTCCTAAAACAGTATCAATCAGGTTATATAGGTCCTACAATCAGGTTATAGGTCCTAAAACAGTATCAATCAGGTTATATAGGTCCTACAATCAAGTGATAGGTCCTAAAACAGTATCAATCAGGTTATATAGGTCCTACAATCAGGTTATAGGTCCTAAAACAGTATCAATCAGGTTATATAGGTCCTACAATCAAGTGATAGGTCCTAAAACAGTATCAATCAGGTTATATAGGTCCTACAATCAGGTTATAGGTCCTAAAACAGTATCAATCAGGTTATATAGGTCCTACAATCAGGTTATAGGTCCTAAAACAGTATCAATCAGGTTATATAGGTCCTACAATCAAGTGATAGGTCCTAAAACAGTATCAATCAGGTTATATAGGTCCTACAATCAGGTTATAGGTCCTAAAACAGTATCAATCAGGTTATATAGGTCCTACAATCAGGTTATAGGTCCTAAAACAGTATCAATCAGGTTATATAGGTCCTACAATCAAGTGATAGGTCCTAAAACAGTATCAATCAGGTTATATAGGTCCTACAATCAAGTGATAGGTCCTAAAACAGTATCAATCAGGTTATATAGGTCCTACAATCAGGTTATAGGTCCTAAAACAGTATCAATCAGGTTATATAGGTCCTACAATCAGGTTATAGGTCCTAAAACAGTATCAATCAGGTTATATAGGTCCTACAATCAGGTTATAGGTCCTAAAACAGTATCAATCAGGTTATATAGGTCCTACAATCAGGTTATAGGTCCTAAAACAGTATCAATCAGGTTATATAGGTCCTACAATCAAGTGATAGGTCCTAAAACAGTATCAATCAGGTTATATAGGTCCTACAATCAAGTGATAGTTCCTAAAACAGTATCAATCAGGTTATATAGGTCCTACAATCAGGTTATAGGTCCTAAAACAGTATCAATCAGGTTATATAGGTCCTACAATCAGGTTATAGGTCCTAAAACAGTATCAATCAGGTTATATAGGTCCTACAATCAGGTTATAGGTCCTAAAACAGTATCAATCAGGTTATATAGGTCCTACAATCAAGTGATAGGTCCTAAAACAGTATCAATCAGGTTATATAGGTCCTACAATCAAGTGATAGGTCCTAAAACAGTATCAATCAGGTTATATAGGTCCTACAATCAGGTTATAGGTCCTAAAACAGTATCAATCAGGTTATATAGGTCCTACAATCAGGTTATAGGTCCTAAAACAGTATCAATCAGGTTATATAGGTCCTACAATCAAGTGATAGGTCCTAAAACAGTATCAATCAGGTTATATAGGTCCTACAATCAAGTGATAGGTCCTAAAACAGTATCAATCAGGTTATATAGGTCCTACAATCAAGTGATAGGTCCTAAAACAGTATCAATCAGGTTATATAGGTCCTACAATCAAGTGATAGGTCCTAAAACAGTATCAATCAGGTTATATAGGTCCTACAATCAAGTGATAGGTCCTAAAACAGTATCAATCAGGTTATATAGGTCCTACAATCAAGTGATAGGTCCTAAAACAGTATCAATCAGGTTATATAGGTCCTACAATCAAGTGATAGGTCCTAAAACAGTATCAATCAGGTTATATAGGTCCTACAATCAAGTGATAGGTCCTAAAACAGTATCAATCAGGTTATATAGGTCCTACAATCAGGTTATAGTTCCCAAAACAGTATCAATCAGGTTATATAGGTCCTACAATCAGGTTATAGGTCCTAAAACAGTATCAATCAGGTTATATAGGTCCTACAATCAAGTGATAGGTCCTAAAACAGTATCAATCAGGTTATATAGGTCCTACAATCAGGTTATAGTTCCCAAAACAGTATCAATCAGGTTATATAGGTCCTACAATCAGGTTATAGGTCCTAAAACAGTATCAATCAGGTTATATAGGTCCTACAATCAAGTGATAGGTCCTAAAACAGTATCAATCAGGTTATATAGGTCCTACAATCAGGTTATAGGTCCTAAAACAGTATCAATCAGGTTATATAGGTCCTACAATCAGGTTATAGGTCCTAAAACAATATCAATCAGGTTATATAGGTCCTACAATCAGGTTATAGTTCCCAAAACAGTATCAATCAGGTTATATAGGTCCTACAATCAAGTGATAGTTCCCAAAACAGTATCAATCAGGTTATATAGGTCCTACAATCAGGTTATAGTTCCCAAAACAGTATCAATCAGGTTATATAGGTCCTACAATCAGGTTATAGTTCCTAAAACAGTATCAATCAGGTTATATAGGTCCTACAATCAGGTTATAGTTCCCAAAACAGTATCAATCAGGTTATATAGGTCCTACAATCAGGTTATAGTTCCCAAAACAGTATCAATCAGGTTATATAGGTCCTACAATCAGGTTATAGTTCCCAAAACAGTATCAATCAGGTTATATAGGTCCTACAATCAAGTGATAGGTCCTAAAACAGTATCAATCAGGTTATATAGGTCCTACAATCAGGTTATAGGTCCTAAAACAGTATCAATCAGGTTATATAGGTCCTACAATCAAGTGATAGGTCCTAAAACAGTATCAATCAGGTTATATAGGTCCTACAATCAGGTTATAGGTCCTAAAACAGTATCAATCAGGTTATATAGGTCCTACAATCAAGTGATAGGTCCTAAAACAGTATCAATCAGGTTATATAGGTCCTACAATCAGGTTATAGGTCCTAAAACAGTATCAATCAGGTTATATAGGTCCTACAATCAGGTTATAGTTCCCAAAACAGTATCAATCAGGTTATATAGGTCCTACAATCAAGTGATAGGTCCTAAAACAGTATCAATCAGGTTATATAGGTCCTACAATCAAGTGATAGGTCCTAAAACAGTATCAATCAGGTTATATAGGTCCTACAATCAGGTTATAGGTCCTAAAACAGTATCAATCAGGTTATATAGGTCCTACAATCAGGTTATAGGTCCTAAAACAGTATCAATCAGGTTATATAGGTCCTACAATCAAGTGATAGGTCCTAAAACAGTATCAATCAGGTTATATAGGTCCTACAATCAGGTTATAGGTCCTAAAACAGTATCAATCAGGTTATATAGGTCCTACAATCAAGTGATAGGTCCTAAAACAGTATCAATCAGGTTATATAGGTCCTACAATCAGGTTATAGGTCCTAAAACAGTATCAATCAGGTTATATAGGTCCTACAATCAGGTTATAGTTCCCAAAACAGTATCAATCAGGTTATATAGGTCCTACAATCAAGTGATAGGTCCTAAAACAGTATCAATCAGGTTATATAGGTCCTACAATCAGGTTATAGGTCCTAAAACAGTATCAATCAGGTTATATAGGTCCTACAATCAAGTGATAGGTCCTAAAACAGTATCAATCAGGTTATATAGGTCCTACAATCAGGTTATAGTTCCCAAAACAGTATCAATCAGGTTATATAGGTCCTACAATCAGGTTATAGTTCCCAAAACAGTATCAATCAGGTTATATAGGTCCTACAATCAAGTGATAGGTCCTAAAACAGTATCAATCAGGTTATATAGGTCCTACAATCAGGTTATAGGTCCTAAAACAGTATCTATCAGGTTATATAGGTCCTACAATCAAGTGATAGGTCCTAAAACAGTATCAATCAGGTTATATAGGTCCTACAATCAGGTTATAGGTCCTAAAACAGTATCAATCAGGTTATATTGGTCCTACAATCAAGTGATAGGTCCTAAAACAGTATCAATCAGGTTATATAGGTCCTACAATCAGGTTATAGGTCCTAAAACAGTATCAATCAGGTTATATAGGTCCTACAATCAGGTTATAGGTCCTAAAACAGTATCAATCAGGTTATATAGGTCCTACAATCAAGTGATAGGTCCTAAAACAGTATCAATCAGGTTATATAGGTCCTACAATCAGGTTATAGGTCCTAAAACAGTATCAATCAGGTTATATAGGTCCTACAATCAGGTTATAGGTCCTAAAACAGTATCAATCAGGTTATATAGGTCCTACAATCAAGTGATAGGTCCTAAAACAGTATCAATCAGGTTATATAGGTCCTACAATCAAGTGATAGGTCCTAAAACAGTATCAATCAGGTTATATAGGTCCTACAATCAGGTTATAGGTCCTAAAACAGTATCAATCAGGTTATATAGGTCCTACAATCAGGTTATAGGTCCTAAAACAGTATCAATCAGGTTATATAGGTCCTACAATCAAGTTATAGGTCCTAAAACAGTATCAATCAGGTTATATAGGTCCTACAATCAGGTTATAGGTCCTAAAACAGTATCAATCAGGTTATATAGGTCCTACAATCAAGTGATAGGTCCTAAAACAGTATCAATCAGGTTATATAGGTCCTACAATCAAGTGATAGGTCCTAAAACAGTATCAATCAGGTTATATAGGTCCTACAATCAGGTTATAGGTCCTAAAACAGTATCAATCAGGTTATATAGGTCCTACAATCAGGTTATAGGTCCTAAAACAGTATCAATCCGGTTATATAGGTCCTACAATCAGGTTATAGGTCCTAAAACAGTATCAATCAGGTTATATAGGTCCTACAATCAAGTGATAGGTCCTAAAACAGTATCAATCAGGTTATATAGGTCCTACAATCAAGTGATAGGTCCTAAAACAGTATCAATCAGGTTATATAGGTCCTACAATCAGGTTATAGGTCCTAAAACAGTATCAATCAGGTTATATAGGTCCTACAATCAGGTTATAGGTCCTAAAACAGTATCAATCAGGTTATATAGGTCCTACAATCAAGTGATAGGTCCTAAAACAGTATCAATCAGGTTATATAGGTCCTACAATCAAGTGATAGGTCCTAAAACAGTATCAATCAGGTTATATAGGTCCTACAATCAAGTGATAGGTCCTAAAACAGTATCAATCAGGTTATATAGGTCCTACAATCAAGT